>OV702287.1:389805492-390269105 GCA_916181665.1 Avena sativa
GAGGCTCATGGATCAAGAGTGGAATTTGTCAATCCAGATGACGGATAGATATACTCTGGGCCCTCTCGGTGATATCACATTAGGATAGCTTGCAAGCAAGTGATGTGATCACTAGAATGTTATATCACGGGAACGAGAAAAGAGTGCATGTCGGTAACGAGATCAAACTAGGTATGGAGATACCGATGATAGAATATCGGACATGTAATATATCGAGAGACAAAGGGATATTGTTACAAGCGTTAAAGGTTCTCACGATCACATGAGTCATCGTTGAATGTGTAGGAGTCAGTACGGATCTCCAGGTTCCGCTGCTGATTATTGATCGGAGAAGGGTCTCGATCATGTCTGCATTATTCGCGAACCATAGGGTGGCACACTTAAGAGTTACCGGACACCATTTTGGAGCACATATGTTTCAGACGAAAGAATTGCAAAGCGCAGGAATTGTTTCAATAGAAACCGGAAATTGTTTCAGGTGAAATTGCAGAAGGTGGTTCTGCATGTGATATTGAAATATTGCAAGGGGCTATATGTGAATGTTTGTTAATTAAAGTAATTAACAAAATTCTGAATAAATTTAATAAAAAAAGTTTTATTAAATGAGAGAGCATTAAATTTGGAGAAATTTAATGTATTTAAAGTGGAGACTTTAAAAGGGAATGTGAAGAGGCATTTTAATGTGGAGGAGTTACCACCACATGAATGGGGGAGGTGAGGGGTCACCCCCCCATGCGTCGGCCATGGAGAGAGGGGGCACCCCCCCCCCCTCATCCTATAAAAGGCCACCCATTCCCTCCTTCATCCTCACACCTCCTTGTGAAGGATCTCTCTCCCCCTCTAAAATTATTCCCCCATGGTCTCGGATTAGCGAGATACATGTTCCCGATGACATTTCGTCTGGAAGGAGTTGCTGCTTCCGCTGGATCGCTGGAGCGAGGAGGTGGAGGTTGTCCGGTGGCTTGAACGTGTGTGCGAGTGCGGATGCGCTACTTAGTTGCGGCGCTCGGACTTCCTCACGATCTTGAGATCAGCAAGTGTACGACTACATCAACCACGAGTTCCTACTCGTTAACAAAGCTCGTTGTCTTCGAGGGTAAGTTCTCCATGGATGTATGTCCACCCGTTGCTCTGTATCTAGTAGATAGATCTTGGCGTATAGTTCTCATCGTAGGAAATTTTTTGTTTTCTATGCTGCGGACCCAACAGAAACAATACCCAACCTAAACATCGTGACCCGATCATGTCACGAAGTTCAAGTTACGATGATTAGAAATGGATCCTCGTAGACAATTTCTTAGACCGTGAGGCTATATCAATCATTATATCCCGAGAGTGCTTAGATAGCATCAAACGCCATCTGGTAAAACGGTGGTTATAAAGGTGTGTTCAGGTATTCGGAGGAAACCGTAGAGGCAATATATGTCAAGAGTGGGATTTGTCCGTCCATGTGACGGGAAGATACTCAAGGGCCCACTCAGAGAAGTTATATCCAATAGCTGCGCAGCGTGTGATTAGATCACGAGGATATCACTTGTCGGTACGAGTCAAGTAGCATTGTTCAGTAACGAGATTGAACACGACATGGTGATGTCATTGATCAGATCTCGGGCAATGCAAGTATCGAGTGACAAAGGGAATAAGACACGACTGTCCTGGTTCAAACGACGAAAGATCTTCGTGGAACATACAGGGGTCACATGGCCATCCAGGTCCCTCTGTCAATCATTGGTGCGGGAGTGTCCTGACCATGTCTGGAGTGTTCCCGAACCGTGGGGTATCATGCTTAAGGGCTTGATGATGCTTAGAGAGCGTTTATAGGATCGGTAGAATCACCGAAGAAAAGAAGGGAGAAAACCAGAAGGGTTTCGGTAAGTCCGGAGGACGTCCAGAGTGGAGGTGGAAGGTGTTCCATGGCCACAGAGGTTGAATAATATGTGAATGAATGTTAAATGTTGATTTAATCATTTATTCAGAATTATTTAATAAAGAAAAAACAATTAAAGGTCAAAAAGGCTTAATGGGCCAATTCCAGAGGGAGAGGGCCCATTAGGGGAAAGGAGAGAGGGAGAGGGGCCAAAGGGGAGGCCGGCTGGGCCTAGACCCCCGTGTGGGGCCCACTAGGGTGGCCGGGCCACCCCTCCCCCTCCTCTCCTTTAATCCCACCCCGGGACTTTGGGGGAGGTAGTACCTCCCCTCCCCCTATATATAGTGGGGTATTTGGCCTAGAAAAATACACCAATAATCAATAAAGGTCTCCCCACTTTTGGAAGGACCTCTAATTGATATTTTCTCTCTCCCCCTCTCTCTCGCGACCGTGGTCCCAAGTCTAGACTGCGCGAGCGAGAGACATCTTCACCGTGGAGCGCCGTCGCGCTCCGGGGTTCGGATCTAGGAGCTCTACTTCCGCAACTGCTGCTAGATCAGGGAAGCGGGAGTCATCGTCAGGCACCGAACATGTGTAACTCCCCGGGAGGTGCCGCACTTGAGGCACTCAAGTCGCTGGAGCCAGAAGGAGCGCAAGGACTTCATCACGACCTTGAGGTCGGCTTCGGCTTGTCTACATCAACCACGCTCTCCTGAGCGTTGACAACGCTTTTCGGTCTTCAAGGGTAAGTTCGCGAAAAGCCCCTCCCTTTACTGTATTACTAATAGATAGGTCCTGGCAGCTTCAGGGGTTCAGGGGCGTAGGGTAAAATTTATTGTTTTCATGCGCGGAACCCCTACAAAAGCATGTGCTCGTGGCACTGTGACTCTGTTTCTGGTGCCATACATGGAAAGGAAAGTTGTAGAAGTGGGTCAATCGCCCTACTATTATTCCTAAAAAGAGGGAAAAGTAGCGATATTCAACAAATATGAATTTTCCCCACCTGACTGCAAAGAAATAAGGAGGGTGGTGCATAAACACCAAAGCAAGCAACCTAGAAAAGAAGATGACATTGTGGCCATATTGCCTCAGGTGTTTTCTTCTATAGGAAAACCCATCAATGGTCAGAACAAATTCCGACCTGATGTGCTAGAGTTTGTTCCTTCAATGGTCGATGAACCCATTGAAGAATGCTCTAAAGTAATGTACAAGTATTCTCATGATTGTGAAATTGGTCATGCGAACTTGAAAATGGCGTTGTCAAATCCCTTGTCGCTATCACCATCATCTATGGTACATGAATCCTTTGAGGGTTCATATAATTTAGTATAACAACATCATCATCGAGGAAAATCTTGTAATATCAAATATTGTCGTGTTATAATCGGCAAGGTATTTGTCCACTTTTCCAAGAATATGAAAAACAACCCTTTGGATTGCCATTTACGTATCAACAAGGGTGGCCTTAGGATCTAGGCAATAGTGACAAGCAAAATCCTTCAATAGTTGTTGGAATCATGTTCATTTGGAAAAGAGATCTAAACCACACCAAACATTGTGTCGCGAGCCTCGACTATGAGTATACTAGATATATATCCATAAAATGGAGCGGGGAAAGCTCCCTATTGAGGAGCAAGCCACTCTCTCGAACCAAGAGCCCCAGTGCGCCGAAAGTTTACAACTTTGTTCCTAATTTACCATCTATAACAAGCTCATGTAAGTGTTCTATCCCTCCATTCCTCGGTTGGTTCCTCGCCAACAACACATTCCAATTTGCAGGAGCAGCCATCGATAATAACAGAAAAAGCTCGAGTTTTAAAACTTGGGTGTCACGAATGTTGTCGACATGCAACAACTTCATATAAAAGTTTGTGGTCACAAACAAGGCCAATTGGTGTCGTTAGAGAAGTTAGCAAAGAAGGTGAAAAAAAACTCAACAAAGACAGAAATCTTGGTATGAACCTGTGGGACAACTCCAACCTAAACCATTAGCAGATCAAGTATGCATGCATGAATGCATATGCGGCCTTCAAAGTTTTCAGTGACATTTCAATATTAACGGTTACTTTAGGTCCCATATAATACTTGGATTTGAGTTCGGTATTGCAAGAAAAGGGTTGTAGACATACCAAAATGTACGAAGCAATCAGAAAATATAGTATGATATCTCCACCATTACGTGATGGCAAGTGCTTTCATAGAGAACTCAATTATTTTATGACGATATTGTCGTGAAATCAGAGAAAGAACAAGATCATTTAAGTAGGCTTATTATGATGTTCAAGTGCCTACAGTTTTTTTTAGAAATGAACCAATGAAAATGTTGGGTTTTTGTTCATTTTTTTTTCATAATTACAAGAAATGCGTTCATGTTGATCCAATAGAACAATTAGCGGTTCTGAAAGTGTAGGAACCTTGAGAATATAAAGAGATTTCATGGTCACAAAAAACCACTCCAGTGTCTTACGAGTATAAACTATTGACATCATAGATGTTCCAAGGTTGTAGGAGTAGAAACCTTCGGTCATGTCATGTAAATAAAAATATTTGAAATTAAAAAAACTCCAAACCATATGGAGTATAAACTATACCATATTAAACATACTCCAAATTCTTACGAGTATAAACCGTGCCATATTAAGTAAACAATGCTCCAAATTCTTATGAGTATAAACTGTGCCATATTAAAAAACTACTCCAACATCTTATGAGTATAAACTGTGATGCCATATAAAAACACACTCAAACATCATATGAGTATAAACTATGATAACGTTAAAGATTACTCCAACATCTTATGAGTATAAACTATGAGGATATGAAATAATACTCCAACATCTTATGAGTATAAACTATGATGATATCAAAAATACTCCAAAGTCTTACGAGTATAAACTATTGACATCACACATACTCCAAAGTCTTACGAGTATAAACTATTGACATCATATACACTCCAAGGTTGTAGGAGTATAAACCTTCTGCCATGTCATGTAAAGAAAAACATTTGAAATAAAAAACTTCAAGTCTTATGAGTATAAACTATGGACATCATGAACTCCAAGACTGCAAGAGTATAAACTTCTAGTCATAAATGAAAATTACTTCAAAGTCTTACGAGTATAAACTACTGACATCATAAATACTCCAAGGCTGCAAGAGTATAAAGTTTCACCCACTAATGAAAAATTACTCCAACGTCTTACGAGTATAAACTATTGATGCCATAAATACTCCAAGGACGGAAGAGCATAAACTGTCATCCATAAATGAAAAATTACTCCAAAGTCTTACGAGTATAAACTGTTAACATCATGCATATTTCAAGGCAACAAGAGCATAAGCCTTTAGCCTCATATAATAAAAAAATCTACTCCAATATCTGTGAGTATAAACTATGATAATAAATACTCCAAATTCTTAAGAGTGTAAACTATGCCATATTAAATATTACTCCAAGATCTTATGAGTATAAAATGTGATGATATATAATCACTCCAAATCTTTACGAGTATAAACTGTGCCATATTAAGTAAACAATACTCCTAGTTCTTATGAGTATAAAGTACTCCATATTAAAATATACTCCAAAATCTTATGAGTATAAATGGTGATTACTCCAAAATCTTATGAGTATAAACTGTGATGATATAAAGGTACTCTAAAAAATCCGAGTATAAATTGTGTCAAACTACAAGATTACTCCTCGCATTCACGAGTATAACCTGATTGACCATTTAAAATAAATAGCAAAACATACTCCTAGCACTCACGAGTATAAACTGGTTGCACCATATAAAACGAATAGACAAATATACTCCATGCCTCCATGAGTATAAACTAGGGCACACATAAAAGAAATTACTCCAACATCTTATGAGTATAAACTACGTGATGATATTAAACTATACTCCAACATCTTATGAATACAAACTATTTCAAATTTAAAAAGTACTCCAAGCCCTATGGAGTATAAACTATGCCATATTAAAAACACTCCAAAACCTTATGAGTATAAACTATGCTATATTAAACATTACTCTAAATCCTTATGAGTATAAAGTATACCATATTAAAAAGATACTCCAAAATCTTATGAGTATAAATTGCGTGAAACAAAAGGACCACTCTAAAATATTGCGAGTGTAAACTATGTCATATTAAGCGGTGACTCCATACCTTCAAGAGTATAAACTGGGGCATCATCCAAAAAAATACTCCATCTCTTCATGAGTATAAACTAAAGTGCAAACGGAAATAAATAATATACTCCATACCCTCAAGAGTATAAATTGGGGCATCATCCAAAGAAAAAAAATACTCCATCGCTTCATGAGTATAAACTAAAGCGCAAACGGAAATAAATAATATACTCCATACCCTCAAGAGTATAAATTGGGGCATCATCCAAAAAAATATACTCTATAGGTTCATGAGTATATATTAAAGCACAAACGAAAATAAATAATATACTCCATACCCTCAAGAGTATAAACTGGGGCATCATCCAAAAATATACTCCATCGGTTCATGAGTATAAATTAAAGCACACACGAAAATAATTAATATACTACGTACCCTCAAGAGTATAAACTGGGGCATCACCAAAAAATATCTCATCGCTTCATGAGTATAAACTGGAGCACCAAAAAAATATACTCTATCGCTTCATGAGTATAAACTGGAGCACAAAAATATATACACTCCATCGCTTTATGAGTATAAACTATAGCGCAAGAAACAAGAAAATACTCAACACCCTCATGAGTATAAACTGGGGCAAATAAATCAAAAAATAAACCGACTTCATATCCTCACGAGTATAAACTGGGACAAACAAATCAAAATTGTATGACTCCATATCCTCACGAGTATAAAATGGGGCAAATAAATCAAAAAAATAAATTGACTCCATATCCTCATGAGTATAAACTGGGACAAACAAATCAAAATTGTATGACTCCATATCCTCATGAGTATAAACTGGGGCAAATAAATCAAAAAAAAATCCACTCCATACCCTCATGAGTATAAACTAGGGCAAACAATCAAAAATTAAATCCACTCCACACCCTCATGAGTATAGACTGGGGCATATATAAGAAATAAAATTACTCCATGTCTTCAAGAGTATAGACTGGGGCATATATAAGAAATAAAATTACTCCATGTCTTCAAGAGTATAAACTGAGGCATATATAACATTTTTTTTACTCCATACCCTCAAGAGTATAAACTGGGGCACACCAAAATAAATCCTAGCAATCATGAGTATAACTGATTGCACCATATAAAAAAGAGCAAAGATCACTCCTAGCACTCACGAGTATAAACTGGGGCACATATAAAAATAAAATCACTCAATACCCACAAGAGTATAAATTGGGGCACTCACAAAATAAAAATACTACACACGCTCACGAGTATAAGCTGGGTACGAAAAAACCCATATCTTCTGGAGCATAAGCCAGGGCACTTAAAAAAGGAACGATTTTTGAGGACCTCAATATCCCATTCAATATAACCATTTGAACCTTTAATGTACCGTATGTATGTTCTAATGCTATCTACCCGGTTTTGTTGACACCGTCATAGTCCCTATGATATATTCTAAGGAGGTTGTTAACATTGGTGCTAATGGTTTAGCCAAATCATTTTTTACTGCTTCATACGGATGCTCCTTATCTAATTCCGACAATTTCATCTGAAACGAGGAAAGAGAAGGCTGCCGAGAGTCATCTGCAACAAAAACACAAGAGTTAAACATTAAAGGGCTATGATTATATTACCTTGCCCTTGCAAGTAACCGCTTTTAGCAAAGGTGAGTAAACTTCCCTGTAAAACAGAAAGGGGGACACTTAAGTTTAAAAAAGAGGAATCCTAACATATGCTATAAAACAAAATGATGCCGATGCCATAGATTTTTATCTCAATAATTGTACGTCCGGTAAGCTCGTATAGAAGCTTACTGGAACGCCAACTATGAGCACTAATTTGATCCCGGTGCCATAGATTGTTATCTCAATGGTTATATGTCATATCAAACTCATATAGAAGCTTATGATAATGTCAACTATGAGTAGTTATTTGATATTGTGCCAATGCAAAAATAAAACATGCATATGTACATGTACTTATTGTGTTCCTTATACAACTGACAAGCATACATAGTGACTTGCCGGAACACCAACACTAAGAAAAATTCTATCATAGAATAAAACATTCTAAGATGGAAATATAGCATATGTCAGCCATCATGGTTGTACGATGGACCAAGTTCATACTTGCTGGCATGCCAACCATGAAACCAAAATGTCTAAAACCAGAAAAGAATATTTGATCATATATACGCATATTCAAATAAAATCTCAAGTAATGTTGTATGTCAGCGTATATGTCCACTGTACCCTACTTGAAACCCAAATAAAAGAAAAGAGGACAGATCGTGAAACTGTGGTAGCTGGCCGAAAAGCGAAGGTACATATGCTAAGTAAAGATCGATCTAATATACAATAGATCTTGATTTAGCCTTCCTGGAAAAGAACAAAGCAAACAAACCAAAATCAAAGCACGCAATCAGTGTGTGTGATGCATATGGATGTTGGGGCGACCACACATCCATGAAACCCCACCAGCTGAGGAAACGCGAGTCAAATTTGCACTTGCTGAAACTAGTAAGCGTGCACGTGTAACACACGTCTAGAGAAAAAGACTATTTTCTTTTAGCAATTTTTTATCGAGTCAATCATACGTATCTCATGAGCAAAATGTAAGCGCATATGTAACACACCGTCCAAAGACATATCTTTATATAAAATTCATGACCGCATAAATACATGATAATTAGTTATAAAAATAATAAAAAGAACAACTAAGCAACGTTACTACTATTAATTCTCTGAAGATGTTTATCTCTTGAAGGTCCATCTAATTATGCGCTCTATAATGCTTCGCTCTATTGCCAGGATATTCTTTAGAGCCTCATTTCCTTCGTATTTTAAAATATGAACCAAGAATCGCCTCCTCAGTTCAAGATTCTCCTACATATATACATTATAAAACTTTATCTATGCATCGAATGTACCAATGAACATGGTGTAAATACTCACCTCAGGTATTGGAAAATGTAGCGCTCCATCGTCCCAGGAGTGCATCAAATTAAACACTAAATAACCCGATAGAGGACTGCATGTATAAAATGTTACATTGTGTCTTGAATGAATCAATTAAGATTGCAATGCATTGACGGGAGACATACCCGTATGAGTTTGTGGGAACCGTTGGAACTTTGCATCCCCACTTAGAGATGTCTTCTTTCAATGTTGGGTTTGCATCTCTGAGTGCAAGGTTCAAACTATTGACAACAGTTTTAAGTATATTCTTTTCGAATGTAGGTATTGAAAGCGGATCCAAAATATAGACAACTTTTTTATTTTGATCCAATACAAACAATTGGAAGATCCCAAGAATATCCCAAGGCAATAAAATCTGTAGTGATGAATCTCTTAGAAATATATAAATATAAGACCAAATAAACCACTCCTAGTAATGAAGAATTAAAACCTTACCATATTGCATTCTGAGATTTGGTACTCATTGCTATCAGGCCAGCTAGCAAACAGTTGTCCGAACCTAGCAACATCCGGATTTGCATGATGACTTGGATCTTGTGCATAGTGGGACATCGACTAAAATAACAATACGAAAATATTAGTAGCATTATGAGTAAAAAATGCAGTATCTGATTATAGTAACTTACACAGAAGTTTAAATCCATATAGTGAATCGGAGTGTCTCTAGCAAGCTGGATGTCGTGGCATGCTAGTATCCGCACAGCCATGTTAAAGCAGTCAACTTCCATGTATTCATCCATCTTTAATATTTTCCTTAATTGTCTCAAATTTAAACTAATAGGATAAGGATTAGTGCGTCCTGCGAGATCGGGATTCCGTCAATTACAATGGCACAAGAGTAGCTTATTAGAACACAAAATTAATAGGAAAAATGCTTACTCCAGTGAAGTGACATCATCAATCATGCTGATGCACAAGCAAAGCTCGTCTATTAAGTCATCATCTGTTGGATTGATAGACGATGAAAGGATAAAAGGTTGCGAGATGAACTCAACCTTTGATGATGAGTTTGACGATGTGGTTTCTTTAGGTGGACCATCCAATATCATACAATCCGTGGTATTTATTTCGCTTTCCTCAACATCCAAGTTTAAATTTCTCACACATTCATTATTAAATTCCGAGTCAATCAAAATTACAGCCAATTTTGTCCTAAAATTTGTCATGTGAACCTATGAAGTAATAATCAAAATTAGTGTAAAAAATTATAATACTATATTTAACACATGATACTGAGCGAAATATACCTGGTCAAAAATGTCAGACAAAATATTTCCTGTCCAGTACTCCATGAAGTTTAACATCCACAAACCACATGATGATCTACACAATTACAAATTTTTGGTCATACACATTTAAAAAATATTAATAGTTTTTTAAGAAGGACAATTTATCACCTTTTGAATTAGTGACCGCAACGAAAAAACTCACCCTACCACTAAGCACTTGTTTTTATAGAGGATGTTTTTACCGGTGTTAATTAATCTCCCCAACTAATGTACACATGCCCCTGTCTGCCCACCCTCTCCTATTCTTCTCACTCTTCCCGTTCTTTTTTTTGGCAAACACTCGTCTTATCCCCTTATCCCTCACCACCGGTGAAAATGGCAGCTCAAAGACACTGCCTATCTGCTGCAGCTCACGACATCTTCCTCCTCCCCGGGTTCCCCTCGCCGGCACCATGACCGGGCCCTCCCCAGGTTCCCCTCCACCGGCGACATGACCGGTCCCTCCCCAGGTTCCCCTCCGCTGGCGCCATGACTGGGCCCTCCCCAGGTTCCCCTACGCCGGCGCCATGACCGTCCCCTGCCTCCCATCGTCTGCTGCGATTCCACCCTTGCCCTGCCTCCTCGCGACTACCACAACAGTCGGCCCCTCCCCTGCCTTGTCACCACTCACATAAGGCCAAGCAAACATGTGCTAGGCCATCTCCATTGGACGTGAGCGTCGGAGGGATCCACAGCGCCGAGGAGGACGCCCCTCTTTGGCTGGTTGTCTGTGTCGCAAGCCTCTCGGCCGACGCCGATCTCCAACTTGCTCAGGCCTGGTAAGTGGTCGCCCCCCTCGTCTCAATTCTTCTTGATTCAGTTGGTTACAGTAGATATAGTTTTATAGCAAAATTAAATAAGTTAATCGGAACATTCTGGTATTTTCATCAATGGTTTGCTTGCCCTTTTATGCCCTGATATGTTGTATGAGGTAATGGAAGAAGCAGCAGCTAATGCTTCTCCACTTTGGATTGTACCTTCACAAAAACACATAATATAGATTGCGTTGAGTTAGGAGGTGTACCCATCTGTCTGTAGGCTGCTCTTAATACATTCTTCTCTTTGCCATGTTGTGACATTAAAGTCTTTCCACTTATCAGATTTTAGCTCCATTTGAAATGATGCGAATTTGAATACATTTTCTAGTCCTTCCATCTGTTGCAAAAATAAATGAAAAAGTATCAGCATCACAATCAAAGAATACCAGATAAGCATCTTATCAAAATATGAGGTAGTGGGACTAATTCCTAACCATAGCATCGAGATCTTTGCGGTGCATTCTACTGCCTAGTGAGTCGAGCACTTGGACACATCGTTTTTGGGTATTTAGAACTGCTAGGTACCAATGAAAGTCGTCAATGTTTATTGGAACGAAAATCTAAAAAATGGGTATTTTGAGGTTGATTGGAGCCATAAAAAGGACCTCCAAATGAGTAAATGAAAGAGCCCTCGCATTAAGTTCAATTAAACACAAACGAATATTATGCAGTATTAACAAATCCATGTACTAACCTGAGTTTTCAAATGTGTGACCTGAGGTGTGTAAATTGACGGTTCTACTCATTTGTGGTATTTCAACCCCTGACAATTGTGTGAGGGGTCGTGCATCGTGTTGCATTATTTGTGGTTTATTATGACCAAGAGGCACATCAACTGCTCTCATCCTTCCTGCAATTTTTTGCATATGGTATGAATCATTTTTATGCAACCAATTGGAATCATTTTCGTCAGTCACATTATTCTCGTTCTCTTGGGTGATGCCTCCAAGTGTTTGAGATGATGTTGGTAGAGTTGATAAGTATGCAAGGAAATTCCACATAGTAGAATTAATAATTGGCAAACTATAAACATACAATCAATACTTTGTGGTAGTAGAGAACCTGCAGATGTTATTTTCTGTAGTTCTGTCACAACTGATTGACCTGTAGCCGGTGTATGTGTCAAAGTGTCATCTATGTTTAGGAGCGTGGCTGCTTTTTTTTCTGTTCACGGGATTGCCGTTGTCGCTTCAAAATTTCCTCTCTATTCTGTGCATAATATAACCTTGCCTTTTGCCTCTTTATTTCTTTAGGATCTGCACTTAGATGAAAACAGTAATTGGTATATCAAAACAGTAATTGGTTAATCATCAGCATTACGAAGGGGCATTACCAAGAGATGTGGAGACAGGTGTTTGTGCTTCGTTTTCTTGGACATCGATATCGGCAAGAGAAGCAGGCACCATTTGTTCATTAGTAAGCAGATTTGACGAAGGAGGTTTGTTTTGAAGTGCCTCACGCCGTATTTTCTGGATATCATCTGCATGTCGTGCATAATATTCTCTGTCCCTAATCCTCTTCAATTCTCTAGGGTCTGTAGAGATACATAATGTTACTTAGCATTACATCAACAATATTGTTCACTATACCAGATAAAATAGAAGTACTCATAGCTACTCATTGCTGATATTACCCAATGGGCGGGTGTTGCTTATATCCTGAAATGGGGTGCGTGCCCCCTCGCGAGTGGGAAATGACATACCAGTTGATTGCTCAATATCTTGTGAATATAGCCATAGAAGTGCAGGTTGTAAAATATACTTAAGGAAAGAATGAAACAAAGTCCTATAATATGAGGAGGAGGTAACTATTATTGCTCTACATCTTATTTTGGATTCAAAATACAGTGCTTGCTCTACATTTTTATTTTCGATTATATGCCAGGGGTCAGTTGTAGAATCTATATGTGCTTGCTGTACATCTTATTTCAGATTATATGCCAGGTGTCAGTTGTAGAATCTATTTGCTAGCCGTTTGATGTATGTGGTGTTTATTAATAATAATATCTGGGGTTGCTCATTTGAAAAGCTCTGTGTCTGTGACTGTGAATATGGACATGGTAATGGTAAATATGTAGTGTCTTGATAGGAAGTTAGGGAGCTATAGTGGAAGCTAGTGTAAACTGAAGCCATGATATTGGACGATTAGAATAAAAAGAGTGCAGAAAATACATCATGACTTTTTAAGAACAAAAAGGGTGCTATGAAATTCTTTGAAGCCACATGTGCTACTTATGTTGGTGGTGTCGCATATTCATTCATTACCTAGTAATCTTTTGACAATCATGGAAGCAATGTTTTGTTTCTAAAAGATTGTGTTGTCACCGTTTACAGGAGGGCGAAGCCGGAGGAGGGCGATGGAGGGGCGCCTACACACCAGACGGTGCGATGCAGTAGGGTGAAGGAGCTGGCGAAGGCGGGGTGACAGTGGCGGCAATGCCGTCTTACAGGATGACGTCGATGGCAGTGGCTAGGAAGGTGGCGATGGCGTTGTCAAGTGCTGCGATGGAGTCGTCCAGGAAGGCTTTTGATGGCGATGGTGGCGAAGGAGGTGTCTACAATGTCGTCCTCCAGGATTGCGTCGATGGCAGTGGCGAGGAAGGCGGCTATGGTGTCGTCAAGTGCGGCAATGTTGTCATCCGAGAAGGCGTCGATGGCAAGGATGGAAGAGAGGCAGACAAGAAGGCAGTGGCGAGGAAGGCGGCTATGGTGCCGTCAAGTGCGGCGATGTTGTCATCCGGGAAGGCGTCGATGGCGACGATGGCAAGGATGGAAGAGAGGCAGGCAACGAAGGCGGTGGCGAGGAAGGCGGCTATGGTGCCGTCAAGTGCGGCGATGTAGTCATCCGGGAAGGCGTCGATGGCGACGATGGCAAGGATGGAAGAGAGGCAGGCGACGAAGGCGGTGGCGGGGCGGTGGCGATCTAAGCTGTGACGAAGGCGGAGGTAGTGGCGACCTAACAGGCGTGGGTTGAGGGATCCAGATCGTGGTTGTGATCGTTCCTGATTGTCAGATCGTCTTTGTGATTAATTTCCTTAATTGTTTTTAGCCAAGGGGTACACGGGTGGCTTCTCGTGCGGCGGAGCACACAGTCCGTCAAAGCTTATCGCTAGATGCACCCAGGCAAATCGTTAGGGTAATGTAAACCGTTGGATGGGATATCGTTTGGTTGTAAGCCTGCTATGTATGTCTGGTCGGGGTGTCTGTAGCAAAGTTCATGTTAGGGCCTTTATAAGTAGTAGAGATAGAGATGATTGTCAGATCGTCTTTGTGATTAATTTCCTTAATTGTTTTTAGCCAAGGGGTACGCGGGTGGCTTCTCGTGCGGCGGAGCACACAGTCCGTCAAAGCTTATCGCTAGATGCACCCAGGCAAATCGTTAGGGTAATGTAAACCGTTGGATGGGATATCGTTTGGTTGTAAGCCTGCTATATATGTCTGGTCGGGGTGTCTGTAGCAAAGTTCATGTTAGGGCCTTTATAAGTACTAGAGATAGAGATAGAGATTCCCAATTGTACAGACCGTCGACTCCTATGACGAAGAAAAGGAGGAGACTGGATCAAATAATCAGGATTCTAAAGATCTAGAGTATAAATAGAAGAAAATCAACAGTTGCCTGATAGCATACATAGTCAATGGCTAGGTAATGTGAACAATGAAATCTCAAAGATCGGTGCTTGGTTGCAGGAACGTCTCCTCGTCCGGATGGACGCGAGAGAAAAAATATATATAGAAGAACTAGATAAGATATATCTATTAGATACGCCCATGGGATACTGCTAACGACCACATTAGCTACCTGGCAGATTTTTCAGGAGCTCGGTTATTATGTAAGCCGAAGCCTAAACATACTCAAATATTATACAACTGTGTAGTGCCCCAGCCGTGCAAAAAAAGGATATTTAGTCCCCTATTTGAACATCATGGATACGTGTAGACACAAAATTCTTGCATCTAATAATAAAATGCGTAAATATATTTTCGAGCTCTGGATCTAAAATAGGATAATCCCATTCAACTCCAGACCTCGAGGGGCATCTGTTGACACCAATTTTATCTTCAAATAAAAAAAGGATAGGTTGATTATGGAGTATGATAAAAGTGATTAAACAGTGAAATAAAATCCCTATAAAATGGTCTTTCCTTATAATAAAAAAAGGTAAATTGTTCAACCCATGTATCATCCACGAGGCTCTATACTAACGCTTTAAATTCTAGCCATCACGAGCAACCCTAAATTTTCAAGATTCTACCGCTGGATAAATGTCAACGCGGTATATAAATATTTGTCAGAATTCGGCGTCGAGGCAGCACTAATATTTTCAAAATATTCGATCCCGAGATAAAATGTTGGCATCATCATCCCGACAACCCTGTAAAATAGGATCATGAAGATTTAACAAAAATTGATACTACATGAACATATGAAAGAAAAAACTTAATCATATATATTGACTACCAAAAGTGAATTAGCAGTCGACTAAATTATGGGCTGATATACAATGGCCTAATAATTAGTGCATGAGAGGCCTGCAAGGTCGCATGCCATTAAAGACCTTACACATGGCAACGTATTAATGGATATCAGTAGAAGAAATACCAGAAGCCAAGAAAAGAGAGAAGCTTGCATGGCTGCATGGCCCATCTTATATTAGCTTACTTATAATTAATAATTAGTGGCCAAAGCCCATACGACAATCAACTAGGCCAACGGAAGCTACGAACCGGCCAGGTCTACTAGCTTGGACTGATTCATCTGTAGCTAAAATATCTGTACGAGAACACGTCCACGGGAGGAGACTTGGAAGCGCTCCATCTGCTAATCCCACGTCTTTCACGATCAGAAGAACGTGGCCATACCCCACGATCTCTGGCACAACGCAGCGTCGCTGCTCTCCTCTTCAAATATCAACGAAACAGGCATGTAAAGAGCTGGCTGATCTTTCCGATGGCTCGCTACGCCCTCAATCCAGGCCATCGCTAGCTGATCCCACCCATGGTTCGCCGAGATACCACCGCTTCAGCCCATCGCTGTTGCCACAAATCATCGATCGCCAATCCCCAAATCGCTAATCATAGAGCATATTCATCCCATCATTGTCCGCCAATCCAGTCCATCGCTGGCTGATCTCGCCCATGGCTCCCCGGTCCATTCAATCCCACGACTGCGGTCCATCGCTGTTGCCTAAATCACCAATAGCTAATCCTGAATCCCCGCCAGGTCCGTCGCTGCTCACCCAGTATACAGGAGCCGCTGCCGACCGCACGCCATACACGCCGCCGGCCGCTCGCCATCCCCGGACACGCGTCTCCGGACGCCCGTTCGACTGCCTAGCTCGTCTCCGGTCGCTCGACATACACACTACAATACGTGTTTGTCTGGTTGCCGCAAGCCAAGCAGCAGTTCGCTCATCGCCGTCCGGCGGCACGTCCTCAATTTAAGGTGAGAAAAAGAGGCGAGTCTCCTTTTCTTCTCCATTACTGACAGCGATTTCTTGTATATGGTAGATTCTCTACGCTATCTAATTAAATTGGCCCCTGATTTGGTCTCATGGCGATTATGGTCCCATGATATGAATCAAGTACTAAACCAAATCCTAACTTTGGTCTCATGGTGATCTCTAGTCCTATGTTGATACAAATTAGGTGCACCTAAATAAACCCCTCTTGGTTTGGTCAGATGGTGATCTTTACTCCCACATTGATACAACTCAAGAATAGAAATAGAAATAAAACTCATCGTTGTTTTGGTCCCAAAAAACTCTATACATGCGGTCAGAGATTTAGACATAATTGCTCCATATACATGATCCTAGTCTAGCCCTCAAATAAATTAGCTACTATAGGTGCTAGCCGTGTTGACATAAAAAAAAGAGGCCAAATAAAATATTGTTTGCATGTCATCTACCCATTATAAGTATATATGATCTACACCAGGTAAAATCAAACTCCACGCATGTGGCTATATATGGTTATATGTATTCACCAGCCTGCACTCCCAAAATGATTGTAGAGTATATACTAATATTGAAAATATGCACATCTGTGTAGAGATCAAGCAAGCAATGCTTCATACATTTTATAATTGCTTGATTTGGAAATTAGCCAGCCGCATGTTGCATGCCATTTCCATTCTCGCTATGCAGAAGAATGCATGTACATGACATTTGCTATATGCATAGTTTCGTCTCAAATATCTAACTGAGATAAAAATTGACATAGGCTCTATCATGTCCATGAAAATATAAATTGATATATACTCAGCATACATCCTATGCTTTATTAGTGATAATGCAAACAATGAGAAATAACCATACTTCATCCGGTTTTGCGACACGTGGGCATATTGCTACATGGCGATAGTAATAATACGAGCGAAGTGCATACATGCATAAATTCAGCATGCGATATAAATTGATATAAACTCTTGTTTGGTTACACTACAAGCATATACTCTATGCTATGCCAGTGATAATACAACTAAGAGAAATCACCATACTCCACTCGGTTACGCTACACGTGGGCATATTGCTACACGGCGCTGGTGATAATATGAGTGAAGTGAAACTTTATAAAATATATGTTCATATATAAATATCACTAGTCTCCTTATACACGATTTAGGGATAATATAAAACTAGTGTAATATCACACCGCTAAGTTGTATGTATGTTTTGCATATAAGTTCAACATGCATATATATCGACATATACTCTTGTTTGATTACACTACAAGCGTATGCTCTATGCTTTGCAAGTGATAATACAAACAAAGAGAAATTGCCATACTCCATTCGGTTATGCTACACGTGGGCACATGTGATAGTTATAATATAAGTGGAGTGATACTTTATTAAATATATCCACATAAACAAAGATAAATATCATATGACCCCAAACTTCTCACAAATATGAAATCCAAAAATCATATAAATATGTGACTAGTTCTGTGTGGCAAATTTAGGAACTAGTATTGATCAAGTGCATGTAGGAAAATTAACTTACATGTCAAAAGATAATCTCATATTGATTAAAACTAAACCATGCATCTTATTCATATAGGTGCATACATTCATAAGACTAAATTATAACTAGGATCATAGCCTAGGACACTTGCACTAACATAACGTAGTGCACTTGATGATATTAAAATTAAGCAATGCACTCCTCTCATATAGGTGCACATCTCCATGATAACTAGGGTCATACCTATGTTATTTGAACTAAACATATCATAGTGCATCATCAAATTCCATATAGAATCCCCATATGTTAGCTTGGTGAAATGATACATTGTTGTCGCCAAGTAAACCAAATATTCTCTCCATCCCATGAATGCATATAGGAATCACATGCATGATAAAATCGACTCATAAATAGAGTTGTTCCCTATATTTCACACATGCTCGTGCATATGGAAATCACATGCAGAGATATGCCCTATATTGTGCACATGCTCTTTGGCCAAGTTAGTTAACCATTTGAATAGATCTGCATATGATCAAAAGTATAAATACCACTCACTATTAAATCTCCAATGGTTAACGAGCTGGGTGAAAATAGCCAAAGGCATGAACACGCTATATACATGAACACTAAGTACTATTAACATTGGTACAAGTGGATAATATGACTATTAAAATGTCATATGCTGCAAATAAATCAAACCATCATTATCATGCCACACATATATTAGCATCGACGAAATTCAAGACTTCCCCGACCATGCTGGCGCAGACGACAATGAGTAGGACTTTTATTTATTTTGTAGTATTCATATGCTATAATGCTATGTAGTATATATGTTGGAATTCTTAATCAGGGGTTTTCTCTACGGATATGTAAATAACAGTTCTTTTATATAAATGTAAGAGTTCTAGAAATAAAGTACCTGCAATGTTTGATCCCTTTTATTTATTTACGCATTTAAATTACACTATCTGTCTCTATGGCGCGGACGCGTATTCTCTCGCCCCATTTTCCCGTCATCAGGAACAGAGTTGCACAATACTGAAGTATTGGTGCACAATACTGCCTTTGCCATAGAAAATTTTGCCAGAAGCTCAGCATCAATGATGGGAGAAAAATTAGCATGAACCATCATATTTAAAGTGAGAGTAGTAGACACATCTTGCATGCTCTGATCCTGATTAGCAGAAGGGGAGCCTGAGTGTTCAGAGATGCTATCATTCCAGGCTTGAGCAGGGCTATCTGCAACATTAGTGATTGGAGGTGCACACCAGCAGTAAAGTGCACACCCTGGTCAACAAGGACAGCTTGGAAGTTAATCAAAGGAGGATCCACCATCATAGCATCTTGAGCATTAGCAATGTTCACCTGTTGATGACCCACATGATTCTAACCATTGGGAGCACCAAAAGAAACCCCATTCTGCTGCATCCAAATAAAAACTTGTTGTTAATAAATTTTTCTGTAGTCTGCTCAATTCCATACAGAGGATGAGGGTCACCATCCTCTGGCTCTGGATCCTCAGGTGGTGGAACATTGTGCACATGTGCATTCCAGTCAGCAGATCTTAGCATGACAACAGGAATAGTCTAGCTACGTCTAGCACCACTAAGTTGCATCATCACAAAGCTTTTAGGGACAAACTTAGGATCTACAATCTAGACTTTTGCAAGAACATGTTTATTATTTGATCTAGGCAGATGCCATTCTGACAGCAGCAGACCAAAATCATCACAAGCTCTACTAATTTAGAATTTTGTCTAGTAATCCATACGAAAACCCAAAAACATCACCCAAATCTCTCTACCAAACTCTGGCATTCTCATATTTCTAGCCTCATCATCTTTGACAAGTGACAGTGGTCTTATCATCTAGCGCAAAATTAAGACCAATAACAGTATGAGAAGCAAGTGTATCATGGAGGGTGAAAGTACCAATACCAAAGGGATGATCATCAAGGCAACGAGGTGGATGACCAGCTTCAACCAGCATATCAGCAATGTCAAGGCGGGTCTGCTCTCTCAGATCAATCGGATGAACCGATTTGTTTCTACGATAAGAACATTGTCATGTTGTAGGGGAGGCACAAGGTTCACCACCAGGTAGGAACGAATGCGGCGATCCATAGGCCCAGGATCTACCGCCATGCCATCAGGGATGAAGGCTAGCGGATTGACAGTGAAGTTGGCCATGGCGGAGAAGTCGACAGCGGCGACGGTCGTAGATGGCAAGGTTTGCACTATAGAACTTGAAGGAGGCGAAGCGACAAGGGTAAAAGGTAGAGGCATAGCGCCCTTGTGATTTTTACCTTTAATTCAGGTTGTTTTTCTTTAACCACCCAGATATTCCGGCAGCTTAAATTGACACGGTTAATATGTCGCTTGGGGCACCATATCTTAACTGAATGATGTGTAATACAATCTGCATCCCAATGTCCAATTCGTTTACATTTCTTACAACGTAGCCCAATAGTACAGTCCTTAGCCAGATGGCCAGGGCTCAAACATTTGGCACACTCGATTCGTAAGCTGGCCGGTCAGGAATTCCAGCATGGCCCACAAACCTAGCCCAAAGAACGACGGAGCAAGCAAAGCCCGGGATAGTTTGTAGCCAGGTGATCCTTCAAGCCGCAAATGCTACAACGGCCCAAGAATTTAAAAATGATATCTCTCAGTGGGACAAACGGGACTTGAAAATATTCCTTGATCTCATCGACCGAATAATTAGCATCCATCAGATCCACAATTTCCTCAAGTTTATGGTTAGGGAAAGAAGCACACAAATTATGAGTGAATTTTTTCGAAAGAAGACCTTCTTAACCTTAGCTTGCTCTAGCCGATATGTTCAATGTGGACAATGAAAATTTCCGAAGAAAAGACCCTGTTGAGTAAACCTATTAGGTATCTCAGAATTCAACTCAGGATTCTTTGGTGGAATTGACCCCTTGTGAAAACCAAACTTTAATAATTCTGAGACTGAAGATGAAGAGTAATCTCGATCAGCACCATCCTCAAGGAATTTGAGGTTAGGTCTGAATCTAGTAACACTTATGTCAGAAACCTCCAATAATTTCTCATTAGCACTATTGAGGTGAACTAAATCATGAAACAAACCAGAGGTGGCAGGATGAACTCCTCGAAATAAACTGAAGTGACAAATAAAGTCAGGCCATACTCGATCCCTCAATCCATAGATGAAATGTCCAACTTTGTTAGATGCCACAGAAAATCGAAAGCGTCGTCACTTAGTTTGAAGACTCGAAATCCAGATCGAACACCACCAATCCAACATTCCAATGCTAATCCCACTTATTCCCCTGATAAGACAAATGCAGCCGAAGAGAAGGAAACAACCAGAAAAAATTCCCGAGCAGATTTTGAGGGAGAGAAATGCACGGAAGAACCAAATCTGCGGCGTACCTGGGCTTCCAAGGCCAGCCCTGGGGAAAATCCCAATGAAGCAAACCTTCCATCTAGAAGGAAGCAGGGGCTAGGTAGTACGAGTGGAGAGCTGGGAGAGAGGTGAGAAAACTGATCGGAGAGGAGGATACCGGCGAGGGATATCAACGGTGTTGGGGGCTGGTGGTGGCGGGGGCTAAGGGGGGCGGAGAAATTTTTGTTTTGCGTAGTGTGTTCTCCAACAGTTTGTTCATATCAATCCTGATTTTTGATCTCACAATTTGTCCCCATCCACGACTAATACCAGTAAGATCTAGCTTAATGAACTTTCCAATCTGGCTTGTAACAAATTTTTCTCTATCCTGATTCAACCAGTTAAATGGGAGATCATGGACTCGGATCCAACTTGGATGTCTATTGAAAATTATTTCATGAGGCCTCATGTTCAATTCAAATTTTTCCAGAAGATCTGCATGAAAGCCTACCATCCATGGTGCACCCACTCATAGACGATCGACATCTCGCTTGGACTCTAGGTTTGCCACAAATCTATTACCGCCCACAACATGGAACTTGAGACCTCTCGGATTACCCCAGGCTAGGCGTAATGCGTTGCTGGTTGTTTGGATGTGGAAATTGTTGAAGGACAACACTTCTATTGATCGCAACTTATTATGGGTCTTTGTCACCCGCCAGGTCGTCCATGATGATCACCTCCATCTCTTCCTCCGTGAGATTGAGGGAACTAAGCATCTCCAGCAGCCCTGACCCTGCACTCCTTGATGATTCCCCCATGAGAGATCTTCCTTCCCAGCTCCTTGTCCCGTGTTCGCCATCTTGCCAGTGGCAGCCTCTAGAGACAGAGAGGAAAACGATCTTTGCACCTCGGTGATCGGAGATTGCCCCGTGGACCGCCTTCTCCACTTAAACCCTAGAAAACGGTTCAGGGAAAACTTGTACACTATGCTCCTGTGAGCGTGACCTCACAAGTTGTTTTTAGGGATGGAATCAAAAGGCGGGAGAGGAGGTACCATGCCAGAAGGATTACCTTTTTTGGAAAGGAGCATATATTAATATCAGAGTATACCAATTACACCCAACCTCTGCAACAACGCATTTCCCTACTGGCCAGACAAATGCACACACAAAAAATAAAGAAAAATTACAAAAAATAAAAGTCCTGCTATAGTTCCTCATTCATTGAAACAATAGTACTACCACCACCAAGACAGCACCAGAAGTCTATCTTCTCCAAAAACGATGCCTCCAAGAAGGGAACAGTACACAAACATCGTTATCGCCCGATCAAAGATCCAGGTTTTCACCCTGAAGAAAGTCCACTCTCTAAAAATAATACCTTCAATAAGGCCATTGCCAGGCACAACCAATTAAGGCCAGACCCTGGGTTTTCACCCTGAAAGAAAGGACCATGATCTTCACCTGTACTGTCGTTCCCGCTTGCATACCACTGCACCAAGTTACGAATCATCAAGACAATTCCTCATCACCATCGGACTCGAACCACCATTGTCAGTCCTCAGATCTCGGTCTTCATGACATTCTCCGTCGGCACCATGGAATGAGAAACATGCCCCATGATATTAACAACCAACAGAGCTTCAAAGCGATCCCTCTGAACCCAAACGGCCAGATTAAAAACATCGGTGCACACGACCGAATCCCGCCCGATCCATTGATCTCTCGACATATGCGCACTATGGATTTCGCCGTCGAAGCCTTCCGGAACACGACACTACAACCAGATCAATGGAGACAAATATCAAGAGGGTCTTCGTCTTGGCGTGAGATGAACCACATGACCACCCCCTTTATTCAATCCGAGCCAGCAGCCCCCTCGCCACCAGTCGGAGGTAGAGGAGAAGACAGTCCAGCATGCCACCGAAGCGGCTCACCAGAACCCAGCGTGCAGCTGCCTCCGTAGCCAGAGGTCCAGATCGGATCCGGGCAGACCCGATGCAACCGTCGCCCACCATGGTGGCCACACGTTAGTGCCGCCGAGGAAGTCCTTGCAAGATCGCATCCAATGCTGCCACCATGACACCTCCTCCTCCTTCCCAAGCCCTCGATCCGCGCCACCCGAAGACGACGGGCCTAGGAAGACACCCTAGACCCACGGCATGATGCCACCGCCTAAAGCAGCCGCCCCGACCGCCGCCCCCGATCCGCTCCGTCGGCGCCGCCCTAGCCCCCATCCGAAGAAGATCGCCGCAGCTGCCACCCCTAACACCTTAGGTACTAGGGGGCCTCCGCCACCGCGGCCGACGCCGGCGGCAGCGGCGGAGGGATGGGATCTAGAGGAGGGAGGTAGGCGGCGGTGGAATCTGGGGGCCCTCCGGTGGCACCTTGGATCGCCACGGGAGGGTTACGGGAGGGTCTCTAGAAGGATGTACCTACCAGCACATACGGGCACATGGCACCAATTCTCAAGATGTAGTTGTTATTTGTGGAAGCCGCTTGGAGATGTGCAGATGGCCCGCTCAAAAAGACAAACTCTGGCATGATACAGCAATTTCAGAGACAACGCCCATTTACAGTCGTCATATGAGCAAATAATTATCGCAAGATACAGAGTACTCCTATATGTAAGGTACCTCTTGAGACTAGAAGAAAAAGATGTACTCATCCACGTACACTAGTGGAAACGAGGCCTTTGGTTGAGCCTGGAAATGGGCTTTAACACCGGTTCTTCTACGAACTGGTGTTAAAGGGGGGGCCTGTACCAGCGTGGCCCGTGCAGCAAAAAGGAGCCCCCCCTTTAACACCGGTTCGTGGCACGAACCGGTGTTAAAGGCCCCTGCACCAGTGGCCCGCGCAGCCCCCCCCTTTAACACCGGTTCGTGGCTTGAACCGGTGTTAAAGGGGGAGGCTATATAAGACACCGCAGCCCACACCCCACTCTTCCTTTTTTTCACTATCTCATTTTGGAGCCTAGCAAGAGGGTGTGAAGTGTGCTAGTTTGTGTTTTTTTTTGTATGCACAAGAGGTGTTCGGTGAAATGCCCGAGAGCTCAAAATAAGTTTTCTCGTTGCTCTTTCCTTCTCGGTCGAGGTCGGCAACTATCCTTTCATGTGTCATTGATGTACTATATATATAAATGGTCATCTCCCTATTATTTTTTGATATATACTATATATTAATGCAGATGAACCGGCAATGGATGTACGGTGACCGCCGCACTTTCGAGTACATTACGGGCCTCCAAAATTTCATCGTTATGGCTAATGCAAACTGTGGTCACAATGGTTTTATGTGCTGTCCGTGTGTTCACTGTCAGAACAAGAAAGACTACTCAAATACCAGAACCATTCACGCCCACCTGCTTCGATCTGGTTTCATGCCCGGCTATAATTGTTGGACCAAGCACGGAGAAAAAGGGGTTGTGATGGAAGACAACGAAGAAGAAGAGGATGATGACAACTATCATAATATGTATCCTGAATATGATGATACTGCAACGGGGGTAGATAATAAAGATCAGAGGCAGCAGATGGGCCCACTGATGACGATCTTGGTCGGGCCATTACTGATGCAAAGGAAGAATGTGAAACTGAAAAGGAGAAGGAGAAGCTGGAGCAGATGTTAAAGGATCACAAAACATTATTGTACCCAACTTGCGAAGATGGCCACAAAAAGCTAGGTACCACACTGGATTTGCTGCAATGGAAGGCAGAGAACGGTGTGACTGACAGCGCATTTTCAAAGTTGTTGGTAAAAATGAAGAATCTTCTTCCAAGAAATAATGAGTTGCCCGACAGTACATACCAAGCAAAGAAGGTTGTCTGCCCTCTAGGATTAGACGTGCAGAAGATACATGCCTGCATTAATGATTGCATCCTCTACCGCGGTGAGAAGTACGAGAATTTGGATGCATGCCCGATATGCACTGCACTGCGGTATAAGATCAGACGAGACGATCCTGGCGATGTTGAGGGCGAGGCCCCTAGGAAGAAGGTTCCTGCCAAGGTTATGTGGTATGCTCCTATAATACCACGGTTAAAACGTCTCTTCAGAAATAAAGAGCATGCCAAGTTGTTGCGATGGCACATGGAAGACCGTAAGAAAGACGCGATGTTGAGACACCCCGCTGATGGGTAACAGTGGAGAAAAGTCGAGCGAGAGTACCCGGACTTCGCACGTGACGCAAGGAACATAAGGTTTGGTCTAAGTACAGATGGCATGAATCCTTTTGGTGAGCAGAGCTGCAGTCACAGCACCTGGCCTGTGACTCTATGTATCTATAACCTTCCTCCTTGGTTGTGTATGAAGAGGAAGTTTATTATGATGCCAGTGCTCATCCAAGGCCCGAGGCAACCCGGCAACGACATTGATGTGTACCTAAGGCCATTAGTTGAAGAACTTTTACAGCTGTGGGCCAAACCAGGTGTACGTATGTGGGATGAGCACAAAGGGGAGCCATTTGACCTACGAGCATTGCTTTTCGTAACCATCAATGATTGGCCTGCTCTTAGTAACATTTCAGGGCAGACAAACAAGGGATACAATGCATGCACACACTGTTTAGATGAGACTGAAAGTGTACATTTGGATAAATGTAAGAAGGTTGTGTACCTAGGGTATCGTCGATTTCTTCCGAACCTGCATCCAGTAAGAAAGAAAGGCAAGCATTTCAAACGTCTGGCAGAACCCCGGAGGAAGCCTGTCCTCCGTACCGGTGAGGAGGTATTTGGTATGGTCAAGGACCTAGAAGTAATCTTTGGAAAAGGTCCTGACAGTCTATCTATTCCGAATGATGATGCCGGACACGCGCCTATGTGGAAGAAGCAATCTATATTTTGGGACCTACCCTATTGGAAAGTCTTAGAGGTCCGCTCTTTAATCGACGTGATGCACGTGACGAAGAATGTTTGCATGAACCTGCTAGGCTTCCTAGGAGTGTATGGGAAGACAAAAGATACACCGGAAGCACGGCAGGACCAGCAACGTCTGAAAGACCCTGAAGAGCCTATGCATCCTGAGAACGAGAAGGGTAAACGATGCCACTTAACTCCTGCCAGCTATGCTCTTACTAAAGCAGAGAAGGAAATCTTTTTTGAATGCCTGAGCAGTATCAAGGTCCCGTCTGGCTTCTCGTCGAATATAAAGGGAATAATAAATATGGCAGAGAAAAAATTCCAAAACCTGAAGTCTCATGACTGCCACGTGATTATGACATAATTGCTTCCGATTGCATTGAGGGGGCTTCTACCTGAAAATGTTCGAGTACCCATTGTGAAGCTATGTGCATTCCTCAATGCAATATCTCAGAAGGTAATCGATCCAGAAAGCCTACCAGAGTTACAGACAGATGTGGCCCAATGTCTTGTCAGCTTTGAGTTGGTGTTCCCACCATCCTTCTTCAATATTATGACGCATCTCTTGGTTCACCTAGTAGAAGAGATTGCCATTCTTGGTCCTGTATTTCTACACAATATGTTCCCCTTTGAGAGGTACATGGGAGTCTTAAAGAAATATGTTCATAACCGTGCTAGGCCAGAAGGAAGCATCTCCAAGGGCTATGTAACAGAGGAGGTCATTGAGTTCTATGTTGATTTTATTCCTGACCTTAAGGCAATTGGTGTTCCAGAATCACGACATGAGGGGAGACTGCATGGAAAAGGCACCCTAGGATGTAAAGCAATGATATGTAGGGACATTCTCTCAATCAAGCACACTACACGGTTTTACAAAGATCTATCTTGGTTGCCCCGTATATCAATGAACACAAGAATTTAATACGCCTCAAACACCCGGGGCAGTCTGATGAATGGATTATAAGTGAACACATGGCGAGTTTTGGCGGCTGGCTGCAAAGACTTCTCACGAATAACACCACTGTTGGGGATCAGCTATACTTGTTGGCCAGGACACCATCTTCGACTGTATGTACTTTCCAAGGGTACGAGATAAATGGGAATACATTTTACACAATAGGCCAAGATAAAAAGAGCACCAACCAAAATAGTGGCGTCCGCTTCGATGCAGCAGAAGACAATGGGCAAAAGACCACGTATTATGGGTTCATAGAGGAGATATGGGAACTTGACTATGGACCTAATTTTAAGGTCCCCTTGTTTCGATGCAAATGGGTCAAGCTAACAGGAGGGGGGGTTGAGGTAGACAAGAAGTACGGAATGACAACGGTGGATCTCAACAATCTTATGAAGGTAGACAAGAACTTAGACGAACCATTCGTCTTAGCCAATGATGTGGCTCAGGTTTTCTATGTGAAGGACATGTCTACCAAACCGAAAAAAACAAAAAATAAGCAAACAGATACATCACACGATGAGTCAAAGCGTCACATAGTTCTTTCAAGGAAAAGAAACATCATGGGAGTGGAGGACAAGACAGACATGTCAGAAGATTATAATAAGTTTGATGAAATTCCGCCCTTCAGAGTGAAGACTGACCCAACCATCCTGTTAAACGGTGTTGATACTCCATGGTTACGGCCGACGCGATCATAAGATTGACTATATGTATTAATTGAGCCATTTTTGGCACACATATGTATCTCAACATGGAAATCAATGTCATATTTCTTCTGTTAACAATATATGTATTAAATGAGCCATTTTTCTTCCTTCTATTTCTTCCCTCCATTTTTCTTCCCGCCATTTTTCTTCCCGCCATTTTTTCCCGCCATTTTTCTTCCCGCCATTTTTCTTTAAGACTCAGGAAGAGGGTTCCTGCTAAGGTGATGTGGTATGCTCCTATAATACCACGGTTGAAACATTTATTCAAAAATAAAGAGCATGCCAAGTTGTTGCGATGGCACATGGAAGACCGTAAGAAAGACGGGATGTTGAGGCACCCTACTGATGGTCGGCAGTGGAGAAAAATCGAGAGAGACTTCCCGGACTTTGCTGGTGACGAAAGGAACTTATGGTTTGGTCTAAGTACCGATGGCATGAATCCTTTTGGGGAGCAGAACTGCAGTCACAGCACCTGGCCCGTGACTCTATGTATCTACAACCTTCCTCCTTGGTTGTGCATGAAGCGGAAGTTCATTATGATGCCAGTGCTCATCCAAGGCCCGAAGCAACCCGGCAACAACATTGATGTGTACCTAAGGCCATTAGTTGATGAACTTCTACAATTGTGGGCCAAAAGATGGGGGGCCTTATCTGGGGGAGGCTTATCTGGGAGGGTCTTATCTGGGGGGTGGCTAACCTTTAGTACCAGTTGGTGGGTGCAACCGGGACTAAAGGTGGTTTTTGTGTTATCTAACAAAACTGTCGGTGGGATAAGGACGCGTGGGTAACCTTTAGTACCGGGTGGGGGCTCAAACCGGGACTAAAGCTGTCGGTAGGATAAGGACGCGTGGGTGGACTACACTGCTCGATGTAGCGCACGACGCCCTGTCGGAGGAAGAAGACAAAGTAGAAGCAGCGCCGTGCCTATAAAAGGAGCATCGATACGCCATGGCAAGCAACTCAACAAGCCAACATGGATGGAGAGTTTCATCCCCATGGATGGAGAAAAGGGTTGGGAAATCTCCCGTGGCAGAACTTCTCGAAGATGCCCTTGGTGCACACGCCCTATGGCATCTTCGGAAGTTCCGCCTCGGAAAATATTTTCCTGCTAGCCCATGAAAGACTACATCTCCGCCTCCCTGGGGTTAGAGGTATGGTGGAAGCCATGGGATAGAGTGGAGAGAGGCGGCATATATGAGCGTAGATGTGCTATGGCAACGACCAAGCCAACATGGATGGAGAGTTTCATCCCGCCATTTTTTCCCGCCATTTTTCTTCCCGCCATTTTTTCCCGCCAATTCTTCCCGCCAGTTCTTCACTATATATATATGTAGGGTTGGCCTCCATTGTCATTGCACATCTCTAGACTCATATCTGCAACCTCATCACTCTTTCCCATGGCTTCCACCTTAGCACTAACCCCCAGGGAGGCGAAGGCGCTTTGCGCCTCGAACTACCCCTGCCCGCCGGGCTATTGTGTCCCCGTCGGCTGGATGCTGAGCGCCGGAGGCGTGCCGGTTCCTCCTGTCCCTCTAGGTGTGGCGCGCCGGATGGCCATCACAAACCACTACTACTTCGAGCTCACGCCGGAGCAGCGGAGGAATCCCAGATGGCATCCCGACTATTTCCCTACTTGGGAAGCCTTCTTCGTGGATCGGCGTGAGAGGGCGCTCGCCAGGCACGAGGAGGACGGCCCACCTCCTCCAAACTTCAACGAGGCCGGCCGTCGGCTATGGTGGTGCGGTCGGACTCTCCAGAGCGTCATGGCCTATGACACTGCCGCCGACTCTAACCCCCGTCTGCGCTACCCTCAAGTCCAGCCCACGCGTACTCGGCCTTCAAGGTTCAATTACGCGACCCCGACGACGACAGCGATGACGGCGGCGGCGAGTACGACGACTACAGTGGCGAGTATTACAGGTGTAGGCAGGAGCATGACTGAATCACTCCAACATTCCGAAACAAGTTCGGCCGATTGTTACTTAATCTGGCCATGTATCTTAATTTTCAGTTCTTTTATGTATCTTAATTTTCAGTCGTGCTTTATGTAACTTACTATTAGTTGCATTCTGTATTTTAATTCCAGTTCTATCTCCTTCACAAAATGACCTATCTCATTCGAGGTTTCTTGGCTTTCGGGTCAAATGACCAATGTTATGGCTAGAATCAAGGCATAGTTTGTGATAATATGGCCATATTGTTCATACATGTGCATCATGGCATGGCAAACAATGTTGCAAGAGGAAGTTTTCCTTTTTATCGCACCAAAAAGGCATTTTCCATTTTCCGAGCATAAAAAACGGACGGTTTTCTGAAGCAACCACCAAATGGCTAATTCAAAAAACCACCACCACATTTTACAAAAACACTAGACCACCTTATATGGACAATGTACCAACAGGGGGATCTGAAACCTTTCCGTCCACCTCTGGTGAAAAAGACAAATTCCTGCCGAATCGGTAGGAAGTTGGTCAGATATGAACTACAGGTACATGATACGATGCTCATGATTTTTTACAAAAATCATTTTTAGGTTCACAATATGCTATTTTATCAAAAATCCAATGCAAGTTGAGTGAGGCTTTGTGAGATTCAAGTGTATACAAAAGATGCGGCATTTAAATATCCAATCAATTCAAAAATGTTAATACAAAATAAAATATGATTTTCTCTAATAAAATAGGGTTAGATTCCTTTTTAGATGCTTAATATTTCTTATGTTTAAAGTTTTAGGATTTGACAATTTATTTTTGTTTGAATTGAATAATCAAAATTTATATGTAAGTGTTTTAATCATTTTGAAAATTTTCATCTAAAGTAAATATAAAATGTTTTTACATGAATGGATAGATATTATTTTTCTGAAAATTATGATATATTATTCATATTTTTCTGAGTTGAAATGAATAAGATATGAATTTTCTAAATTCATATCCTATTTTTTGAATTATAAATGCCCCCACCCCTTTAATGCATGAAATAAATGCCCCCCTTTAACACCGGTTCCAGCCACGAACCGGTGTTAAAGGGGGGGCGCATTTATTTCGTTTCGCGCGCGCACACCCCCCTTTAACACCGGTTCGTGGCTGGAACCGGTGTTAAAGGGGGGGTGCGGGCGCGAAACGAATCCCCCCCTTTAACACCGGTTCCAGCCACGAACCGGTGTTAAAGGGGGGGTTATAACGCACGCGCCACGCCTTCCTTCTTCCCCCAGCCAGATCGATTCTTCCCCCAGCCGGTCGCCGTCGCAATCCCGCGGGAGCGCCTGCCCGATTCTCTCCGGCGCCGCCACCACCCCAACCGCCGCCACCACTCTAGCCGCCTCGTGTGTGCCCTCGACCATAGGTACACCCCGCTGCCCCTCCCCTTCGCTCCCCCGGCCCGTCTGGCTACGCTGCGACTTCACGTGCGTCCCATGCTCTGTGCCCAGTGACCTCGCCCAACCTCGTCTCACCGGCGCCGAGCGACCTCGTTCTCGTCTCCGCTAGAGCTCCCTGGCCGCAGCTCGCTGGCGCAGAGACCCGGTTGATTTGAGCCGGCCGATTGATTTTTGTTTGTGTATACAGGGACTTGATTGATTTTTATTTTTGTATATAGAGACTTTATTGCTTTGCATTTGTGTATTCAGGGGATTTTGTTTACACAAGAATATTTTGTAAGCTAATGGGCCTCCTAGCACAAGATTATTAGTAGTAAATTTTTTGTTTACAATATCGGAGGGCAGGCTTCAGCCTATTTAAGCCTGCTTGCTGGCCTCGCCTTTGCCGGCGAGGACACGCCGACGGCGTTGCAAGAGCCGAGGCGCAGCGAGAAGACGGGACCGTGGCGCGCGGCGAGGCGGCATAGAGTGGCATGGAAGGGCTTGTCGAGGAGGTGGAGATGGCCGAAGAAGGGGATGGCCCTCGGGCTCGGCGGGACCCTTATTATTATGTTCTTCTACTTGCCGGCGACGACGAGGAAGCGGAAGAGGAGAAGGGAGGCGAGGGATTAGTAGTGATTTAGTTAGGGAATTTAGTGTGATTTTGTTAGTTAATTAGTGTGATTTTGTTAGTTAATTAATGTGATTTTGTTAGTTAATTAGGGATTTAGTAGTGATTTAGTTAGGGATTTTAGTTAGGGATTTTATTTAATTAGGGATTTAGTTAATTAGGGATTTTAGTTAGGGATTTTAGTAGTGATTTAGTTAGTGATTTAGTTAGGGATTTTAGTAGTGATTTAGTTAGGGATTTTAGTTAGGGATTTTAGTTAGGGATTTTAGTAGTGATTTAGTTAGGGATTTTAGTTAGGGATTTTAGTTAATTAGGGATTTAGTTAATTAGGGATTTTAGTAGTGATTTAGTTAGGGATTTTAGTAGTGATTTAGTTAGGGATTTTAGTAGTGATTTAGTTAGGGATTTTAGTTAGGGATTTTAGTAGTGATTTAGTTAGTGATTTAGTTAGGGATTTTAGTAGTGATTTAGTTAGGGATTTTAGTTAGTTTATTATTAGGGCTTAGGGTTTTATTAGGGATTGGGGTTTATTAGGGATTAGGTTTAGTTAGAATACTTAGTTAATGAGGTTTAGTTAGTGATAGGTTTAGGGTTATTGTTATTAGGGCAATATATACTTAGTGATTTAGTTACTGTTTATGTTTTATGATTGTTTATTGCTATTTTTTAGTTATGTCGCGTCCATCTCATCCGAGCCTACTGGACTCTGTCGGGGATGTCCGAGTCTAGGCTCCACCGGGTTGGCACTGGGAGGTGCTACCTGTCGGGACTCGTACCTTGGTGAGGAATCTGGGTATCATCGTCGACTCGGAGCTTCTTTGGTGGCGTCCACGAGGTCCAGGAGCGGTGTAGAGGGAGCCAGCCCCCGAGGAGGTGGTACGTCGTCGTATTAGGGAGGAGGACGAGCATGTACGGCGATACATGTATCTTTTGGAGACTAGGTTCTCCAATATCTGGCAGGTTCACGGATCTCACCCGAGCTATTCTCCGGTGATGGTTCCTCTTCTGTGGCTGCAGAGCTCCCGTAGCATATAACGCGGCAGCCGCGTTTGCTAGTTTATCTTAATAATGTACTTTATCTTATACTTTATCCTATAATGCACCCGAGCTATTCTCCGGTGATGTATTAATAATGTACTTTATATTATACTTTATCCTATAATGCACCCGAGCTATTCTCCGGTGATGTATTAATAATGTACTTTATCTTATACTTTATCCTATAATGCACCCGAGCTATTCTCCGGTGATGTATTAATAATGTACTTTATCCTATTTGTGTATTTTTGTATGAATAATATGTATATTTGTGTATGAATACAAGTCCACTTGAATGTTTACTCTCTTACTCTAGATAATATTATTGTTTTAGAAACTATGGATCCACTTAGTAGAAACCTTGAAGAAGAAGAAATAATGGAGAACACTATCGATGAGGACACCTCACAATATCTAGACTTGGAGGGACATGATGACAACTCAAGTAGTCATGGAGAAGATGAAGACTCCGGTGAACGCAATTTAGTGATTACAAAGTCCGGCGAGGTATATGCATTGATTAAGCCTCTGCTGACTTCCACCAACAATCTTCTTCTACATGTATTAATTAACGCTTCTTTCTTCTTTTAGCCCTCTGGATCGACCAGCCAGCAACCATCTTCTTCTACGAAAAAGAGCAAGCGAGGCGCGAGCCATCGGTTGAAAGATCGTGCAAAGTTCACGATCGAAGCAGTCCGTGTTGATGGCAGGCCGATGGAGCCCAAGAAGGCTGCAGACAAATTTGTACGTCAGGCTGGAGTTCTTGTTAGGGACCAAATCCCAATCATAAGTGAATATTGGAATAAGCCAAAGAAGGGCGACGGTACCTTTGTCGATGAAAGATCCAAAGAAACGCTTTGGAATTCGCTGTTGGTAAATTTCACCCTTCCGCCAGAGGAGGATGAAAACAAACCGGTTATAAAGGAAAAGGTCAAAGAGTGGACTCTAAAGAAGATGGCTGACGCTTTTCGCAACTGGAAGACAAAATTGAACAAATTTGTCAAAGCTCGCGAGACTCCAGATTTCGAAGACGCATATTATGCGAAGATAAGACCTCACTGGCGCGAATTTGTGGCATACAAGGAAGGTGCTATAGCTACAAAGAGGTCAGAAACCAATACGCTAAATGCCCAGAAGAAGGAATATCACCAGAGGACAGGGTCAGGTGGCTACATATCTCAGAGGACTAAGTGGGAGGAAGCTGAGAAGGCCCTGCGCGACAGAGGGATCACACCCCAGACACATGGGTGGGACCTACGTGCAAAGACTTGGTTCTATGGAATCGAGGCAAGGTTGGACCCAGAAACAGGATTGTGTATCTTCCCAACCCTCCTTGCCAAACCCGTCACTAAACTCATCACGGCATACGAGGAAACAGCCGCCAGGACCTTCCATCCCGACAGTGAGAATGACCAGCTCACACGCGCCATCGGTAAAAAAGAACACCCTGGACATGCACGAGGCACAGGGGTATGACGTGGAAGGATGGGTTTGCCGAGTGGAGCGAATCTTACAGATGGCGCGGCAGAAAAGAAAAAGAGCGTACAGAGCGGATGACACAGATAGAACATGCACTTGTGGCGCTGAAGGCGCAAGTGAATGCACAACAGAGCCATCAAGCTACCGGCCCATCTCAGCGGCACGAAGAGCCTGCATTGGAAGCTGCTGGCGGCCTAGACTCTGCACAGAAAAGCAGCATGGCTTCCACGGAGAACATGTAGCCCACGCTTGAAATGGCGGGTCCTCGATACCCCGTGGATGAGATCACGGAGAGCGAACACGCTGAGCTGCATGTGATATTAATGGGCTTATCCATTAAGGTGGCTGTCGGCTATGCCTTACCTTCTGTAGCTGGTGGAACTTACCACTGCCGACCGATTCCAGATGGCTATGCTATTGTCGGGGTGGATGAGGTTGTGAAGGAATATGAGGAAGCACAGCTTGACCATGCTACAGGTGAAGGGGAAACTCAACTCAAATTTGCAGTGAAAACAACCATTCTTTGGAAGAAGGAACACATCGTGCTTCCAAATTGGAGGCCACTGGCACCCCCGCCGTCTCCGCAGCGTCAGCAGTCTGAGCCGCTTTAGCCATCTCCTGCGCGGCAGCCATCTCCGGCGCTTCAGCCATCTCCTGCGTGGCAGCCATCTCCGGCGCGCCAGCCATCTCCTGCCCGCCAGCCATCTCCGACGCTTCAGCCATCTCCTCAGCGTAAGCGGAAGAGCACTGCCACGAAGAGCATCACTAGCACTGCCACAAAGAGTTCAAAAAACTACGTCCCGCAGCCTTCCGCCAAGCCATTGCCGGTTTTACCGTGGAATCGCAGCGACGAGGAGACCAATAGGATCTCGGAAGAAGAGGTCAAGAAATTCTTTGCACCTAGACGGGCCGAGCCAAAGGAGAAAATAGATCCGGCGGTGGTGGAGAAGTTCTACAAAAATCTTTTGAAACCTGAAACCCCACTTGTGCCGGACTACGAGCGCCATATTTTGAAGGCGGATGCAAGGCGCCGTAGGGAGACTGAAAGTAGCAGTCGTGCGGCACCCCAGAAAACAGTTCCCATGCTCGGAGAGCAGGAAAACCAATCACGCGCCCCGCTCCAAGTGTTCGACACACGGGACGCTCCTCCCGTAAATGATTACGAGGCAGAGCTACAAAGAAAGGCCAATGAGATGGGGATGACTTACATTGCATACTTGAACATCATGGGAGACAACTTGCCCAAATGCGATGCCAACCCCATACAGCCATGGAAGTATGGGAAGAATCTCGTCAAGAAAGAGGAGCTCAAGAATCTACCAACAAAGATGCGAAGATTGCACAAGTGGTACCTTGATTTCTGCAAGACGAGAAAGGAAGAATGGATCACGGCGCATATAAGAGATCAGATTTTCTTGTGCGGAGACGACGAGATCGCCTTCAACATTCAAGACTTGCATTTTCTATTCAATCAGAAGGAACTCGACAAAGCTGCCATCAGCCTTTATTGTGTGTAAGTACTATTTCTGTATTTTCTATCTCATCTCATTCACTTCATTAATTGCATGTATATATATATATGCTCACCATATATGTATATACTATTATGCAGGAAAAACGTTATGGAATGCATGAAAGGAGGACCTTTTGACATTGGGTTCGTTGACCCAAATAGAGTTCATGAAGAAGTGGTAAGAACCAAACCCGGGCAAACAGAAGATTTATTGCTAAGGTCTTTACTGAGACAACAAACCAAAAGGGAAATACTATTGCCTTACAACTTCTCGTGAGTACTGTTACCCTCTCTTGCACACATTCTGTTTCGGCTTACTTGATCTTAAGTGTAACTGATGATGAGTTATGCGTGCGTAGGTTCCACTTTATTCTGCTAGTCATTCAACCTGACTCAGGAAAAGTCCTTGTCATGGACTCGTTACGAAAAGAAAAAGAGATATGGGCAGACTTTAGAGAGATGCTCCAGAGGTAATTTCAATCATATTATCGCACTAGATCGGCAACTTTCGTGACAACAAGTAATTAATTACTCCTTTATCCATTTTCTTTGCCGGACAGGGTTTGGAAAAGGTTCACGGGCAGGGCCGTGGGTGAATAGTCAGAAGAACTAAAATTTGTAGACCAAAATGTAAGTAATACTAGCTAGCTAGGTCTGCGTATCTCTTTGATTTTGCTTCCAATTCCATTATATCATGCTTTATTGATTATTATTTTGATTGAACTCTCTATTCTCGTAAAGTGCGCGCATCAGGGACACGGCAATAACTTATGTGGGTACTATGTTTGCGAGTTCATTCGCAACACGATATGTGCGACGGGCCAAGCCGCACTAGAACAACTTAGAGTAAGTAAACAAAGTACACAACATTATTTTATTACCATCAATTGTGTTGAGTTTTATTCTTATATATATATTGACCCCATTCTTCATATATATATTCAGATCGAACGGATGCGGGACCAACTCCTACCATTTGACCGCATACGAGCCATTCAAGAGGAATTGGCGGGGTTCATATTTGATGAGGTCGTCACGCCTGGCGGAGAACTCTTTAGATATCCACCAAAATGAATGTTGTATATATGCTTGAATGTGTTTGTCTTGTACTTGATGCTTCAACGTTTACGGAGAATACCACACAATGACGATGTTGTGTATAATAATAGTTGCTTAATTATTCATGTACTCGTATGTACCGATGATGATGTATGTTTATAACGCTCCCGATCGATTCCCCCTCCCCCCCTACCCGTCCCCGCCGCGCCGCAGAAATACGCCCAGAACGGGGCAGGCGCAGAACTCTGCCGCGGCAGAGATTTAGGCCGTTTTCCTGCCGCGGCAGTCATTTATCTCCTTTTCCTGCCGCGGCACAGAACCTTTAACACTGGTTCGTGACACCGGTTCATGTTACGAACCAGTGTTAAAGGGGGGCTGAGCCCTGCGGCAGCCCCACGTGCGCCACCCTTTAACACCGGTTCGTATAAGAACCGGTGTTAAAGGGAGGGGCCTCTAACACCGAACCCTCAACAGCGGTTCTACAACCGCTGTTAGAGGGCCCTCCAAACCGGTGTTAGAGGGGGGGTGTGCACTAGTGGTATGGGATCAAACGCACAGCTGCTAACTGATTGCTCCTAACTATAAACTTTAAAAAAATGGAGAAAAATAACAAGGTCCTTCCCTACTGCGGCGTAGGTCTAATCAGCGAGCAATTCTTGTGTGTTTAAAAAAAAGGAGCAATTCTTGTGTACTTGGAAACTTACTGAACCGTCCATTTGAGGTGGGCTTGTTCGTCTGCGGTACCAAAGTTGGCAGGCCAGCGCATGGCGGTACCTAAGTTGCCTAAAATCACCGCGTTTCGAAAAGTTGGGCCGCTAACTACTGAGAGGGGCCATTTCGAGGCAAACTCATCTCACTCCGCCAAATACAAACATTCCGTTAAACCGTCCCGTGAAGTAGAAGCCGGGACCCACATGTCGGTTATCTGTCCGTGACGCGGGCGCCAACGCGGCAACCTCTTAGGCAAATCGAGCAGCTAAGTGGATTGGATGCGTTGACCAATTTCACAAATCCATTCCCAGCTTTTCCCTAGCACCGATGGCGTCGGAATCCACCCGCCCAGGCAGGACAATCCCTTCGGACATTTGACTTCCGGGGCCAAGTTGTTGTGTCCAGTTGCTACGCCCAGTCGCTGATATCGAGCTCTAATGGCGCGGCCGTAGCCGCCGTTGCGAGGCTCTAGCCCGCCTCCGCCGCCGACGAGCCGAGCAGCTCGGAGGATGGCAGATCCTACTATCAAGAAAGAAGAAGTTCTGTCTACAAGCGGGTGAGCTACCCTTCTCTTTGCTATTCGCACTAATTACAATTGCTAGCTGGCTACTGAACATCAAATTGTTTGTTAGCCCAACGCTGACAAACATATTTTATCCATAGTTTTCTATCAAGTGGGATCTGCGCGGACCCCCCCTTACCTGGTTACGGTAGTCCTCTACAGGTACGACTCTAATGGCAAGTGGTATGGAAGCCATTGTTTCACGATGGAAGAAGCGCCTGCACAGATCTGCACTATATCTAGTATGGTTTCTGCTCTGCGTAATCATGTTGAATTATGGCCGAAGCAGACAGCAAAGTTCATCTTCATGGATGAACGTGGCATCATGGTTCCTATAACGTGTGACAGTCAACTAATTGGGTTGATGAAAAGGTATGCTTCGGCTACCATGTTTGACCTGAAATGTCATGTACTGGATGTGGAAGCTGCTGCAACTGGGAGTCGCTCTTCTATTCTTGGACAGGGTGGTTGCTCGAACCCAATTAGCTCCTGGTAAGCAAAGGTCGTTTGGGGTTTGCATGTTTGTGCTGAATTGTAATTTTTGTTTTATTTACTCTGTAGATATTAGGCAGTTATGCAACAGTCTTGTTTCTTTGATAGGAAGCACCGCAAGGTTAGAAACGTGACTGCCGGGTCGATGATTTTGCTACCCGAAGAAATTAAAAACGAGTGGAAAGATGATGCTGGACACAATTCTGGTGTCCATTGTCCCGGCGATGCAGAGTACGTGAAGCTAAAAAAACTGGCACCGAGGAAGAGGAAGAAGGCAGGAAATGAAGAAGCCAGTGGACATGAAGGCTTGGCACCCAGGCTGCAAAAGAAGGCTGCTGGCAATGAAGATGCATAGTAATGTGTTGAACTTGAACCTATATATGTAATTCTGTTAAATTCTGATCGCTCTATGTGTGGCACGTTGCTGGGCGAAACAATCTACCCACGTTCTGTGAGTAAAATGTACCGCGACTTAGGGTTTGGAAACGCCCGAGTCAGTAGTTGAATCCGAAATTGTGATTGTGCCACTGCTATCTGAAAACAATGATCTACTGGTTCCACGATTGCTGAGGGGCAGGAGGTCTCCAAATACGACGGAATGTAAGTGACACATAAATAAATTATTTAAGTTGCCACACTCCACGAAGCAGTAACTTATTTCAGATGCTACACAACGACGTGGCAACATAAACAACATTGTTCTCACCGATAATGCCCAGATGAGGAGGAAATGGGTACTACTTTCTGGCCTAATCTTGAGCCCGTCTATCTCACCGCCTCTCTGCTCCTGCATCCTCTGCATCCGGCGAAGCTCCCGGATCTCCAATAACCGGGTGTACGTGCTTCCACTTTATAAATTGTGGTTGTGCCATTTGCATGCGGCACAATCCACGTAGATTACGTTTAAACAAACCACCAGTGTCAGAATAAACTAGTAGAAAAGGTGTCTTTGGTCCACGGTTACGTTCCCAATCCGGGACAGAGATCTAAATCGAGGCAGAAATTGATCTAAATCACAAATTCTTCCACAAATTAATGCAAGGTCAGAGCAATTTTTTTCCTCCCTAGAATCCGGGACCAATAGTTCAGACCGATAGGTCAACAAGTACAAATATTACAACTTAAAAAGGCACGGAGCTTAAGCTAAATAGAACTAGTTATCACACATCTCCTTGATCTTCCTAATCTTGACCCGATGTGCATCTTCCTGCGAGAGCAAGAATCGAATTGTCTGCTCCTTCTTTTTAGCATCTTCCTTGCACAGCTTCAATTGTTTCTCTGCATCTTTCCTCATGCACTTGTCAATACTCGTAGTTGTGAACTGCAGGACTTTGGCCTGGTGAAGATCCTTCCTTGCTTGAGTCAGTTCTTGCTCTGCTTTAGCCTTCAGGGCCAACGCCGCGTCCCTCTCCTTCTCGACTTTGCTAACCTTGTCTTCCACCCCCATGAGATCTCGCTTATGCTTGGTCGTGTCAACTGGTTCCCATAGCTTCATCTCAACACTGTCAAGAAGTGAGCTGAATGCGGATTCTTTCAACTCAACAGTCATTTCCCATAGTTTGTCCAGCGTTTTCTGCATCGATTTGGGCCACTCTAGATCTACCCATTTAACAACACCACAACTTCCCTCTCGCATCATTGCACGATGTCCTTGACACCATAGAAACCTCCTGCCTGCGTTTCGTCCTTCGAACGCTACAAATTTAGCGGGCACATATCCATGTTTACATAGCAGAGGACTGTCTTCATCCGCTAAACCGTGATAGTCGGCGTCATACATCGTCGGGTTGGCCTAACACATCATACGCACATGAGTAAACAGAGTAGATCTGGCTCAAAAAATAGATAACTGGCCACGGATGTTAGAGACAGAGATGAGACGACTCACATCGAAATCACCGTCCCTGTCGTCACGACGCGTTTCCTCGTCGTCTCCCCTTGAACCCATGGCGAGAGGGGAGGGGGGTGGTGGCTGCCGGAGAGGGGATTGGGATGGAGGCGCCGTCGGCTTGCGGCTACAGTGGGATGGGAGTGAAGTGGGGAATGTGGCTTCGAGGGGAAGGAAGAGAAGGACAGGGAGGAAGAGAAGTAATGGGGACGTGACATTGGGATATGGCCCACTCAACTGGTGATTCGTGACACTCGCAACAGGGGAGCCCCCGGTGTTGCCAGTTTGTCTAGAGCAAGCGTGGCCAATCATGCCGCGGAACAGACTACTCGCGGATCGATCTCACGAAAACCATCCCAATCGTCCAAGCGCCCCGATTGGACGGTATGTAACAATCGACAAGGAGAACAACTGTGTTAGGGCATGCCTTCTAGAAGACCCGGTCTAACGCTAAGGTTAGGGCTCTCCTAAGGTTAATTAGTATCCATATGCGGTTTATGAAAAGAACATGCATCCAATGACACGGGTGGATCTAGCTGTGGTTAATGAGAAGAGCAGACATGCAATGACACCGGTGATATGTGGTTTGTGCGAAGAACACACATGCAATGACTCTGGTGATATGAGGTTTGTGAGAAGAACACACATGCAATGACTCTAGCTGTGGTTAATGAAAAGAGCAGACATGCAATGACATCGGTGGATCCATGTGTGGTTCATGGGAAGAACACACATGCAATGACACTGGGTGTGGTTCATGATATGGTTTGTGAGAAGAACACACATGCAATGACACTGGTGGATCCATGTGTAGTCTGTGAGAAGAACACACATGCAATGACACTGGGTGTGGTTCATGATATGGTTTGTGAGAAGAACACGCATGCAATGACACTGGTGGATCCATGTGTGGTCTTTGGGAAGAACACACATGCAATGACACTGGTGATATGTGGTCTGTGAGAAGAACACACATCCAATGACTCTAGCTGTGGTTCATGAAAAGAGAAGACATGTAATGACACTGGTGGATCCATGTGTGGTTCATGGGAAGAACACACATGCGATGACACTGGGTGGATCCATGTGTGGTTCATGAGAAGAGCAGACATGCAATGACACTGGTGGATCCATGTGTGGTTAATGGGAAGAACACACATGCAATGACACTGGGTGTGGTTCATGATATGGTTTGTGAGAAGAACACACATGCAATGACACTAGTGGATCCATGTGTGGTCTTTGAGAAGAACACACATGCAATGACACTAGGTGTGGTTCATGATATGGTTTGTGAGAACAACACACATGCAATGACACTGGTGGATCCATATGTGGTCTTTGGGAAGAACACACATGCAATGATACTGGATCCATGTGTGGTCTGTGAGAAGAACACACAGCCAATGAATCTAGCTGTGGTTCATGAAAAGAGCAGACATGCAATGACACTGGTGGATCCATGTGTGGTTCATGGGAAGAGCAGACATGTGATGACACTAGGTGGATCCATGTGTGGTTCATGAGAAGAGCAGGCATGCAATGACACTAGGTGTGGTTCATGATATGGTTCATGAGAAGAACACACATGCAATGACAGCGGTGGATCCATGTGTGGTTCATGGGAAGAACACACATGCAATGACTCTGGTGATATGTGGTTTGTGAAAAGAACAGACATGAAATGACTCTAGCTGTGGTCTGTGAGAAGAACACACATGCAATGACACTGGGTGTAGTTCATGATATGGTTTGTGAGAAGAACACACATGCAATGACACTGGTGGATCCATGTGTGGTCTTTGGGAAGAACACACATGCAATGACACTAGTGATATGTGGTCTGTGAGAAGAACACACATCCAATGACTCTAGCTGTGGTTCATGAAAAGAGCAGACATGCAATGACAATGGTGGATCCATGTGTGGTTCATGAGAAGAACACACATGCAATGACACTGGGTGTGGTTCATGATGTGGTTTGTAAGACGAACACACATCCAATGACTCTAGCTGTGGTTCATGAAAAGAGCATGCATGCGATGACTCTAGCTGTGGTTCATGGGAAGAGAAGACATACAATGATACCGGTGATATGTGGTCTGTGAGAAGAACACACATGCGATGACACTGGTGGATCCATGTGTGGTTCATGGGAAGAACACAGATGCAATTGTACACTGGTGATATGTGGTCTGTGAGAAGAACACACATCCAATGACTCTAGCTGTGGTTCATGAAAAGAGCAGACATGCAATGACATAGGTGGATCCATGTGTGGTGCATGGGAAGAACACACATGCGATGACACTGGGTGGATCCATGTGTGGTTTGTGAGAAGAACACACATGCAATGACACCGGTGGATCCATGTGTGGTTCACGGGAAGAACACACATGCAATGACTCTGGTGATATGTGGTTTGTGAAAAGAACAGACATGCAATGACTCTAGCTATGGTTAATGAGAAGAGTAGACATGCGATGACACTAGGTGGATCCATGATATGGTTCATGGGAAGAACACACATGCAATGACTCCAATGGATCCATGTGTGGTTCATGGGAAGAACACACATGCAACGACACCGGTGGATCCATGTGTGGTCTGTGGGAAGAACACACATGCAATGACACATGTGATATGTGGTCTGTGAGAAGAACACACATGCAATGACACTGGTGGATCCATGTGTGGTATGTGGAAAGAGCAGACATGCAATGACACTGGTCGATCCATGTGTGGTTTGTGAGAAGAACACACATGCAATGACACTGGGTGTGGTTCATGATATGGTTTGTGAGAAGAACACACATCCAATGACTCTCGCTGTGGTTCATGAAAAGAGCATGCATGCGATGACTCTAGCTGTGGTTCATGGGAAGATCAGACATACAATGACACTAGTGATATGTGGTCTGTGAGAAGAACACACATGCGATGACACTGGTGGATCCATGTGTGGTTCATGGGAAGAACACACATGCAATGACACTGGTGATATGTGGTCTGTGAGAAGAACACACATCCAATAACTCTAGCTGTGGTTCATGAAATGAGAAGACATGCAATGACACAGGTGGATCCATGTGTGGTTCATGGGAAGAACACACATGCGATGACACTGGGTGGATCCATGTGTGGTTTGTGAGAAGAACACATGCAATGACACCGGTGGATCCATGTGTGGTTCATGGGAAGAACACACATGAAATGACTCTGGTGTTATGTGGTTTGTGAAAAGAACAGACATGCAATGACTCTAGCTGTGGTTAATGAGAAGAGTAGACATGCGATGACACTGGGTGGATCCATGATATGGTTCATGGGAAGAACACACATCCAATGATTCCAGTGGATCCATGTGTGGTTCATGGGAAGAACACACATGCAACGACACCGGTGGATCCATGTGTGGTCTGTGGGAAGAACACACATGCAATGACACTGGTGGATCCATGTTTGGTTCATGGGAAGAACACACATGCAATGACACATGTGATATGTGGTCTATGAGAAGAACACACATGCAATGACACTGGTGGATCCATGTGTAGTATGTGGGAAGAGCAGACATGCAATGACACTGGTGGATCCATGTGTGGTTCATGGGAAGAACACACATGCAATGACACTGGTGGATCCATGTGTAGTATGTGGGAAGAGCAGACATGCAATGACACTGGTGGATCCATGTGTGGTTCATGGGAAGAACACACATGCAATGACACTTGGTGTGGTTCATGATATGGTTTGTGAGAAAAACACACATGCAATGACACTGGTGGATCCATGTGTGGTCTTTGGGAAGAACACACATGCAATGACACTGGTGATATGTGGTCTGTGAGAAGAACACACATCCAATGACTCTAGCTGTGGTTCATGAAAAGAGCAGACATGCAATGACACTGGTGGATCCATGTGTGGTTCATGGGAAGAACACACATGCAATGACTATGGTGATATATGGTTTGTGAAAAGAACAGACATGCAATGACTCTAGCTGTGGTTAGTGAGAAGAACACACAAGTGATGACACTGGGTGTGGTTCATGATATGGTTTGTGAGAAGAACACACATGCAATGACTCAAGTGGATCCATGTGTGGTTCATGGGAAGAACACACATGCAATGACACTGGGTGAGGTTCATGATATGGTTTGTGAGAAGAACATACATGCAATGACACTGGTGCATCCATGTGTGGTCTGTGAGAAGAACACACATGCAATGACACTTGGTGTGGTTCATGATATGGTTTGTGAGAACACACATGCAATGACACTGGTGGATCCATGTGTGGTCTGTGAGAGGAGCAGACATGCAATGACACCGGTGGATCCATGTGTGATTTGTGAGAAGAACACACATGCAATGACACTGGTGGATCCATGTGTGGTCTTTCGGAAGAACACACATGCAATGACACTGGTGATATGTGGTCTGTGAGAAGAACACATATCCAATGACTCTAGCTGTGGTTCATGAAAAGAGCAGACATGCAATGACACTGGTGGATCCATATGTGGTTCATGGGAAGAACACACATGCAATGACACTGGTGGATCCATGTGTGGTATGTGGGAAGAGCAGACATGCAATGACACTGATGGATCCATGTGTGGTCTATGAGAAGAACACACATCTAATGAATCTAGATGTGGTTCATGAAAAGAGTAGACATGCAATGACACTAGTCGATCCATGTGTGGTTCATGGAAAGAACACACATGCAATGACACTGGGTGGATCCATGTGTGGTTTGTGAGAAGAACACACATGCAATGACACCGGTGGATCCATGTGTGGTTCATGGGAAGAACACACGTGCAATGACTCTGGTGATATGTGGTTTGTGAAAAGAACAGACATGCAATGACTCTAGCTGTGGTTAATGAGAAGAGCAGACATGCAATGACACCGGTGGATCCATGTGTGGTTTGTGAGAAGAACACACATGCAATGACACTGGGTGTGGTTCATGATATGGTTTGTAAGACGAACACACATCCAATGACTCTAGTTGTGGTTCATGAAAAGAGCATGCATGCGATGACTCTAGCTGTGGTTCATGGGAAGAGCAGACATACAATGACACCGGTGATATGTGGTCTGTGAGAAGAACACACATGCGATGACACTGGTGGATCCACGTGTGGTTCATGGGAAGAACACAGATGCAATGACACTGGTGATATGTGGTCTATGAGAAAAACACACATCCAATGACTCTAGCTGTGGTTCATGAAAAGAGCAGACATGCAATGACATAGGTGGATCCATGTGTGGTTCATGGGAAGAACACACATGCGATGACACTGGGTGGATCCATGTGTGGTTTGTGAGAAGAACACACATGCAATGACACCGGTGGATCCATGTGTGGTTCACGGGAAGAGCACACATGCAATGACTCTGGTGATATGTGGTTTGTGAAAAGAACAGACATGTAATGACTCTAGCTATGGTTAATGAGAAGAGTAGACATGCGATGACACTGGGTGGATCCATGATATGGTTCATGGGAAGAACACACATGCAATGACTCCAATGGATCCATGTGTGGTTCATGGGAAGAACACACATGCAACAACACCGGTGGATCCATGTGTGGTCTGTGGGAAGAACACACATGCAATGACACTGGTGGATCCATGTTTGCTTCATGGGAAGAACACACATGCAATGACACATGTGATATGTGGTCTGTGAGAAGAACACACATGCAATGACACTGGTTGATCCATGTGTGGTATGTGGAAAGAGCAGACATGCAATGACACTGGTGGATCCATGTGTGGTTTGTGAGAAGAACACACATGCAATGACAGTGGGTGTGGTTCATGATATGGTTTGTGAGAAGAACACACATGCTGAACACCGTGCTCTCTGCATTCACCTCCGAAACCTCCAGCGGGTGGCCATCAAAGAGGGTCGCATGCCTCCAATCAGGCCCAAGGCCCCCAAGTCCAAGAAACTGGGCAGCAAGAAGTGGCGGAAGCACCAGAGGGAGATGGCGGAGGCGCGGGCTTTTGCAGGATGTGCCTGCAGCTGTGGCGGCTACCCTGCTGCCCAGCAGCTCCTTTCTAGCTATATCCTATTTCTGGCTGAATGCATCGAACCACGTTAAGCAACCTACTTTCTATCGCTATATCCTATTTAGTTGCACACAGCTATATCTACATTTGTTTTGTTTTCTGAATGAATGTATTCTGCCTGGTGTGGTTTGCTGCTCTAGATTTGCTACCTGTTCGGAGGCAAAAAGAGGTCCAAAAGGGAACGAAATATCGAAGTGAGAATCTTCTCTAGATTTGCTACCAATTTGGGCAAAATGAAACATATATGTTTAGCGAGAGAGGAAAAGGGCACTGTTTCAAACTGCCAGTTAAGAAGCTACCATCTTGACAAGCTACAAGACACATACATAAACATAACACAACGAGGGTTAAATTTATTTTACTAGTATCACTTGATGCATTAGAGATCTTGGCAAGCTAACTGAGTTCCACAAAACAGAAACATAACACCGACAAGTAAAATTTAATTCACTCCTCATCAGACCACTTGACGCGCTTGCCATCATTATAGGTACTCCACATCCGACGAATTGCTTTGTCCCAAATGGCATCTGACTTGGCTTTCCTATCTTCAGCGTCCTGCGGAACAATTAGCGGTGCATCACATGCCTGATTGTTGCCGCTAGAAGATGCCGCCTCTCTGTTTGCCGCTTCAGCTGTAGCCTCTCTGTCAGCTGCTTCTTCAGCTATAAGCTCTCTTTCAGCTGCTTCTGCAGCCTCTCTGTCAGCTGCTTCAGATGCAGCCAATTTCTTTGCATATTCAACTTCAAACTCAGCTATTCGGTATTTTCTACAAATGGCTCCCCTAAGCTCGTCTTCCCTCTTGTAAATAGGGCAAAACACGAGGTAACGTTGAAAAAAATGGATCTTCTTGTACAGCTGGTAGGTCACGTAAGCATCTATGGCTGCATACTTCAGGTTTATATCAGACAACGACCACTCGTTCAAGAAATCGTGCCTATCCGTAGAAAAATCTTTCTTCATTGTGACGTACGACTCATCGAGGATTCTAGTTGCGAGTGATGCCATTCCATCCTTCTTCCTGCCCCCTAGGATCTTGACAAGATGCTGAATATCGATCCATTTGTGCGTAGGAATTATAATTTCCTCTTGATACAATTTCGAAAAATCAGTTGTTGTGTCGACAGTGTAGAAAACAATTCCCTTTTTTAAAGGAACTAGCGCAGCGCCGGACATTTCCTGTCAGTCCTAAAAGTATGTAGTTTATCATCACCAAAATTTGTAACTACAAATATTTTATCAATGCAAGATCATCATCTCAATATAATTTTGAAAAGTTTAATAAATGCAAGATCAAGACTCTTAACATTGTATTGTCATAATTTATTCGGTTTTGCTATTTCTCAGTCGACTGAACGAGTTGCACATTTCTTTTAACTACGGTTGCACTTTTCTTAGGTGATTGAGACTAAAGAAAATCTCAGTCGATTGAGACATAGGCAAACCCTAATTTATTTGGTCCTAAATAAAATCCAGTAGTTGCAAGATGAGCAAGTGGATAAAGAACAAGAGGAGAAAACTCTAAAAGCGGTTAGCTACAGAGATCAGATCTACAAACCAGGAGAGGTGGTAGACGAGGACGTGTTTCCGCATGGCCAGTTGAACGACGGCGACTTCACTCCCTTCATATGGGTGCTCCGGGGTGTACTCGAGGTCCAATCCCACAAACTTGTCCTCGTCTATCCCAAGCCAACCCTCGTACATCCTCAGGACACGCACCACTGTCTCCTCCTCGTTGGTGTAGACAACGTCTATCTTCTTGTTGTCATGGGTAGTGAAGCTTGTCTCTAGCACTTGGTAGAAAGAGGGTCTTTGGTCCAGCGCCCAAATTCTATCGGTCCCGCTTCATTTCCATAATCGGGACCATGCCACGAACCGGGAGCAAAAACCCCGCGACGGTCAGCAGTCCAGGACAATTAATGTAAATTAATTCGGGGCAGAAATTAATTCGAGGCAGAAATTAATTCGAGGTAGAAATTGAATTGATTAGTATTTTTGAAAAATCTTTCACAAATTAATCGAGACAAAGATCTAAATTGAGACATTTTATTATTCGACCACAAATTTTTCCATACAAAGATGCGACTTTACAAATTTTCCTAGTCGACAACACTTCCGTTGCCGCTGTCCTCCGAGCCGCTGGCTTCCTCGTCGTCGTCGGACGAAATCTCCACGATTTCGGCGTTGTTCAGGAGACAGAGGTCCTCTGCGCGGCTAGCGGCGTCGATGGCGGTGTAGATGGTCCGTCCAGGGACGGACCAGAACATCTCCCGCCCTTCTTGGTTGTGGCGATCCGGGTGCACCAGGCGCCCGTCCACGATACGGTTGCCAAGCTGGGCCTTCCGCTCCTTTTTGAACAGCCGGGGCCAGTACTCGCTGGCCGCCGCGTACCGGGGCAACGCCCTCATGCACGCGGGCAGCTGGCGGCGACGCTCTGCGATGACGCACTCCATCTCGTATCCGCGGGGGTTGAGGGGCGGAGCCACCGGCACACCCGTCTCGCTGATGCGAAATCCGGCGCGCAAGGTCGCGCGCGGCGGTGCGAGGATGCCGTAGTACGCAAACATCGCCGACTCGTAGTGGTTGAGCGTGGGCACCTCCATGGCGGCGCGGTGGAGATTGGAGAGGGAGGGGAGGCGAGACGACGGCATGGTGGAGAAGCGATGGCTAAAGGGGTAGGGTGGAGATGGACTGCAGAGAGGCTGAGACGATGGCGAAAGCGAGCGCTGTGGCCTCATATTTATAAAGTGCGTAGACCTTCCATGGCGGCAAGGAGAAGACGGGAAGACGATAGTAGATGACAGGAAGAAGAAGAGTGGTTTCTGCAAGGCAGGAAAACGGTGGAACAGTCAATGCGCTTTTATGGTAGGGGTTAACGATTGGGACGAAAATCCAAGAAGAGACGCGTGGCGGTGGCCGTTCCAGCTTCTGAGTAAACAAAAAATAATTATAACGCCGATACATGGGCCCTGTTTTGTCACGTCAATACACTGGGTAGGGGCGGGTTGTCCTATCCACTGTGTCAACGCTGCAAGCCTACGTGACAGTCACCCCGCCTAAGCTACGGGAGCGACATAACGGCGAGAACTGACAGGGGGGCCCAACTTAACGCCCGTTAGCCTGATTTTTTGTATTGAAACGTAAAGTTGAATTCGTGCCAAAAAGACCCTCTGAGTATGTGATACATCAACTGTAGTCATCCCAGCTTATTTCAGAAAACTTGAATACCGCGTTGCCTGTACACCCTAATTTTCGGGTTGCAAAATAATATTCTGATTTGGGTGTATATCCAACGTCCCTTGTTGAATGGTACCTCGCTACCTGATGGATCGCGACTTCGCGAGCGGCCCAGGAGATGTAGTACTGGACTACTGGACGCGCGGCGGCAATTCGGCCCTTATAATTCGCTAGGGAAAACGATCTTACTCGAACGACACAACGCATTCTTTGTGCGAGTTCGTTGCACTTCCTCGATTAGCGCATGTCTTTTGATTTCAACATCAATTTCGCGGATCCTGTCTTTTCCTGTTGGCGGCTCTATCTTTCGTTGCGTTGCGTGCAGAACAGATCCTTCCTCTCTGATTCCCAAATGCAGATCGCTCACTTTTTTTTTTGAGAAAAACTAGACCAATCTCCTGCTCCCATGAGAGAAACACACCGGCCTACATGCTGCCAACTAATTAACCAAGATTTTAGCTAGCCCATTCATGCAGGCAGGCATTTCATTTGAGTCGGCCAAACAAACCAACTGACTTGCATGTACACACATGAACACGTCTCTATATACGTAAAGCTTCCTACTCCGATTCCTTCAAAAGGTTGAGCCCATCGTGCGCCCCGCCCCGCCCCCCTGCAACCAATTGCTGCGCTTGCGACGGCTGAGACGCGCTCCCGTGCTTCCGTCTCGAAGCTACTATGCCCTCCGTGCTAACTACCTCGCCGATCTCCTCTACTTCCCTCGCCGCCGCCGCCCATCGAACCCCATCCCTCCGTGCTGCAAACAAAGTGTCGGCCGTCCAGGGACATGAGGGCATCTGCCAAACCAAAGGTACACAGCAACTTCATTGCTGATCTGTTCTTTAATTTAGATCGACGACAAGGTTCACATACGAATTGGGTGGGTTTAGATGCTGAATTTAGTTCGCTTCAGATTCAGATATGGCCTACTGATACTGTGTGCTTGAAATCGTTACACAGGAGGAGGCGGCGGATGGAAACCAGCTCTTTGTGTAGTTTTCGCCGAAGTCTTCAACACTGGAACAATTCTGCTAGGAAAGGTAGCAGTCGACGGTGGGATGTTTGTTTTCTCGTTGCTATGCTACCGAACCATTCTTGGAGCAGTTTTCACCTTGCCATTTGCTCTAATTCTCGAAAGGTCAGCCTATTCTATTTACTATTCTATAGATGCAGAAACGATCTAGCTACGTACTCGCATCTGTACTGATTGAGACAAACCAAATGATATATGTTCAGCGGCAAGTGGAAAGAATTGGATAAGAAGGCTCTTCTTTATCTCTTCATCAACGCTTTTGTCGGGTACGTTCTGTCTAATAATTTTATGTTTTCATCATCCGGTAGATCGAATGTTCAATGCCATATATATACAGTACGTAGTTACCTAGTATCGTTTTGTTTGAGTAAATGTTAAAGAAAATACGTACATACAATCTACTGATCATAGTGATGCCTTCAATTTCTACAGGTACTCTTTGCCAATGGCTCTGTACTACTATGGGCTACGGGACACAAAGGCCTCCTATGCGGTGATCTTCTCCAGCTTGACACCATTATTCACCTTTGTACTCTCAATATTGCTGAGGTAAACAACCTGTTCCTCTATTTTTACAACTGAAGAAATCAGTGATGTTGTGTCTGGATATTCTACAAACAACTCATTTCTCGGAGTAGTTCTCCCAATAGTTGAATTCTCCATACAAATCACATCTTTTTGTTTTTATTCAGCATGGAAAACCTGCACCTCAAATCCAAGCAGGGCACTGCAAAGGTTATTGGAGCTCTAGTCTGCTTTAGCGGGGCACTTCTGATCAGCTTGTATAATGGGAAAGAGATCCTTGCCATGACCCCATTAATAAAGGGCATTACTTCTAATGGAACTGCCGGAAGGCACCATTTGAGGGGCACCTTGCTCCTGTTGGGTACTTGCATAAGCAACGCTGTTTGGTACCCTATATAGGTACCTCTAGGAAGCATATCACTATTTTATTCTTGTTTTCCTTTTCTTTATAATGTATATATTTGACTGGTAATAATGCATAAATGCTAATAATTCAGGTAAAAGTTTTGAGTGTATATCCATGGAAGCATTGGTCATCGGTGCTGACTTGCATTTTAGGTGGTCTACAAACGTTTTTCATTGGAATAATCATGAAAAGGGACAAACTCTCCTGGCAAATTGGATGGGATATTCAACTACTTACAATTGTATACTCGGTAAGTCTATAACATAATTTATTTTCCTTTTTTTTGCAAAGATTCGGAGAATGAGTTACCCTTCACTATCGTGTGAACAATATAATATCTACTGTATAACTGAAAGCTATTTTTCTTTTTGTAAAGCAGAAATATAAGGTAAGACAAGCATGATAGTTTAATATTCACTTGATATTCCTATAGCTATATACAAACTTGGAACTGTAGAATGAAACATTGCCTGGATTCAAACTTTATTCGACCTACCTAAGTCTATGTGATCTTAGTTAAAAGACATCTGTTCTGACCAAGAAGTTAAATGTTAACCTGTCAAGAGTACTTCCTACATTGTTGACAACTGTAGAAACATTACTTTCATGACTTTTAAATAACTTGAGGATTTGTTTGTGGAACTTGTGACTCACGGTTGAAATGAATATGCACAATGACATGAGATTTCAAACTGTAGGCCGCGTTGGGCACAGCGGCCAAGTACTGGCTAAATCTGTATGCCGTGGAAAAGAGGGGCCCCGTTTTCCCACCCATGTTCAGTGCCTTGTCGACCGTCTTCACCATTATTCTAGGAACACTGTTACTCGGAGAATCCCTCACGGTTGGGAGGTTAGTAAGCAATTAAACACCATATCCTCACAATATCTGCATCGACGAAGATGATAGTTTGATGTTGCATGTTTGTTTAACTTATATCATTATATACTGTATATAGTTTTCCTACTCCATAAATAACATGTTGTATAATTTCATTGTTTTATGACAGCTTGATGGGCAGTGCACTTGTTTTCATCGGTTTGTACGCATACCTATACGGAAAGGCCAAGGAAGTACGGGCGAAGCCGGCACCAGGTTCAAGCAATGAGGAGCCTCAAGCGCCGCCAAACAATGATCCAACAAAGAGTAGGAACGATCCAGCGTCTGCTGCCACCCCTGCACTAGCCTTAGATGCCAAACCTATTAGCAGGCCCTGGAGTATGCTAGAATGAATAGGATGGAATCCTAACATGTACTTACTGGATATGCCATGGCGTATTAATGTTTCCTAGTGATTGAAGAAAAATGCAGCGACAATATCTTCAGTTTCAGAGTGCATGTAAATTTGGGTACTATTGTATATATGTCTGAATAGATATACAGTTTTGCAAAGAAACATGCAAAGTGGATAAATGGTTGAGATCGCGAACTGAACCTGAAACCACGTCATCGTCCTCACAGGTAATTTCTGCCGAGTGTTCAAATTGATCCAAGAGGAAAAATGCGGTGCATGTCGTTCTAAAACTATCACATTGTAGGCATGGCCAATTGTGTACATTCGTCATGTCTACTTACTTAGGCTGTGTTGTTCTTGTGGATATTGTTTAGTACTGCACATTCAACAATCAACACCAATTCTCAACAAGATATGGGTAAAAACATATTGTCAACTCGACATGGTTACTAGAAAAAAATCTCTAAGTTGGAGGATTTTATCTAAATCAAACAAAGACAATTTGTACCCTCAGATCAACAAGTGTTGAAGTTGATAGTTCTGCTTCTACACTTTCTGAAAATAAATATTTCAAAGGGTCGTGTAATCCTCGAAATAGTCTTTCGTCCCGCTTTATAAATAAAGCAAACACGTTCATACAAGATCTAATACAAGTGTAGCCCGAAGGCAAGAGACAACCAGAAAAAAAGATGCTGGGGCACCAGCAAGAGCGCCCAAGCTAAGAGCGAAAATGGAAACAAAGGGGATACAGCCAGACGGCAACGATAAGCGTGCTGCCACTAGTAGATCCTCCAGCATGCCATCCAGCCGATCTTTGTCACGCTTCCTATACAGCGGAACCACTGCTACAAGAAAGCTAGAAATGTAAAAACCGAGTTAGAGGCATGTCGTAGGAAAACATGCCCTATGAATATTATATTGCGTATATTCCATAAGGTCCAGGTCATAGCCGCAAACATCAACCAGAAGAGGCGGCTCCTCCTCTCGTTGTGATTTGCGTTAGCTTCCAGGAACTCTATGAGGTCCAGGGCCTGCCACTCAGACCCTAGCGCCTCGCCTACAAAGCTCTAGAGGAAGCGGGCAGCAGGACAAGTAAAGAAGATGTGGGTCCCGGTCTTAGGGACCACACATTGAGGGAAAAGACCATTACCAGGGCCATTACGTTTTGCACCTCCACACCCGAGGGAAGGCGATCCCTGAGCAGCTACCACACGGAAATCTTAATTTTTAGTGGCAAGGGGAAATTCCAAAGTGGGGATGTCCAGGCCAAGGCGTGGCCTCTAAAAAGGGCCATTTAGACCAATCTAACCGTAAAGGCCCCCGGAGAGGCCAGGTGCCAGGAAATTGAATCTAGGGTATTCGAAAGGGTAGGAGGGAGACCTTCACGTTGGCTCGCCCAATCCATGGTCTCCATTGGGTTTAGGGTGCATCTGAAATGAATGTCCCACGTCCCCTCGTGAGGAGCTGTAGCAACCATCACCACCGGGTCCAAGCAAATCGCAAAAAGTGCGAGATACTCAAACCTGATGGGGAGGTCATCAAGCTAGGGATCCAGCCAGAATATGGTACCCTTTCCATCCCCTATGAAGAAGGTCGCTCCCAGCTTGATCTCCTGTTTAATATCTTGGATGGATCTCCAAAACTGAGATCCCTCCCGACGCTCATAGGCTACAAGTAGATAACCTCGGAGGCATGACTTAGCTCATATGAGTTGTAGCCAGAGAGGCCTCCATATCCTATGAGGATCCTCCAAACCCACCGCAGCATCAATGTCATGTTCATATGTCGAGATGACGAGATACCTAAGCCCCCAAGGTCCTTGGGGGCGCAAATGTCCTCCCACCATCCGCCGCCTACCAGAAGAAATGGGACAACCCTTTGTCGAAATTTCCATGCACCCCTTCTTGGAGCAGGTAAAGCCCCATGATGTACATGGGGAGGCTAGATAGGCATGAGTCAATGAGGATGGTTTTTCTTCCCTTGGAAGTGAATCTCCCCTGCCATGATTCATACCGTGACTTGACTCTGCCTATTAGGGGCTCTTGGTCCTTAATGAGGATCCTAGTGTCCTGGACTGGCTGGCATCCCCAGGTAGGTCATAGGGATTTCATATATCCTACAATTAAGGTTATCCGCAATTCTCTGTTGGTCCTCCAAGGAATATCCCATAACGACGACTTCGCTTTTATCAAAGTTTATTTTGAGACCCGACATGGCCTCAAAGCATAGAAGGAGGAACTTGAGGTTCACAATGTCAAGATCTGACCCTTCCACCATGATCATAGTGTTAGCGGCATACTGGAGGTGGGCGATCCCGGGATAAGATGCCCCATCACACCCGAGATGTGGCCAGAATTCTTAGCTTTCTCTAAGATCCCCACAAGGGCATCAACAACCGCATTGAAGAGGATGGGGGGAGAATGGGTCACCCTGTCTCACGCCACAAGCTGGCCTAAAGTAGGGGCCCACCACCCCATTAATGTTGATGCCATATTCCCACTAGTCATTATATGCATGATCCATCTAATCATCTTGTCCTCTACCCCTCTCTGTATCAGAACTTGGTGGAGAAAATCCCAATCCAAAAGGTCACATGCATAATGGAAATCCAGCTTAAGGAAGATGCCCCTCTGACGTATAAACTTGACCTCATGAATAATTTCATGAAGTGCCAAAATTCCATCATGGATATACTGTCTTTTAAGGAAGGCAAATTAGTATGGGTGCGTCAAGCGCTCCATAACTAGGGCAGGATGGGAGGCACAAACTTTCGAGAAGATATGTTGGATGACATTAATCACCATAATCGGCCTAAACTAGTGTATATCAGTGTCCGCCACAATCTTGGAGATCAGAGTTATAACGCCATAGTTTAGGCGAGACATAACTAGGATTCCACTATAAAATTCCTAGAACATAGGCATACTAACTGCCTAGATCTTCTCCCAAAACCTCTAGAAGAATATCACCAGGAGCCCATCTGGTCCCGGGGCCACGTTTGCCTTCATCTCCATGACCGCCATAGCAACCTCCTCTGGTAGGAAAGGGATGGTGAGCTCTGCATTCTTATCATCAGAGACCATGTCCCCTGCTAGCCAAAAGTTCCTATCTAGCACTACACCAGACTAGGATCCTGCCGCAAAGAGATCCTTGTAGAAGGAGTAATATGGGAGGAGATATCCCCAGGCTCCTCCAGAAGAGTATCTCCTACCCATAGGCATGGAATGGAACACTTCCTACGTCCGCCATTAGTAATGACGTGGAAGTATGTAGTGTTTGCATTCCCTTTCAGGGTCGAATTCTGGCAACTCCGCTGTTGCCAGAAGATCTCCTCACTCTTGTAGATCTCCATAAGAGATCTTTCGAGGGTGTACCTCTGAAGCCACTCCTCACCGGCTAGGCCAACAGAGTCTGAGGTTTGATCGAGGTCCCGGATTTTTTGGAGGATTAGGGCATTTTTATTACACATTTCAGCCCCCCATGTTCGCCCCCCACGCATGAACTGTCGGGCCATCTTGGTATAGTTGGGCCAGATGTCCACGGAAGAGAACACCCTGGGTGTGGAGTGAAAGGGTTCGGTAACAGAAAACAAAAAATTCTATGGTAGAACAATCCATATTCCTAGATCTATCTATGAGTCAATGCAGTAACGGAATAGACTTTCGATTACATACCTTTATAGACCTAATGCGGTTAACGTTTCGCGGGAAACATGGATGATGTAGTCGTACTAGCTGGGCCGCGGGGTCAGCCGGCCCACCCGGGCCACGTCGGCAGCAGCCCACCCGGGCGCTGGCCAATGGGCCGGGGGAAGAGGCGGCGGCCTACCCGGGCGCCTGGCTGCCATCGCCGCCTGGCTGGCGAGCTAGGCCCCGCGGGGGAAGGTGGCCGGCCCACCCGGCCAGCTCCGGTCACATCGAGGTGATGCGCGAGCTGGGCCGCCAGGGGCGAGCTGGCCCATCCGGCGCCGACAGCTGTTGTGCTGCTTGCTGTTTCCTTTTTCTTTTAATCAGTTATTTTCTGTTTTGTCTATTGGGCTGAGTAGATTCGGCCCAATCGGCCAGGACGAAAATTCTTGTTATTTTCTTTTGACTATTAGTCCCACATGGCTAACCCAATAGGGAGGGCACACCCCCTCTATCTATATAAGGGGGGTGCCCATGGGAGGACTAAAACACCAATATTTGGAGAAGTCCTTTGGTTGACTTCCTCCTTCCCTCTCTCTCTCTAGCCCTTGTGACCATGGCCCCAAGTTTGGGCTGTGCGATCAAGGCACACCTGCAGCACACCGTTGCGCTGCAGGGATTCCTAGTCGGATATCAACTTCCGCACTCCCGGCGGGATCGGGGAGCCGGAGGTCTCATCGTCCACCGGATGTGTACGAAGACACGAGGCGCAACACTTGGAGCGCTTAAATGTCGTGAGCCGGAGCTGTTGCACGATGAAAATGACGAAGGAGCAAGGGGTGACCTGTGAGGAGCTTCGCGACCTTGAGGTCGGCTACGAGTACGACTACATCAACCACGTTCCCCGCGGTACGTTAATCGCGTACGGTCTACAAGGGTATGTATTCTCTATGCTCTGGCCATTACTGCATTACTACATAGATAGATCCTAGGCAGTTCTGGGGTTCCATCATAGGAAATTTTTTGTTTTCCGCACCGATCCCCAACAGTGGTATCAGAGCCGATCTATGCATAGGAGTGTTGTACGGCCAGTACGCACAAGTATTGTGCGGGCATTGATCCCTTAGTTGTTACCCTCTAACGTGTACTTGTTTATATCATGGTATTGTTTGATGAAGCGGCCCGGATCGATCTTATGCGTATTCGTACGCGAGACTGGTTCCACGCTCAACATACGGCTTGTACCGTATAAGTGGCTAGCGGGTGTCTGTCTCTCATTCAATAGTTGATATAGCATTTACAACGGAGGGCCCTAAAAGGGGTGTAATAGAGACAACTGTCGGATCCATGTTGTGGTTGGAAAGTTCGTAGTTTAGAAATGGTTCTATTGCGAATGCCCTAACAACCACGTAAAACTTGCAATAAATAAAGTAGAGGCGTCTAACTTTATTTTGCAGGGGGCATGTGATTATGATATTTTGTAGTTTACTTTTCTGTTACTAAGTAATATAGCAATAGTCATCGTTCTGATGGACGACCTGGTGGCGGCGTCGTGGACTTAGCGTCAAACCAAGGGCAAGATGGAGATCATGCCGGAGCACTTGATGGAGATCAAAGCGCAAGAAATACCATATCATATCACATTATACATATGATGTTGATACCAGTTTTTACATCTTATTGTGTGCTAGTATTTAGATACTCAACGGTAGCAAATAAGATAATCCCTATTTAATTCCAATGTTCTGTGTTCCCCATGTGTGTGCACCACCAAGAAAGTTCTTCGGTATGAGGCGATCTAGGGTTACAGGCCTGGGTGTCAGACATATCTACGTTCGCATATAGTGGGTGTAAGCCATGTTGCACATCGAATACACACAAGTTAGATTTGGTGAGCCTAGCACGTTACAGAGACGTGGCCTCGGAACACAAGAGATCGAAAGATCGAGCATGAGTCACATGGATGATGTGATTGGCATTAGTGAATGTCTACCTTTGATAATGCACTGATGGCTGTGTAACACGGGGGAGGTGCAGAGGATAGGGATCATGCGATCACTAAAGTTGTCTAGGGGATGATAATTTTAGTGGAGACCAATTATAAATTGATCTCTTATTATAAACTTAGTCTAGATGTCTATTTGCAAATATCTTAGTAGACCTTGGCCTATCCCATTGAGGTCCTTTGAGACCATGGGAATATATTGCTTAATATGGAACTTAGCAAAAGGGTCCAACTTCATAGATTAATACCCACGCCTGAGGGATATCCTCGTGAAAGGTGATCTTCTCTTCTTGACACAATAACCATTAGGAGATAATTCGATGACTCCAGAATGTTTGGAAAAACACTTAGCGATCTTGCATTAGAGTTAAGAACACTTAGAAGGGCTTGATTGCAAAAGGAGGTCATGGATGAAAAGGTATATGTTAGATATGCAAAATTATAAATGTGGTTCTTGCAAAACTCGTTGTAGTTTGCAAAGTATTTGATACTTTTCCTGTTTTGTGAAAACAGGATGATCTGCTTGAGAATTGCTGGTTTTGAGGCAACGTGACTTGATGACGCCAAGCAAAATAGTTGATGGCCGACGTCACCTCTTCCCTCAAAGTTTATCATTTGGATTAGTGGACTTGAATATAGATTTGTAATCCTTGTTTGTGTGTCTTGCTTTTGGCAAGATGATTATTCATATGAACAAGTTACAAACCAGTTTGTACTATTCTTATGAACAATACCTTATGGTCACATTACGATTACAAATAAGTTATTCTCACCACTATGTTAATGATAATAGTTTAAAAATTTATAAAATATTAGAATGCTAAAAGATATCCAAAGTTTAATAATGAAAAGACACTACAGTTTAAGTCATTTTGGTTATTGCATGTTCTTTATGAAAGATCGGGGTCCTAGATGCGTAATCTAGAGACTTTGCAAAACCATGCCTCTCAGGCAGAATGACTAAAACTCCGCATTCTGGTAAAACGGTGATATGCGAAGAAATGTTGAAACTTATACATAATGATGTAACATATTTTCAACAAGTAGTGGAAATCATTCATTGTGGACTTAAGTGGATAAGTGTATTTACTTAATGAAACATGATGTTTGAAATGATTTGAATTGTTCAAATGAGTTCATAACTAAAAGGGATATTGAATTAACCGAATTAACAAGTCTCTTCGATTTGATCGACACGACTAAAGTATTCAAGTTAAGTTTAGCATAAAAAAGACTTGTGAAAGATGTTTCACAAATTATGATAATTGGACGAATTCAAACTATGTTGAAATGTCTAAACATCATAATCATTATGTATTAGATACATATGGTATGATATTATCTCTTATAGGGGTTATAGTTGTCGTTTAGAGTTAGAGATCGAAATAAGCAAACACTCATTTGAAATACAAAGGAACATCAAAAGATTTGTGGAAACAACACCATAAGTGTTATGGCAAGTTCGAGTTTCTGGAGATTTCGATAATTCAAAATTGTGGCGAATAAACAAGTCTTTGTAAAGCATTCTTAGGAACCTATGAATGCATCTTCCACAAAGGGCAAACCTGCTGTTGTCCTAAGTTGATGTGCCTTGATGAAGATATAGGCGGAAGAAAGTAAAAGATCAAAATAAGGTATTTGACCTTACCTCCGAATTGTTGAGTAGGCGCAGCGGAATTTGTTTCGTGAATCCAAACTCTGCAAATAGAGGAGAAACCAATGATATTGATCATAAAGTTTCAGTGGATACTTTTACTAAGGTAAGTAGGATTCAACTATATATTCTACAAGTTTGTGGAATTATATTATTGATTCACTTGTCATGTTTTGAACAAGACATACCTACGAATTACAAAGAAGCGTGATGGACCTAAGTGCGAGAAATGAATGGTCATTGAAATCTCGTTAATGGAATTCTTGGTTTGATGATGATCAAAGGATTTTGGAATGTCCAAGATTGTCGAGAGGACCTAGATTTGAGTGGGAGCAAATCATCTTGGCTAATTCATAATATGTAACTGACATATTTTGAGTGGGAGCTAAGTGAAATCCCTAGATCTCAAACATGAATGTCATATTTGAGTGGGAGCGTGAAATCATTCTGTGATATGTGGACGACATATATGAATGATGTGATCGGCGTTAATAGTATTTAAGTTAGGATGAAGTTGAAGTTATTAAACAAAGAGATCTATCGAGATGGATTGGTGAGTTTAATAAACACTGAATGTCGAATGCTTCCTAGACTTGATTCTGAAAGATGTTCAGAATGTCCTAAGCAAGATTCTGAAGAAGCTCAGAATGGAACAAGGTGAGAAGTAAGTTCTTACTATATGAAGCATTGACTTAGTATTGCAACTATGGTTTAAAGAGAGAGAGATGTGTTACATCTCCTATGCCTCAGTCATAGGTTCTTCCATATAACCATGTTGTATACTCGACATAAAGTGACCAGAGGTTCTGGTTGGTAGGACAAAGTCTTAACTGTAAGAACGTGTCTTTAAGTGATTCCTGAATTGATCACTGAACCAGAATTAAGTTTGTACATAAGTAGCAAGAAGCAATGTAAGTGGCATAGATGCATTTCATGCACTAGGATCTACATAGATATAGAAGTATAAAGGCCGTATCTGATGTGATGTATAATGTTATGGCGGGGCTAGTTCGCTTTTAACATAGAATGATGTGTCCCAGGGCCCAGTGCCCATGAGAAAGCCCTCGAGGTTGATCTAACGTCACTGTAAGCTCCTGGAATCCGGCCCCGTTCTGCTGCCATGACTATAGTATATACACAAAGGATAGCAAAGTGTGTTTCGAAGTTTAGATGACAACAGTGAAAACGACCGTCATCATAAACACTAGAAACAAAGTCTCACTTTGTTGCCATACAAATGCTTCGACCCATTATACGATAATGGTGTGAATGTCAAAGTTAGGAAGACATTAACGATTTGCAGAAGACATAATGATCTGGTAAAACGGAACATGGACATGACGTTTCCCATGAGCATGCATGATCTGTAAACGCATATGGAATATGGTTTATATGAGTAAAATGCGAGCTAGTTTATTTGTACTCTAGTGCAAGTGGGAGACTGGAGGAGATGTGCCCTAGAGGCAAATAATAAATAGGTTTTTATTGTCATATCTCAATTAGTTTATAATAGTTTCATATTATGCTAGAACTATGCCAAGTAGAAACATTGGTACAGGTGTGGTATGAAACAACAAAGTCCCTAGTAGCCTCTATTCATACTAGTTCGTTGGTCATGAAGATGATCTGGGTTTCAAGATCATGGGCATTTATGCCGACTGACAACGATATCATATCATTGGAGAATGATTTGATTGGATATTCCTCGAAGGATTGCAACACGATCAAGTCATACAGTTCATTGTTGCAACAGCTATACCTAGACTCCTTCTCCTTAGACCGTGAGCTCATATTACTCACTATTTCCCTAGGATGCTTAGACTGCATCAACCGTCATTTGGTAATATGGTGGCCATAAAGGTGTACGTTGGGTATTCCGAAGGAACAGTAGATGACATGTGACTGCAAGACCGGGATTTGTTCACCCACATGACGGGTAAAGATACATACGACCGGCTTGGTGAGATTACATCTATAAATGTTGCAACATGTGACTAGGTCACGGGGATGTAATATCACGGTAACAAGAAAACATAACTTGTTGTGAACGAGATTGAATAAGGTATGGGATACCAATGATCGGATCTCGAACAAGTTGTATCGAGAAACAAAATGAAGAGGATGCTACATTTAGCGGTTCAGACGACATTGTCATCAGGAATGCATATGGGTCACATGGACATCCCTGGTCCCTCTATTGATCATTGATACAGATCATGTCTAGAGCATTCTCGAGCCGTGAGAGGATACACTTAAGGGTACGATGAGAGCGATCATTCGTAAGATGGAATTACAGTAGAGAAAGAGAGAAATCCGGAATCATTCCGTGGAGAGATCCGAAGTTGTTCGGAGAAAGAATAAAGGAAAAGACCGAAAAAGTGTTTTCGGATAAATGAGAATTTAAATATATATTTATTATATGTTAATTATGAATTAACATATACTAAATAAAATTTAAATTAAGATTTATAAAGGCAACTTTTATATTAGGCCAAATCCTAGAGGGAAAGGGCCTAGAAATAAAACTGGAGAAAATGAAAAAGGAAAAAGAAAAACTCTTGCCACAGCTGGGCCCAGCTCGACCCCGGCCCAAGGAGCTCGCGGGGGAGCAGGCCTAGCTGGGCCGCGGGGTCAACCGGCCCACCCGGGCCACATCGCCAACAGCCCACCCGGGCGCTGGCCAACGGGCCGGGGGAAGAGGCGGCGACCCACCCGGGCGCCTGGCTGCCACCGCCGCCTGGCTAGCGAGCTGGGGACCATGGGGGAAGGTGGCCTGCCCACCCGGCCAGCTCCGGTCACAGCGAGGTGACACGCGAGCTGGGCCGCTAGGGGCGAGCCGGCCCATCCGGTGCTGGCAGCTGCTATGCTGCTTGCTGTTTCCTTTTTTCTTTTAATCAGTTATTTTCTGTTTTGTCTATTGGGCTGAGTAGATTCGGCCCAATCGGTGATGACCCACAAGTATAGGGGGTGTATCACAGTATTTTCGATAAGTAAGAGTGTCGAACCCAACGAGGAGCAAAAGGTGCTGGCTAGTGGTATGGATCAGGAATTCTCTGCAAATACTTAGCAAACGGATTTTTAGGGGGTTTTGATAAAGCAAGTAAACAAAGTACGAGTAAATAAAAGATAGTAAGAATAAATGCAACAAGTGGCCCAATCCTTTATGCAGCAAAGGACAAGCCAGTTGTATTACTTAAGATGACCAAACGTTCTCGAGGATACATGGGAAGACTGTCAAGTGCTTTCGCTTCATATAGTTGATTAATCTTCTTTAGCTTGCTAAGTGTTGTGTGGGTGAAGCTGTGCTAATGTACCGACCTTCCTAGGACTAATACATACTTGTGATTATACCCCTTGCAAACATCCATAAGTACAAGAAAGTAATTAAGGTAGAAACCACAACTTGAATATCAAACTATTGAATCTTTCTCAACACAACTCCACTACTAACAACATGACTTCTCCCATGTCCTGAAGAACAAAACGAACTACTCACAAGACAACATATGGATCATGATCAGAGATGGAATAATGATGTATTACTATCTGAACATAAACAATAATTCAATGGTTCACCCAATAGCATCAACTACAAAGAGTAATCAACACCGGGAAAGTTTCCCTATGAACTAATGCAAGATTCAACGCAATTGTTACAGCAATATGGAGATGGTGATGAGGGTGCTACTGATGATGATGGTGGTGATGATGATGATGATGATCCCGATGAAGTCCAGCTTGATGGTGGTGTTGATGGCGACGATCTCCCCTCTCTGGAAAGGAATTTCCCTGGCAGAAATCTGTCTGTCGGAGAGACCTTTCTCTCTCGATGTTTTCTGCCCCGCAGAGGCGGCAGAATCTTTCTGTGGTCGCTCCCTGAGTCTTAGGGTTTCGGGAGGATGATATACGCCAGAGGGGAGAGGCTGGAGTGGGCCAGTGTGGCCACACCACCTGCTGGCGCGGCCTAGGGCTGCCCGCGCCAGGGGGTGGTGTGGGCCCCCTGTGGCCTATCTCCACTCCGTCTTCTGGCATCCTTAGTCTTCTGGAAAAATAGGATTTTTCGTATATTTTCTCGGATTTTCTGATCTTCACGAATTTTGCCTCAAAACAACACCTTTTCCATCAGAATCCTGACTGCAGCTGTCCACGCTCCAAAAGTCATCAACCATGCGAAAACAGATGAAATAACATAAGTATCACCTCTCAATATGAAATATATCAATGAATAATAGTGAATTAAGACATAGAATAGTGATGCAAAATGGACGTATCAACTCCCCCAAGCTTAGAGTTCGCTTGTCCCCAAGCGAAACTGAGCTCAATAAACATGGCCTAAGGTTTATGGAGTGAAGAGTCGATAAAAGAATACAGACAAGAAGCATCACATCCATCAAGTGCATAGATCATAATAGAAGACAACTCACTATTATATAACTCAACTTGTAATAAGTAAAGGAAACACAATAAAACATAAAGTGAATCATAATTGGTAATGGCAAACTTAGCTCTTGGTCGAAGAATAGTTGATAACTTGCTGGAGTTCACAAATAGCTGGTTTTCAATGATAGCTTTCAAAGTAGTAAACATCAGGATAAGAGCAATGTGCAAAACAAGGAACATAAGAACATGAATGAATAAATCATCATATGAATGAATGAAACACAACAACTCAAAATACTTGTTGAGATAGAAGGGAGTTGGTTTACTGACTCAACTAAAAAGTAAAAGAAAGGCCCTTCAAAGAGGGAAGCAGGGATTGCAAGTCTCATAAAGAGCTCCCAAAAATTATGATACTTACTAGCTTTCAGCTCTCATTGCCCCTATCATAGGCATCTTTAGGTGATTAAGGTTAAAGTGATCAAATATGAGGATATGCATTGACAAGTTGTAAGTTGAGAATCTCATGTCCCTTGAATACGAGGGCCACTCCTCATGCTACTCAAGTTTAGTCACCGGTAAGTTCTTAAGCATATGTGTATCATAGAGAACCGCCAATGTGTTACCCCTTGCCCGATGATACGGAAGAATCCCCATATCAAAATGACAAGGCAAGCAGACAACAAGCATCTCAGCAATATTCTTATTTAGCATGGAAATATGGTGCTTTTTTCTCTCTTTCCTCTTTTCATAATATCTTTTTTTTGTTTTCTCTTTTTCTCAATCTCTATCTCTTTTTTATAAGAAGAATGCTTCATAGATACTCGTTATGGTTACGCTGCAGGTTTCCACCATGTCAGCATGGATTAGAGCAGCGGCCCATGCGTTTCTCTAACACATATGCATAACTCCATGGACTTACAAGCTCCCCTTTCATTTCGCACTGATATGTCCATTTTGCATCACTATTCGATGTCTTAATTCACTATTATTCATTGATATATTTCGTATTGAGAGGTGATACTTATGTTATTTCATCTATTTTTGCATGGTTGATGACTTTTGGAGCATGGACCGCTGCAGTCAGGATTCTGATGGAAAAGGTGCTGTTTGGAGGCAAAATTCACGAAGATCAGAAAATCCGGGAAAATATACGGAAAATTCTATTTTTCCAGAAGACTCGGGATGCCAGAAGATGGAGTGGAGGTGGGCCACAGGGGGCCCACACCACCCCATGGCGCGGGCAGGCCTAGGCCGCGCCAGGTACTGGTGTGGCCGCCCTGGCCCACTCCATCCTCTCCCCTCTGGCGTATATCATCCCCACGAAACCCTAAGACTCAGGGAGCGACCACAGAAAGATTCCGCCACCTCTGCGGGGCGGAAAACACCGAGAGAGAAAGATCTCTCCGGCAAACAGATTTCTACCGGGGGAATTCCTTCCCGGAGAGGGGAGATCGTCGCCATCAACACCACCATCAAGATGGACTTCATCGGGATCATCATCATCACCACCATCATCATCACCATCAGCACCCTCATCACCATCTCCATATTGCTGTAACAATTGAGTTGATTCTTGCATAGTTCATAGGGGAAACTTTCCCGGTGTTGATTACTCTTTGTAGTTGATGCTATTGAGTGAACCGTTGAATTATTGTTTATGTTCAGATTGTTATACATAATTATTCCATCTCTGATCATGATCCATATGATGTCTTGTGAGTAGTTCGTTTTGTTCTTGAGGACATGGGAGAAGTCTTGTTGTTAGTAGTGGAGTTGCGTTGAGAAAGATTCAATAGATTGTTATTTAAGTTGTGGTGTACTTCTTCTAGTGGTGTCATGTGAACATCGACTACATGACACTTCACCTATATGGGCCTAGGGGAATGCATTGTGTATTTGGCTACTAATCATAGGGGTTGCCAGAGTGACAGAAACCTGAACCCTCGTTAGGAAACCATTGCACAAGGGACGTAAGGGTCTTAGAGTTTAAAGTTGTGGTTAGGTTTTACCTTAATTGCTTTCTTTTACTTACGGATGTTTGCAAGGGGGTTTAATCACAAGTATGTATTAAGACTTGGATGGGACGGTACATTAGCACAGGTTCACCCACACAACACTTAGCAAGCTAGAGAAGATTAATCGACTATATGAAGCGAAAGAACTTGACAGTCTTCCCATGTGTCCTCGAGAACGTTTGGTCATCTATAGAAATACAACCGGCTTGTCCTTTGCTGCATAAAGGATTGGGCCACTTGCTGCATTCATTTTTACTGTGTTTTGTTTACTCGTACTTTGTTTACTTGCTTTATCGAAAACCCCTAAAAATCCGTTTGCTAAGTATTTGCAGAGAATTCCTGATCGAAACAAAAACACGACGAAAACATGATATACGAACCTCGGGGGATCTGGGGGGTTATATATTATGAAGTTTCAGAACAAAAGGAAGGTACTGGGTGAAAACGAGTCGGAGGCGGAGTCCGGGGTGGACTCACCACCTAGTGGCGCGGCCAGGGGTGGGCCCGTGCCACAGGGTGGTGTGAGCCACCCTGGCTCCGTTTCCGTCCCTTTTTTGCTTCGTAGCTTCCCTTGTTGACTGAAAACTGCAAAAATATAGTTGGATAGTATTTTCACGGAACTTTTCTTACCAGAACTGTTACCTATTTGAAAACAGACTCTGCAGGTCTCTGAATTTGGTCCTCGATGAATTTCTCCGGAGTTATAACTTGAAAGGCATCAACATCTTCATTGTAAGAATCTCCAGCAATATAGTGTTTGAGTCGCTGTCCATTCACTACTTGTGCAGTATTATCTTTTAAAGAAGAAATTTTTATTGCTCCTGAACGGTATACTTCTTCTATAATGAAAGGTCCTTCCCATTTTGACAGTAGCTTTCCTGCAAAAAATCTGAGATGAGACCTATACAATAGAACTTTCTCACCAACATCAAATTCTCTCTTAAGTATTCGCTTGTCATGCCATCTTTTAACTTTTTCCTTAAAGAGCCTAGCATTTTCATAGGCTTCACTCCTCCATTCATCTAAAGAACCTAAGTCAAATAATCTTTTCTCACCAGCGAGCTTACAATCTCTATTTAGTTCTTTAACTGCCCAGTAAGCTTTGTGTTATAATTCTAAGGGTAGGTGACAAGCTTTCCCATTAACCATTTTATAAGGAGACATCCCCATAGGATTTGTGTAAGCAGTTCTATCAACCCATAAAGCATCATTCAACTTTTTAGCCCAGTTATTTCTAGATCTATTAACAGTCTTTTGCAAGATGGATTTAATTTCTCTATTTGATAACTCTACTTGCCCGCTAGTTTGGGGGTGATAGGCTGAAGCAATTCAATGATTAACATCATATTTAGCAAGGGTCTTTCTAAAACCACCATGAATGAAATGAGAACCCCCATCAGTCATGAGATACCTAGGCACTCCAAACCTAGGAAAGATAACATCCTTAAGCATTTTTAGAGTGGTCTCCCCGTCAGCACTCTTTGTAGGAATGGCTTCTACCCAGTTAGTAACATAATCAACGACAACAAGAATATGAGTGTAACCTTTCGAAGGAGGGAAAGGACCCATAAAGTCGAATCCCCAACAATCAAAAGGTTCAATAACTAGAGAGTAGTTCATAGGCATTTCATTGTGTCTAGAAATATTACCAACACGCTGATATTCATCACAAGATAAAACAAATTTTCTTGCATCTTTAAAAAGGGTAGGCCAGTAGAAACCTGATTGTAGCACCTTTTGTGCAGTTCTATCTCCTGCATGATGTCCTCCATAAGCACTACCATGACATTTACGCAATATCTCCTTTTGTTCATATTCTGGAACACATCTTCGCATAATACCATCCACTCCTTTGTATAAGTGTGGGTCATCCCAAAAGTAATGCCTCAAATCATAGAAGAACTTCCTTCTTTGCTGAGCTGTAAAAGTTGGAGGCAAATACTTGAAGACAATAAAGTTAGCATAATCAGCGTACCAAGGGCTCCCTCGCGAGCTTACCCCTACTGTGGCTAACTGCTCATTTTGGAAACTATCATTAACAGGCATAGGGTCAAAAGAGACGTTTTCCAATCGAGATAAATTATCAGCTACAGGGTTTTTAGCACCCTTCCTATCTACTATATGTAGATCAAACTCTTGTAAAAGCAGCACCCATCTAATAAGCCTAGGCTTAGCGTCCTTCTTTGTCATAAGGTATTTAATAGCAGCATGATCAGTATGAATGGTGACTTTTGAGTCTACATTATAGGGCCTAAACTTATCACAAGCAAAAACAACAGCTAGAAATTCCTTTTCAGTAGTAGCATAATTCCTTTGAGCAGCGTCTAGAGTCTTACTAGCATAATGGATAACGTTTAACTTCTTATCAATTCGTTGCCCAAGGACAGCACCCACAACAAAATCACTAGCATCACACATTATTTCAAAGGGTAAACTCCAATCAGGTGGTTGAACAATGGGGGCTGTAGTTAAAGCCTTCTTAAGAGTTTCAAAAGCTTCCTTACAATCATCATCAAAAACGAAAGGTACATCTTTTTGAAGAAGATTAGTGAGGGGTTTTGATATCCTAGAAAAGTCTTTAATAAACCTCCTATAGAAACCAGCATGACCAAGGATACTACGAATACCTTTGATGTCTCTTGGACATGGCATCTTCTCAATTGCCTCAACCTTAGCTCTATCAACTTCTATGCCTCTTTCAGAAACTTTATGCCCAAGGACAATCCCTTCATTAACCATGAAATGGCATTTCTCCCAATTAAGAACAAGATTAGTTTCTTCACATCTCTGCAAAACTTTATCAAGGTTGTTCAGACAATTATCAAAAGAAGTTCCATAGACAGAAAAGTCATCCATGAACACTTCTACAATTTCCTCACAAAAACCATGAAAGATAGCAGACATGCACCTTTGAAAAGTAGCAGGAGCACTACATAAACCAAAAGGCATACGTCTATAAGCATAAGTTCCGTAAGGGTAAGTAAAAGTAGTTTTTCTTGATCTTGTTGTTTAACAACAATTTGAGAGAAACCAGAATAACCATCAAGAAAACAAAAATGGGTCTTTTTAGACAACCTTTCCAACATTTGATCAATAAAAGGAAGCGGGTAGTGATCTTTCTTAGCAACTTTACTAACTTTTCTAAAATCGATGCACATCCTATAGCCTACTACTATTCTTTGAGGAATAAGATCATCATTATCATTAGGAACAACGGTAAAGCTCCCTTTTTAGGAACACAATGAATAGGACTAACCCATTCACTATCAGCAATAGGGTAAATAATACCAGCATCAACGAGTTTCAATACCTCATTCCCTACCACTTCCTTCATCCTAGGATTTAAACGTCATTGGTGCTCCACTACCGGCTTTGCATCTGGTTTTATGTTGATAGAATGCTGACATATAGTGGGTGAAATCCCTTTTAAATCATCTAGTGTATAGCCCATAGCTCCTCGGTGTTTCCTCAAAACCTCCAAGAGCCTTTCTTCTTCCTTTCCTAAAAGTTTAGCCCTAATAATAATAGGATATATCTTTTTATCATCAATATAAGCATATTTAAGATCATCAGGGAGAGGTTTTAGATCGAAAACCGGATCCTTTTTAGGTGGCATCGTGGTACCCAAGTCTTCTACAGACAAGTTATGCTTAAGCATCTTAGGCTGATCATGGAGAATCCTGTCAATCTCATTCCTTTCTTCCATGAAGATCTCACTTTCGTGATCTTCCATAAATTGCTGCAAAGCATTGTTAGGAGCAAGAGAAATAGAATCAAGTTGTTCAACTCTAAAATCATCATTATGGGTTTCTGATGACCCACAAGTATAGGGGGTGTATCGTAGTATTTTTGATAAGTAAGAGTGTCGAACCCAACGAGGAGTAGAAGGTGTTGGCTAGTGGTATGGATCAGGAATTCTCTGCAAATACTTAGCAAACGGATTTTTAGGGGTTTTCGATAAAGCAAGTAAACAAAGTATGCGTAAAATAAAAGACAGTAGGAATAAATGCAGCAAGTGGCCCAATCCTTTATGCAGCAAAGGACAAGCCGGTTGTATTACTTAAGATGACCAAACGTTCTCGAGGACACATGGGAAGACTGTCAAGTGCTTTCGCTTTATATAGTCGATTAATCTTCTTTACCTTTTGTAACTACCTCGGTGAATTACGCTCCTAGTTACAAGCCTGGATGAGCGGAAATGGTTAAAATTGTACGGTGGGGCCCAAATGCCACTCACAGGTAGACCTTTCGGCCGTCCTAACCATTTCCAAACATCGGGACAAGAACGGGCGGCGTAATCGGCAGGCGAAGGGATCAACTACATACACAAATGAGTATGTATGCAAGCCACCATACAACAGTACATCAGAGCCATTCCATCTAAAAAGAAAGGAAATATAGCAACGCCATATGGCAAGATCCAAATATCCTAGATAGATATAATAGTTTAGGATATCTCCTCATACATCAAACATCAGAGTATCAAGCGGAAGCGGAAAACAAGATCCGAGTACGGATAAGAAGCAAATCGGCATAAGATGCCCCATAAATAAACACATCCCGCCCACAGATCTCACGGATCCCCGTTCCCGGAATCTCTACACCGAATGATCGTTGCCCACATCGTCCGTCTCCTCCACCCAGTATCCATCTTGCGAGTTTACCTGCTCATCTGAATCAAACAATTTATCGTGTGAGACCCTAGGGGTACTCAGCAAGTCTTTATGCCTCTAAAGGGGACACAACCTGGGGTGACGCAATTGCAGCAAAAGATAAACCCTAACAATTCTATAGATACTCGCTAACCATCCGCCTAACCAGAGATAGACGGATGTCCGTGAATTATTAATAACAGTTATAACGGTAATCTTAACAGATCCATCCTCCTCCTCGCTTACCGATGAGGAAGCGGATGAACAACCCCTCCCATCCGTTGGCAGTTTTATTATCCATTTCATGAGTGTTGTACTATTTACTAGTCAGGTACCTAGTCTAGTCAAATTAGAAGCGGTACTTTAGTTATGCTTGTCTATGATCGAGAAACTGTGCTCCAAGTCGTCCATAACCGCGAACACGGCTTTCAGAAAGTTTTACCCTACAGGGGTGCACAAATAGCAACACACACTCGATCAACCTCGGAAAAACCAAATCAAAACCCAACGAGGCAGTCACGACAAAGCGATCACAGGATTCAGAAATATTTCAGGGGGCCACCCCATTAAGCTACCCGCAACGAAGTTAGCCGACTCCGAGACGGACTCAAGGTTTGCGTCAGGGGCTGTAAACGACTGGGAACCCGAAAGTGTGACTGGGCTTGTCGATACCGCGAAAACACTCCGCTGCCCTAAACAGTACAGTGTGCAGTACCTCGCACAATTTAAATAAAGTAGTAAAGCATGGCATAAGTACAGGATAGTAAATAAAACCTCAAACTAGTTTGTGGCCCCAAGAAATAAGAATGAATCAAGCTCTGGCTCAGGGGGGTTCATAAGCCTCCCGGATGTGGATAGCACGAATATTCAAGGAACAGGAATCAAGTACTCGGGGTCCTACGGGACACAAGTGAGCCTGAAAAACCAAAAAGCGAATATGGCTCACCGATGCCACTTTCATTAGTTATCCCATTACTACTCAGGTTAAGTTGTTTAGGTACCTCGTTATCCATCAGACACTCACATACCCTACACATGCTGTTCTACGACTCGCATGGCTCAAACAACTCCTGTAGTAATGGCTCATGGGATGGAGGAACAAGCTTCGGTGGGGTTTAAAAAATAAAGGCTATGCAATACTTGGGATTCAATTTAATGCAATCGCGACTCAATGATGCAAGAATAAGATAGAGGCAATAGGTACTATATGTATGCAAGCGTGTGGTAGTGCTTGCCTGGCAGCTCAGTTGAAGCAAGGGATGGATCTGGGTAGTGCTCCTAGTTCTCTTGATATATCCCCTGCTCAGCGTCTATTCGAAGAAGAACCAAACAAACAAGGGCCAACATAAATAAAGTGCACAAGCATACGAATTAAATGCATCAAGCAAACAATCATGCCATGATGAATGATGCACAATTTGCATGGCAATAAAGTAGCATGGCATGGGTGAGGTGTGAAATACAAGAATAAATCATTTTATTGAGTTTTGGCCACATTTTATCCTCATATTAGTTGCTGTACACATTATATTTATATGATGCATGCTTCAAAACACAACATGGAATGCATAAACATAAAGGTCTCGTCGAGCTAATCATTTTAGACATATCATTTGTTAAATTTGGAGTTATAAAACAAAAGTTATTAATTAATTAAGGCAAAAGGGCATTTTATTGTAATTTAAATCAACTTGAAATTTTAAGTGTTCAAAATATATTTTGGAGGGCATATTTGAATTCCTCACATTTTTCTGATTTCAAAACATATATTATTTGTATTATTTGGATTTGTATTTTAAAAGTTATTTTAAAACAGATTTGAAATTTGAATTTACTTTAATTTGAAAAAGTTTGAATTAAAACAGAATACAGAGAATATTTTTCTTACTCAGGCAGAACCAGCTATTGACTCTGACAGGAGGGCCTTGCGCTGACTCAGCAGCAGGTGGGGTCGCAGGGGCTGCGGGGCTTTTCTCACTCGGGTCCAACCTAACCGCACCCATGACAGGTGGGTCCGGGTACCGCGGGGCCACGCGCACGCGTCGCCCAGCCGGGGCGTGACACGTGGGCAATCCCAGGGCGCGGGGAGGGGTCGGTCCGTGGTGGCCCGGATCTTCCGGGGGTCTTCTTGCAAAGTGCACACCGAGGCTGGCAGGTGGGGCCGTGGGGGCTGCGGGTTTAGGCGGGAAAAAGGGCAGGGTTGTCTCTGCAAAAGCGACGACGTCGCTGGTCTGTCTGCCGCGCGCTGACCTGCAGAGAACAGGGAACCGGCCGGCGTTCGGACGACGGTGGCGACCAGACGGCGGCGAAACTCGCCACGCCGCAAAAAGGAAAGATGAAGAGGGTTGCAGGGACTACAACTTTTGTTCACAGAGCAACATCGGAGGAGGGCTACAGCGCGGGGCACGGCGGAGAACAGAGGCGGGGAAAACTGCTGCAGCTGCAGACACGGCGGCATCACAGCAGCGACGCACGGAGGCCGCTCGACAGAACGTCCGACGCGTCTGGGCCGCTAGGAGAAAGACGACCATGTCTAGGGGATCGGGGTGCTCACCAGGATCTCGTCGGGGTGGTCGCTGAAGCTGGAGGTGATACGGATCGGAGCAGAGGTAGAGGTCCCGCGAGCGTCTGATCCGGTGGTCGCGGCGTGCCCAGGAAGCTCCAGAGAACTCCGGCGAGGCTTGGCCGGTGCAGGGTGATGTAGCCGAAGCAGACGAAGGCCCTCGTGCTCCTGGTACAGCTTGGCGCGCTCGGGATCGTCGGCTAGCAAGGCAGGCCGAAGCTAGGGTTTGGAAACACCATGGCCATGGCTAGGAGGTTGTGGGGAGGAAGGAGAGGGTCTGGGTCTTCCTGGATCTCGATCTGGTTGAGGAGAAGGCACGTGGGGGGAGCTGGTGCTATAGGTAAGGGGAGAGGGAGAGGATCACATGGTTTGGTGAGATGCAAAAAGAGGGCTCAGGTGGCTTCCTTCTCCTTCCTTTCTCTCTTTGTCTTGAAGCCAAAGAAAAGAGTGGGGCAGAGGAGGGGTGACGTGGTGGTGCTGGTTGTTGGATGCTGGTGGACCAAGGTGAGGGGGAGGATAAGAGAGGGTAACCGAGAGGGGAGGGGTAGATGGCATGGGCTCGGTCTAGGGTTAGGGTAGGAGGGTATGGTTCGGGTTAAGGCTTGGTGTGGTGGTAGCTAGGTGGGTCCAGGGTGGTCAGGTGGGGCCAGCCAGGTAGAGAGAAGAGAGAGGCCAAGAGAGAGGGAGGTAGGTTTAGGGTTTAGCTTAGAGAGAGAGAGGCTAGAGTTAGGTTAGATGGGGTGGGGTTTAGAGAGGGGGTGAAGAGAGAGGAGTGGTATGGTAGCTAGGGTTTGCTTTTGTCAAGATCAAGACAAGCACATGCCAAGCTCCAACAAGATCAAAACAAGAAAAGAGAGGGATGTGGTGATATGGTTTAGGCAAGATCAAATAAGACCAAGCCAAAAGGAGGGAGAGAGAGATGAGAGATGAGATGGTTCACCCAAAAATCCAACTAAAACAAGGAGGACCAAAGATGGAGATGGTTGCATGGCCCATGCAAAAATAATTAATGCCATGTTTTAACCTTGTGAAAAAAAATAATAAACATGGCATTATTCTTATGCATGTCCAAAAGTGGAAAAAGCCAAGCAAAAGATTTTAGAAGAAAGCTCCAAGTGGAGTAGATGGAGATGATCACATTTGATTATCATTGGAAATTACTAGTGTGTATATTGCACTAGATGCTTACTATTACCAAAAATATCCCCACATGAGCATAACTCCATAATAACCCATATGGAAGCTAGGAAAAAGGGTTCCACTCACAAGGCATGCAAAGGTGGCCATGTGTCTCTCATATATCAATAATGTGAAAACAACATGATGCTAAGATGAGAGCATGTGGAAAAGAATTGGATCCATCCCAACCCATATGAGCTAGAGGTAAAACCCAAATAAAGTGCAAAGCTCATATTTAGTTGGATGGTGGAATTATAAGGTGGTGACAAGGATAAGGTGGTGGAGTTGAATAAAAGATATGCCCCCAACTCAACTTGGGCATTAAACAATATATCAAGAACCAAATACAATATCAAGAGGCAAATACAATTTACAATGCATATGAGAGAAGAACCAAAACAAAAAGGGTTTTATATGATGCTCAAATGCAAGGTGGCATGATGACATGAGCATGATATAATGATGATGCAACAATTATATGTTTGAAGTAGCCATTATATAGACTAGGCTAGTAGCATTGCAATTGTTAGACAATTGGGATGCTACACCTTTCAAAGTGTTGTGTGGGTGAACCTATACTAATGTACCGCCCCATCCAAGACTAATACATACTTGTGATTATACCCCTTGCAAACATCCGTAAGTACAAGAAAGTAATTAAGGTAGAAACCTAACCACAACTTTAAACTCTAAGACCCTTACGTCCCTTGTGCAATGGTTTTCTAACGGGGGTTCATGTTTCTGTCACTCCGGCAACCCCTACGATTAGTAGCCAAATACACAATGCATTCCCCTAGGCTCATATAGGTGAAGTGTCATGTAGTCGATGTTCACATGACACCACTAGAAGAAGTACACCACAACTTAAATAACAATCTATTGAATCTTTCTCAAGACAACTCCACTACTAACAACAAGACTTCTCCCATGTCCTCAAGAACAAAACGAACTACTCACAATACATCATATGGATCATGATTAGAGATGGAATAATGATGTATAACAATCTGAACATAAACAATAATTCAATGGTTCACTCAATAGCATCAACTACAAAGAGTAATCAACACCGGGAAAGTTTCCCCTATGTACTATAGCAAGATTCAACCAATTGTTACAGCAATATGGAGATGGTGATGAGGGTGCTGATGGTGATGATGGTGGTGATGATGATGATGATCATCCCGACGAAGTCCAGCTTTATGGTGGTGTTGATGGCGACGATCTCCCCTCTTCGGGAAGGAATTCCCCGACAGAAATCTGTCTACCGGAGAGATCTTTCTCTCTCGGTGTTTTCCGCCCTGCAGAGGCGGCGGAATCTTTCTGTGGTTGCTCCCCGAGTCTTAGGGTTTCGGGAGGTTGATATACGCCAGAGGGGAGAGGTTGGAGTGGGCCAGGGTGGCCACACCACCTCCTGGTGCAGCCTAGGCCTGCCCGCGCCATGGGGTGGTGTGGGCCCCTGTGGCCCATCTTCACCCTATCTTCTGGCATCCTTAGTCTTCTGAAAAAATAGGATTTTCCGTATATTTTCCCGGATTTTCTGATCTTCGCGAATTTTGCCTCCAAATAGCACCTTTTCCATCAGAATCCTGACTACAGCGGTCCATGCTCCAAAAGTCATCAACCATGCAAAAATAGATGAAATAACATAAGTATCACCTCTCAATACGAAATATATCAATGAATAATAGTGAATTAAGACATAGAATAGTGATGCAAAATGGACGTATCAACTCCCCCAAGCTTAGACTTCGCTTGTCCTCAAGCGAAACTGAGCTCAATAAACATGACCTCAGGTTTATGGAGTGAAGAGTCGATAAAAGAATACGGACAAGAAGCATCACATTCATAAAATACATAGATCATAATAGAAGACAACTCACTATTATACAACTCAACTTGCAATGAGTAAAGGAAACACAATAAAGATACATAAAGTGAATCATAATTGGTAATGGCAAAATTAGCTCTTGGTCGAAGAATAGTTGATAATTTGCTGGAGTTCACAAATAGCTGGTTTTTCAATGAAAGCTTTCAAAGTAGTAAACATCAAGATAAGAGCAATGTGCAAAACAAGGAACATAAGACACATGATTGGATAAATCATCATATGAATGAATGAAACACAACAACTCAAAATACTTGTTGAGATAGAAGGGTGTAGGTTTACTGACTCAACTAAAAAGTAAAAGAAAGGCCCTTCAAAGAGGGAAGCAGGGATTGCAAGTCTCATCAAGAGCTCCCAAAAATTATGATACTTACTAGCTTTCAGCTCTCATTGCCCCTATCATAGGCATCTTTAGGTGATTAAGGTTAAAGTGATCAAATATGAGGATATGCATTGACAAGTTGTAAGTTGAGAATCTCATGTCCCTTGAATACGAGGGACACTCCTCATGCTACTCAAGTTTAGTCACCGTTAAGTTCTTATCATCGTAAGCATATGTGTATCATAGAGAACCGCCAACGTGGTACCCCTTGCCCGATGATACGGAAGAATCCCCATATCAAAATGACAAGGGAAGCAGACAACAAGCATCTCAGCAATCTTCTTATTTACCATGGGAATATGGTGCTTTTTTCTCTCTTTCCTCTTTTCATAATATCTCTTTTTTTCTTTTCTCTTTTTCTCAATCTCTGTCTCTTTTTTATCAGAAGAATGCTTCATAGATACTTGTTATGGTTACGCTGCAGGTTTCCACCATGTCAGCATGGATTAGACCAGCGGCCTAGGCGTTTCTCTAACACATATGCATAACTCCATGGACTTACAAGCTCCCCTTTCATTTCACACCGACCACATCCATAGACAAAAGAACATGATATCAACTTGGTACAAAGTACCAGTGCAATGCTGAAAGTGTTCCCCATGATAGCATGGTTCTGCTAATTCACAACTTACAAAGCGCAAGCATATACGCAACATAGGTGAGCACAATGGTTCAAGTTTATTAAGTGCAAGAAAGTAAGGTGTGCCATCAAGTTCGTGAGAGCTTTAATCACTAATTTTCACATAACAAGTTTAATTTGGGAGGTAGATAAAACAAGAATTTACTTGGAATAGCAATAATGCTACTAGGTAGGTATGGTGGACACAAATGGCAAAGGTTTTGGTTTTAAGGAGGTGGATGCACGAGAAGAAATCCTCTCAGTACAGGTTTTTGGCTAGCAAGGCTGGGTAGCAAGTAAAATAGTTGAAGGAAACAAACAAACATACCAGTGATAAAGACAAACATGCAATCTTCCTTGGAAGCACAAAAGATCTTAACTAGATAATACTAGACTTATGAGCAAATCAAGAAAGAAAGATGATGAAATTATTTTTCTTTAGAGTACTTCTATCTTTTTCATTCAACTCTCAAAAATAGTGTTGCTACTGATCAAGCCAGGTTTGCCAAAACTAACTAAATTAACTCAATGATCCCAAAGTGATACCAATACTAACAACAAGATCAATCATATAACCACGAATTAAAAACTAATATAAGCTATGCAAAAGAGTGAATGATAGAACTTCTCATTAATATTCCATAACGGAAACTCACACCAAGGGATACATATCTAACGAGAGAGGGGACACTTCCATAATGCAAACCATACTACATAATAACTCCTCTATTCAAGATATGACTCTACTAATAAGGTAAAAGATAGAAGATAGTGATATGATATCGCGACACTCCCCTAAGCTTGGAACAAACCAAGGGGATGCCAAACCTGATGACGAATTACTCCTTCGGTGGTGGTGGTATCCTCTCGATGAGCTCTATGATTAGGTTCCCCAAGTCCTCAATCTCGAAGGTGAGAGTACGAATCAACTCCGAGTTGTGCTAAATACGGCTCATAATCATTTCAGTTTGTGGATCCCAGCTCTTGTGATTCCTTTTCCATTCTTCCCTCTTGGAGTCTTCTTTTCCTGCATGGTTATGGATAAAGGTATGGAAGGGATTCTTGGTGTGTGGAGGAAGTGACCGTGGAGCCAAACTGTGACGAGGAGCTTTTCCCCTAGTCTGCATCCGCGCAGTCCTTCTAACCCTAGCAGGTTTCGTCACCACTCCAATGCTTGCAATGGTAGTGCCGGTGTGCGGATGTTGGCCTTACTCCTCTTCACCTTCACTCTTGATCTCCTTCTCCTTCCCGGGGTCTTGGAGGTCTTCCTCCATAGGCTCCTTCCCTTTATCCTTGGCAGACACCATTGTGCTTCTAAGCTTTCAAAGAGTATGTCCTGGCAGAAACAGATCGAAACAAAAACACGACGAAAACACGATATACGGATCTCGAGGGATCTGGGGGGGGGGGTTATATATTACGAAGTTTCACATCAAAAGGAAGGTACTGGGAGAAAACAAGTCGGAGGCAGAGTCCTGGGTGGCCTCACCACCTGGTGGCGCGGCCAGGGGTGGGCCCGCGCCATGGGGTGGTGTGGGCCACCCCGGCTCCGTTTTCGTCCCTTTTTCGCTTCGTAACTTTCCTTATTGACTGAAAACTGCAAAAATATAGTTGGATAGTATTTTCGCGGAACTTTTCTTACCAGAACTGTTACCTAGATGAAAACAGACTCTGCAGGTCTCTGAATTTGGTCCTCAATGAATTTCTCTGGAGTTATAACTTGAAAGGCATCAACATCTTCATTGTAAGAATCTCCAGCAATATAGTGTTTGAGTCGCTGTCCATTCACTACTTGTGTAGTATTATCTTTTAGAGAAGAAATTTTTATTGGTCCTGAACGGTATACTTCTTCAATGATGAAAGGTCCTTCCCATTTTGATAGTAGCTTACCTGCAAAAAATCTGAGACGAGACCTATACAATAGAACTTTCTCACCAACATGAAATTCTCTCTTAAGTATTCGCTTATCATGACATCTTTTAACTTTTTCCTTAAAGAGCCTAACATTCTCATAGGCTTCACTCCTCCATTCATCTAAAGAACTTAAGTCAAATAATCTATTCTCACCAATGAGCTTACAATCTCTATTTATTTCTTTCACTGCTCAATAAGCTTTGTGTTCTAATTCTAAGGGTAGTTGACAAGCTTTCCCATAAACCATTTTATAAGGAGATATTCCCATAGGATTTTTGTAAGCAGTTCTATAAGCCCATAAAGCATCATTCAACTTTTTAGCCCAGTTTTTCCTAGACCTATTAACAGTCTTTTGCAAGATAGATTTAATTTCTCTATTTGATAACTCTACCTGCCCACTAGTTTGGGGGTGATAAGCTGAAGCAATTCTATGATTAACATCATATTTAGCAAGGGTCTTCCTAAAACCACCATGAATGAAATGAGAACCCCCATCAGTCATGAGATACCTAGGCACCCCAAACCTAGGAAAAATAACATCCTTAAGCATTTTTAGAGAAGTCTCTCCGTCAGCACTCTTTGTAGGAATAACTTCTACCCACTTAGTAACATAATCAATGGCAACAAGAATATGAGTGTAGCCTTTCGAAGGAGGGAAAGGACCCATAAATTCAAATCCCCAACAATCAAAAGGTTCAATAACTAGAGAGTAGTTCATAGGCATTTCATTGCGTCTAGAAATATTACCAACACGCTGACATTCATCACAAGATAGGACAAATTTTCTTGCATCTTTAAAAAGGGTAGGCCAGTAAAAACCTTATTGTAGTACCTTTTGTGCAGTTCTATCTCCTGCATGATGTCCTCCATAGGCACTACCATGACATTTACGCAATATCTCCTTTTGTTCATATTGTGGAACACATCTTCGCATAATACCATTAACTCCTTCTTTGTATAAGTGTGGGTCATCCCAAAAATAATGCCTCAAATCATAGAAGAACTTTCTTCTTTGCTGAGCTATAAAAGTTGGAGGCAAATACTTGGAGACAATAAAGTTAGCATAATCAGCATACCAAGGGCTTCCTCGCGAGCTCACCCCTACTGCAGCTAACTGTTCATTTGGGTAACTATCATTAACAGGCATAGGGTCAAAAGAGATGTTTTCCAAACGAGATAAATTATCAGCTACAGGGTTTTCAGCACCCCTCCTATCTACTATGTGTAGATCAAACTCTTGTAAAAGCAGTACCCATCTAATAAGCCTAGGCTTAGTGTCCTTCTTCGTCATAAGATATTTAATAGCAGCATGATCAGTATGAATGGTTACTTTTGAGTCCACAATATAGGGCCTAAACTTATCACAGGCAAAAACATCAGCTAGAAATTCCTTTTCAGTAGTGGCATAATTCCTTTGAGCAGCGTCTAGGGTCTTACTAGCATAATGGATAACATTTAACTTTTTATCAATACATTGCCCAAGGACAGCCCCTACAGGAAAATCACTAGCATCACACATTATTTCAAAGGGTAAACTCCAATCAGGTAGTTGAACAATAGGGGTAGTAGTTAAAGCCTTCTTAAGAGTTTCAAAAGCTTCCCTACAATCATCATAAAAAATGAAGGGTACATCTTTTTGAAGAAGATTAGTGAGAGGTTTTGATATCCTAGAGAAGTCTTTAATAAACCTCCTATAGAAACCAACATGACCAAGGACTACGAATACCTTTGATGTCTCTTGGACATGGCATCTTCTCAATTGCCTCAACCTTAGCTCTATCAACTTCTATGCCTCTTTCAGAAACCTTATGCCCAAGAACAATCCCTTCATTAACCATGAAGTGGCATTTCTCCCAATTAAGAACAAGATTAGTTTCCTCACATCTCTGCAAAACTTTATCAAGGTTGTGCAGACAATTATCAAAAGAAGTTCCATAGACAAAAAAGTCATCCATGAACACTTCTACAATTTCCTCACAAAAACCATGAAAGATAGTAGACATGCACCTTTGGAAAGTAGCAGGAGCATTACATAAACCAAAAGGCATATGTCTATAAGCATAAGTTCCATAAGGGCAAGTAAAAGTATTTTTTTCTTGATCTTGTTGTTTAACAGCAATTTGAGAGAAACCATAATAACCATCAAGAAAACAAAACTGGGTCTTTTTAGACAACCTTTCCAACATTTGATCAATAAAAGGAAGCGGGTAGTGATCTTTCTTAGTAACTTTATTGAATTTCCTAAAATCAATGCACATCCTATATCCTACCACTATTCTTTGAGGAATAATCTCATCATTATCATTAGGGACAACGATAATACCTCCCTTTTCAGGAACACAATGAACATGACTAACCCATTCACTATCAGCAATAGGGTAAATAATACCAGCATCAAGGAGTTTCAATACCTCATTAATTACCACTTCCTTCATCTTAGGATTTAAACGTCTTTGGTGTTCCACTACTGGCTTCGCATCTGGTTCTATGTTGATAGAGTGTTGACATATAGTAGGTGAAATCCCTTTTAAATCATCCAGAGTGTAGCCCATAGCTCCTCTGTGTTTCTTCAAAACCTCCGACAACCTTTCTTCTTCCTTTCCTGAAAGTTTAGCGCTAATAATAATAGGTTTATCTTTTTATCATCAATATAAGCATATTTAAGATCATCAGGGAGAGGTTTTAGATCGAAAACCGGATCCTTTTTAGGTGGCATCGTGGTACCCAAGTCTTCTACAGACAAGTTATGCTTAAGCATCTTAGGCCGATCATGGAGAATCCTGTCAATCTCATTCCTTTCTTCCATGAAGATCTCACTTTCGTGATCTTCCATAAATTGCTGCAAAGCATTGTTAGAAGCAAGAGAGATAGAAGCAAGTTGTTCAACTCTAAAATCCTCATTATGGATTTCCTCTTCACAAGGTTCTTTAGCAAATTTCGAGAAATTAAACTCATAAGATTCCCCCGCAAACTTAGTCAAGATTTTCTCCCTTTTGCAATCTATAATGGCTCCACAAGTACTCAAGAAAGGTCTACCAAAAATAATAGGATAATTTTTACTAGCAGTTGAACCAAGTACTAGAAAATCAGCAGGGTACTTAACCTTACCACAAAGGACTTCGACGTCTCGCACAATACCAATTGGAGAGATGGTCTCCCTATTAGCAAGGTGAATAACCACATCAATCTCTTCCAACTCGCAAGGACTGATTTCATGCATAATTTCTCTGTAAAGCTCATAAGGAATAGCACTAGAACTTGCACCAATATCGCATAAACCATAACAGCAATGATCACCAATTCTAACAGAAAGCACATGAACACTAGCTTTTTTAGTTCTATTAGGATGTGAAACAACATTAGAAGCATCCTCACAAAAGACTATGTGCCCATCTTCTATGCTTTTAGTGACAAGGTCTTTCACAATTGCTACCACAGGTTCAACGTTTATTTGTTCATCAGGTTTTACAGTTCTCTTTTCACTTTTGGTGATTACATTAGTTATCATAGGATGATCCTTTACCTTTTCTGGGAAGAGAATCTTCTCGATATAAGGTTCAGGTAAGATGGGATCAATAATGCAATACTCAGCACTCCCAATAGGAGCACAATCAGCAATATCTTTGTAAGGTGCATGGTATTTATTCCATCCCCTTTTTGGAATTTCGATATAGGAAGCAAAAGCTCTAAAGCAATTCGTAATAACTTGCAAATCAAGACCATAAGCATTACTAATATTTTGAAAGTCATCAGTTCCCATAAAAGATTCAATGCATTCATAATCATAATTTATACCTGACTTTCTCCCTTTGTCATTCTCCCAAGCTTCAGCATTGTCTTGAATACGGAGATCCCATTTAGCTTCTTCTTCCATGCGAGTGAATGATCCAGCACAAGAAGCATCCAATAAATCCTTATCACGTAGAGGGAGCCTTGCATAAAAGTTATTGATAATGATATTGTTGGGGAGCTCATGAATGGGACATTTGAGAATTAGTAACTTCAATCTCCCCCAAGCTTGAGCTGTACTCTCTCCATCAAGACGACAAAAGTTGTATATTTGATTCTGATCTTTATGAATCTCACTAGGAGGATAAAACTTTGAATAAAAGAGAGGCACTATTTCCTCCCATTATAGAGCTTGACCATTCTTCAGCATCTTATACCATTCCTCAGCTCTTCCTTTTAGAGATAATGAGAATAAATTCTTCTTAACTTGATCTGTAGTAATACCTGCACACTTGAACAACCCGCATAATTCGTGTATAAAGAGCAAATGATCACCGGGATGGACAGCTCCATCCCCAACATAGTAGTTATCCATAACACGATCAATAATTCTTGTAGGTATTTTGAAAACATCATTCTCAGCACGTGGTGGCTTATCTACTACCTTAGCAGTGGTAGTAGCATTACCAAATAAGAAACTCAGCGAATTATCCATAACGAAAATAAAGCAACTAGCAGAAGTAAACAATACTCACAGTAGAAGTTTCCTTTACCAGTTCCACTCTCCAATAGCGCTTCACTCCCCGACAACGACGCTAGAAAATAGTCTTGATGATCCACAAGTATAAGGGGTGTATCGCAATATTTTCGATAAGTAAGAGTGTCGATACCAACGAGGAGCAGAAGGTGCTGGCTAGTGGTATGGATCAGGAATTCTCTGCAAATACTTAGCAAACAGATTTTTAGGGGTTTTTGACAAAGCAAGTAAACAAAGTACAAGTAAATAAAAGACAGTAAGAATAAATGCAGCAAGTGGCCCAATCCTTTATGCAGCAAAGGACAAGCCGGTTGTATTACTTAAGATGACCAAACATTCTCGAGGACACATGGGAAGACTATCAAGTGCTTTCGCTTCATATAGTTGATTAATCTTCTTTAGCTTGCTAAGTGTTGTGTGGGTGAACTTGTGCTAATGTACCGACCTTCCTATGACTAATACATACTTGTGATTATACCCCTTGAAAACATCCGTAAGTACAAGAAAGTAATTAAGGTAGAAACCTAACCACAACTTTAAACTCTAAGACCCTTACGTCCCTTGTGCAATGGTTTCCTAATGGGGGTTCAGGTTTCTGTCACTCCGGCAACCCCTACGATTAGTAGGCAAATACACAATGCATTCCCCTAGGCCCATATAGGTGAAGTGCCATGTCGTCGATGTTCACATGACACGACTAGAAGAAGTACACCACAACTTAAATATCAAACTATTGAATCTTTCTCAACACAACTCCACTACTAACAACATTACTTCTCCCATGTCCTCAAGAACAAAACGAACTACTCACAAGACATCATATGGATCATGACCAGAGATGGAATAATGATGTATAACAATCTAAACATAAACAATAATGATGCTCCAAAAGTCATGGACCGCTGCAGTCAGGATTCTGATGGAAAAGGTGCTGCTTGGAGGCAAAATTCGCGAAGATAAGAAAATCCGGGAAAATATAAGGATCCTATTTTTCCAGAATACTAAGGATGCCAAAAGATGGAGTGGAGGTGGGCCACAGGGGGCCCACACGACCCCATGGCGTGGGCAGGCCTAGGCCGCACCTGGAGGTGGTGTGGCCACCCTGGCCCACTCTAGCCTCTCCCCTCTGGCGTATATCAACCTCCCGAAACCCTAAGACTCGGGGAGCGACCACTGAAAGATTCTGCCGCCTCTGCGGGGCGGAAAACACCAAGAGAAAAATATCTCTCTGGCAGACAGATTTCTGCCAGGGGAATTCCTTCCCGGGGAAGGGAGATCGTCGCCATACACACCACCATCAAGCTGGACTTCATCGGGATCATCATCATCATCACCATCAACACCCTCATCACCATCTCTATATTGCTGTAACAATTGCGTTGAATCTTGCATAGTTCATAGGGGAAACTTTTCCGGTGTTGATTACTCTTTGTAGTTGATGCTATTGAGTGAACCATTGAATTATTGTTTATGTTTAGATTGTTATACATCATTATTCCATCTCTGGTCATGATCCATATGATGTCTTGTGAGTAGTTCGTTTTGTTCTTGAGGACATGGGAGAAGTCTTGTTGTTAGTAGTGGAGTTGCGTTGAGAAAGATTCAATAGATTGTTATTTAAGTTGTGGTGTACTTCTTCTAGTGGTGTCATGTGAACGTCGACTACATGACACTTCACCTATATGGGCCTAGGGGAATGCATTGTGTATTTGGCTACTAATCGTAGGGGTTGCCGGAGTGACAGAAATCTGAACCCCCGTTAGGAAACCATTGCACAAGGGACGTAAGGGTCTTAGAGTTAAAAGTTGTGGTTAGGTTTCTACCTTAATTACTTTCTTGTACTTACGGATGTTTGCAAGGGGTATAATCACAAGTATGTATTAGTCTTGGATGGGGTGGTACATTAGCACAGGTTCACCCACACAACACTTAGCAAGCTAAAGAAGATTAATCAACTATATGAAGCGAAAGCACTTGACAGTCTTCCCATGTGTCCTCGAGAACGTTTGGTCATCTTAAGTAATACAACCGGCTTGTCCTTTGCTGCATAAAGGATTGGGCTACTTGCTGCATTTATTCCTACTGTCTTTTATTTACTCGTACTTTGTTTACTTGCTTTATCGAAAACCCCTAAAAATTGGTTTGCTAAGTATTTGCAGAGAATTCCTGATCCATACCACTAGCCAGCACCTTCTGCTCCTCGTTGGGTTCGACACTCTTACTTATCGAAAATATTGCGATACACCCCCTATACTTGTGGGTCATCAGAACTATTTTCTGGCGCCGTTGCCGGGAGTGAAGCGCTATTGGAGAGTGGAACTGGTAAAAGAAACTTCTATTGTGAGTATTGTTTACTTCTGCTAGTTGCTTTATTTTCGTTATGGATAATTCGCTGAGTTTCTTATTTGGTAATGCTACTACCACTGCTAAGGTAGTAGATAAGCCACCACGTGCTGAGAATGATGTTTTCAAAATACCTACAAGAATTATTGATCGTGTTATGGATAACTACTATTTTGGGGATGGAACTGTCCATCCCGGTGATCATTTGCTTTTTATACACGAATTATGCGGGTTGTTCAAGTGTGCAGGTATTACTATAGATCAAGTTAAGAAGAAGTTATTCTCATTATCACTGAAAGGAAGAGCTGAGGAATGGTATAAGCTGCTAAAGAATGGTCAAGCTTTAGAATGGGAGGAAATAGTGCCTCTCTTTTATTCAAAGTTTTATCCTCCTAGTGAGATTCATAAAGATCGGAATCAAATATATAACTTTTGGCCTCTTGATGGAGAGAGTACAGCTCAAGTTTGGGGGAGATTGAAGTTACTAATGCTCAAATGTCCCATTCATGAGCTCCCCAACACTATTATTATCAATAACTTTTATGCAAGGCTCCCTCTACATGATAAAGATTTATTGGATGCTTCCTGTGCTGGATCATTCACTCGCATGGAAGAAGAAGCTAAATGGGACCTTCTAGACCATATTCAAGACAATGCTGAAGCTTGGGAGAATGACAAAGGTAGAAAGTCAGGTATAAATTATGATTATGAATGCATTGAATCTTTTATGGGAACTGATGACTTTCAAAATATTAAAAATGCTTATGGTCTAGACTCTCAAGCTATTGCTTCTTATTTTAAGGTTTTTGCTTCTTACATTGAAGTGCCTAAAAAGAAGTGGAATAAGTATCATGAACCTTATAAAGATATTGTTAAGAGTGTTCTTGCGAGAAATACTGAAGTTTATACTACTAATCATGTCTTACCTAAGCCTTATATTGAGAAAATGCCTTTCCCAGTTAAGGTAAAGGAACATGCTATGATAGCTAGTATGGTTAATGAAAGTATGAGTAAAGCTATTGACCCTGATAAACAAATGGTTGATGAACCTATAATAGCAAGTGTGAAATACTTTGTTACTAAATATGAAAAAGAGGGACACACTATCCTTTGTAAGGATACTTCTAATATTGTTTCACAAAACAGTGTTATGAGAGCTAGTATTCCCGTGTTTTCTGTTAGAATAAGTGATCATTGATATGATGGTCCTTGTGATAGCTATATCGTTAAGTTTATGCATGATACTGAAAGCTACTATGAGAGAGGGAAATGTGTTCTTATGTATCTCAATAATATCAAGTTTCCTTGTTTTATGCTGGAAGTTTTTATATTGCACTTCTTTTGCCTTCTTATGAAAGTTGCCTCTGGTTTCAAGTACTTGTTTGTTTACAAAATTCCCTTGCATAGGAAGTGGGTTAGACTTAAATGCGTGTGTGTTTTTTCTTCTTAACGCTCTCTTTCACTTCAATTCATATCCCTATGAGAGCTTCTTCAAAATTATCATGCCCATCTTAATGGCTATAAAGAAAGAGCTTTATGGGAGACAACCCAATTTGTTTTTGCTTTTAGTTTGGTTTTGTTTCTTTGAGTCTTGGAAGTTATTACTTCGGTAATAACCTCTCCTTATCCGTTTTGTTTGGTTTTTGTGTCAAGATCAACCTCTAATGAGAGAGAAGTAAGATTTTGGGAAGTTGCTGTACCGAAACAGATTTTTGTGCTTCACCGTAAACATTCGTGAGAGACCTCTGTCTGTCGGATTGAGCTGTAATTTTTTATGATTCTACCCCAGGTTGTTATTTAACTTTCGTTAGTTTTGCACTTTTTGATTTGAGCAACAGAAGATTTTCTAAAAAATTGATATTTACCTGCTGGTCTGTTTTGACAGATTTAGCCACTCTTGCATTTGCTTCTTTATTCGATTTCCTTTTTGAATTATTTTTGGGTTTTCGGAAGGAGTTGATACAGTAGCCTATGTTTTGATGGTTTTCAGTTGAAGTTGGACTCAAAAGGTTCTATCACTTCACTTATACTAATGTTTCTAATAAGAACTGTGTGAAGTTTTGTGTGAAAGAAATTTCCAGGAAGTGGAGATAATGGTGTAATAAGGAAGAGAAGGGTTTTATGACTCAAGTAATAAGTGTATGAAGATGAAGATATCAATGATATTCAAGAGATGACTCCGGAAGAATCTACTAGATACCGAATTCAGAGACCTGCAGAGTCCGTTTCCAACTAGGTAACAATTCTGGTTAGAAAAGTTCCGCAAAAATACAATCCAACTATACTTTTGCAGTTTTCAGTCAATAAGGGAAGCTACAAAGCAAAAAAGGGACGGAAACGGAGCTAGGGTGTCCCACACCACCCCATAGCGCGGGTCCACCCCTGGCCGCGCCACCAGGTGGTGAGGCCACCTAGGACTCCGCCTCCGACTCGTTTTCTCCCAGTAGCTTCCTTTTGATATGAAACTTCGTAATATAACCTCCCGATCCCCTGAGGTCCGTATATCGTGTTTTCGTCGTGTTTTTGTTTCGATCTGTTTCTGCCAGGACATACTCTTTGAAAGCTTAGAAACACAATGGTGTCCGCCAAGGATAAAGGGAAGGAGCCTATGGAGGAAGACCTCCAAGACCCCGGGAAGGAGAAGGAGATCAAGAGTGAAGGTGAAGAGGAGCAAGGCCAATATCCGCACACCGACACTACCATTGCAAGCATTGGAGTGGTGAAACCTGCCAGGTTCAGAAGGACGGCACGGATGCAGACTAGGGGAAAGTTCCCCGTCACAGTTTGGCTCCAAGGTCACTTCCTCCACACACCAAGAATCCTTTCCATACCTTCATCCATAACCATGCAGGAAAAGAAGACTTCGAGGAGGAAGAATGGAAAAAGAATCATGGGAGCTGGGATCCACAAACTGAAATGATCACGAGCCGTATTGAGCACAACTCGGAATTGATTCGTACTCTCACCTTCAAGATTGAGGACCTTGGGAAACTGATCAAGGAGCTCATCAGGAGGATACCACCACCACCGAAGGAGTAATTCGTCATCAGGTTTGGCATCCCCTTGGTTTATTCCAAGCTTGGGGGAGTGACGCGGTATCACATCACTATCTTCTATCTTTTTACCTTATTAGTAGAGTCATATCATGAATAGAGGAGTTATTATGTAGTATGGTTTGCATTATGTAAGTGTCCCCTCTCTCATTAGATATGTATCCCTTGGTGTGAGTTTCCGTTATGGAATATTAATGAGAAGTTCTATCATTTACTCTTTTGCATAGCTTATATTATTTTTCAATTCATGGTTATATGATTGATCTTGTTGTTAGTATTGGTAGCACTTTGGGATCATTGAGTTAATTTAGTTGGTTTTGGCAAACCTGTCTCGGTCAGTAGCAACACCTTTTTGAGAGTTGAAAACAAAAAGATAGAAGTACTCTAGAGAAAAATAATTTCATCATCTTTCTTTCTTGATTTGCCCACAAGTCTAGTATTCTCTAGTTAAGATCTGTTGTGCTTCCAAGGAAGATTGCATGTTTGTCTTTATCATTTGTATGTTTGGTTGTTTCCTTTAACTCTTGTACTTGCTACCCAGCCTTGCTAGCCAAAAACCTGTACTGAGAGGGAATTCTTCTCGTGCATGCACCTCCTTTAAACCAAAACCTTTGCCATTTGTGTCCACCATACCTACCTAGTAGCATTATTGCTATTCCAAGTAAATTCTTGTTTTATCTACCTCCCAAATTAAACTTGTTATGTGAAAATTAGTGATTAAAGCTCTCACGAACTTGATGGCACACTTTACTTTCTTGCACTTAATAAACTTGAACCATTGTGCTCACCTATGTTGCGTATATGCTTGCACTTTGTAAGTTGTGAATTAGCAGAACCATGCTGTCATGGGGAACGCTTTCAACATTGCACTGGTACTTTGTACCAAGTTGATATCATGTTCTTTTGTCTATGGATGTCGTCGGTGTGAAATGAAAGGGGAGCTTGTAAGTCCATGGAGTTATGCATATGTGTTAGAGAAATGCCTGGGCCGCTGGTCTATCCATGCTGACATGGTGGAAACCTGCAACGTAACCATAACGAGTATCTATGAAGCATTCTTCTTATAAAAAAAAGAGATAGACATTGAGAAAAAGGAAAAAAGGAGATATTATGAAAAGAGGAAAGAGAGAAAAAAGCACCATATTCCCATGGTAAATAAGAAGATTGCTGAGATACTTGTTGTCTGCTTGCCTTGTCATTTTGATATGGGGATTCTTCTGTATCATCGGGCAAGGGGTACCCCATTGGCGGTTCTCAATGATACACATATGCTTACGATGACAAGAACTTACCGGTGACTAAACTTGAGTAGCATGAGGAGCGACCCTCGTATTCAAGGGACATGAGATTCTCAATTTACAACTTGTCAATGCATATACTGATTTTTGATCACTTTAACCTTAATCACCTAAAAGATGCCTATGATAGGGGCAATGAGAGCTGAAAGCTAGTAAGTATCATAATTTTTGGGAGCTCTTTATGAGACTTGCAATCCCTGCTTCCCTCTGCGAAGGGCCTTTCTTTTACTTTGTAGTTGAGTCAGTAAACCTACTCCCTTCTATCTCAGTAAGTATTTTGAGTTGTTGTGTTTCATTCATTCATATGATGATTTATCCAATCATGTGTCTTATGTTCCTTGTTTTGCACATTGCTCTTATCTTGATGTTTACTACTTTGAAAGCTTTCATTGAAAAACCAGCTATTTGTGAACTCCAGCAAATTATCAACTATTCTTCGACCAAGAGCTAATTTTGCCATTACCAATTATGATTCACTTTATGTATCTTTATTGTGTTTCCTTTACTCATTGCAAGTTGAGTTGTATAATAGTGAGTTGTCTTCTATTATGATCTATGTATTTGATGAATGTGATGCTTCTTGTCCGTATTCTTTTATCGACTCTTCACTCCATAAACCTGAGGTCATGTTTATTGAGCTCAGTTTCGCTTGAGGACAAGCGAAGTCTAAGCTTGGGGGAGTTGATACGTCCATTTTGCATCACTATTCTATGTCTTAATTCACTATTATTCATTGATATATTTCGTATTGAGACGTGATACTTATGTTATTTCATCTATTTTTGCATGGTTGATGACTTTTGGAGCATGGACCGCTGTAGTCAGGATTCTGATGGAAAAGGTGCTGTTTGGAGGCAAAATTCGCGAAGATCAGAAAATCCGGGAAAATATATGGAAAATCCTATTTTTCCAGAAGACTAAGGATGCCAGAAGATGGAGTGGAGGTGGGCCACAGGGGGCCCACACCACCCCATGGTGCGGGCAGGCCTAGGCCGCGCCTGGAGGTGGTGTGGCCACCCGGGCCCACTCCAGCCTCTCCCCTCTGGCGTATATCAACCTCCCGAAACCCTAAGACTCGGGGAGCGACCACAGAAAGATTTCGCCGCCTCTGCGGGGCGGAAAACACCGAGAGAGAAAGATCTCTCCGGCAGACAGATTTCTGCCGGGGGAATTCCTTCTCGGAGAGGGGAGATCGTCGCCATCAACACCACCATCAAGCTGGACTTCATCGGGATCATCGTCATCATCATCACCATCATCATCACCCTCAGCACCCTCATCACCATCTCTATATTGCTGTAACAATTGCGTTGAATCTTGCATAGTTCATAGGGGAAACTTTCCTGGTGTTGATTACTCTTTGTAGTTGATGCTATTGAGTGAACCATTGAATTATTGTTTATGTTCAGATTGTTATACATCATTATTCCATCTCTGATCATGATCCATATGATGTGTTGTGAGTAGTTCGTTTTGTTCTTGAGGACATGGGAGAAGTCTTGTTGTTAGTAGTGGAGATGCGTTGAGAAAGATTCAATAGATAGTTATTTAAGTTGTGGTGTACTTCTTCTAGTGGTGTTATGTGAACGTCGGCTACATGACACTTCACCTATATGGGCCTAGGGGAATGCATTGTGTATTTGGCTACTAATCGTAGGGGCGGTACATTAGCACAGGTTCACCCACATAACACTTAGCAAGCTAAAGAAGATTAATCAACTATATGAAGCGAAAGCACTTGACAGTCTTCCCATGTGTCCTCGAGAACGTTTGGTCATCTTAAGTAATACAACCGGCTTGTCCTTTGCTGCATAAAGGATTGGGCCACTTGCTGCATTTATTCCTACTGTCTTTTATTTTACTCGTACTTTGTTTACTTGCTTTATCGAAAACCCCTAAAAATTGGTTTGCTAAGTATTTGCAGAGAATTCCTGATCCATACCACTAGCCAGCACCTTCTGCTCCTCGTTGTGTTCGACACTCTTAGTTATCGAAAATACTGTGATACACCCCCTATACTTGTGGGTCATCCATGTGTACGAAGACACGAGGCACAACACTTAGGGCGCTTAAATGTCGTGAGCCGGAGCTGTTGCACGATGAAGATGATGAAGGAGCAAGGGGTGACCTGCGAGGAGCTTCGCGACCTTGAGGTCGGCTACGAGTACGACTACATCAACCACGTTTCCCGCGGAACGTTAACCGCGTACGTTCTACAAGGGTATGTATTCTCTACGCTCCGGCCGTTACTGCATTACTACATAGATAGATCCTAGGCAGTTCTGGAGTTTCATCGTAGGAAATTTTTTGTTTTCCGCACCGATCCCCAACACTTATGTGGATAATGTCCGTCATATCATTCTCCAATGATATGACTCCGCTGTCAACTGACATAAATGCTCCATGATCAAGAAACCTTGAGTAAATGGCACCACCGCCATCATATCCCGCTAGCTCTGCCTCCTTCCCGCCTATTCCAGCAAACCTTCATTCTTATTCTAGCGTTTCCTGCTGTTTCTAGTGAGTTTAGTTTGTGCAGTAAAAACGTCTCTCCCATGCCTATTGGTACGCGCTTTTTTGGCGACGAGCCATGTAGAGTTTAGCCTATAAAATACCACTCCGTCCCCATTGTTTCTCGCAATGTTTTAGGTTCTCTATTCCTTAGGCTCGTCTTGCCTTCTCGGTCCATCGTCCTATAAGCGACACCTCCGATCCCCTGAATGATAGCTTTGCCGTATCCGACATGTTCAGGGTGGCCACGTGGTGCTCTTTAGAACGACGGGCAACAAAAGTGTGAGTTCGTGTTCTTTGTACGTGAAATGTACCGATATCCACTACACTGTAGCTTCATCCGTGTGTGAACCTACGGTGTCTCCGGCATTACGCTGTAGGCGCTGTTACGGGTTCATGGCGGCACCATGTCCTGCTGCCAGATGTACGCGGTAACACTGCCGATGGGGAGAAGGCTTCGCGCTGGTCTTATGTCTCCAGGCCGCGACGCATGCGAGAACCGTGTCGGCGTGGAGAAGCGGCTCCGTCTGAGGCGGAGAGAACCGCATCAAAGCGAGGGAGAGGCATTCACGACAGAGGCATGGCCTCCTATTGGGACATATGTGGGAAACACGTCGGTACGGAGAACCGGGAGCCGCGTCAATGGGGAGACATGCGGATTGTCCCGCTTTAGTCGTAGGTTGAGTATAGCTTAGGGGTTGCTTTAGTCGCAGGTTACTGTAGCGTAGGGTTATGCAGATTTTCTTTTTTTGTTTCTCATGTAATCTTCATTTTCGCTAACTCGGTACGATCAATGTAATAGCATTGTCAGAAAGTAAATATTAAAACTAATATTTCTGGGTCTTTTTCTTCAGATTAATTAATGCTAGAAGAAATTAATGCTTCACACGGTGGCTTTTTTTGGGATCAATTCTTTGTATATTTACTTGATGTTGTGTGTGTGCCTTTGTGTAACTATTAATATTTTTTGGGCGTCTTTTCCTTTAGATTAATTAATGCTTGCTTGCAGTGAGCGTAATTAGAAGAAAATAATTAATGCTTCACACACGCCTTTTTTGGGATCAATTCTTTGTATGTTTACTTACTGTTGTGTGGGCCTTTATCTAACTACCGTGTCGTGTTCTCTAAAAAAAACTGTTTTGCTGTCTGTGTTACGCTTTCTACCTTCTTTTTAGAGTAAATTTCACTTTTTATCCTCTAGTTTATTTTTTTATACTAATTACCCTATTTAGCAAGATTTCATTCTAATTATCCCATTTAGCAAAAGTTGTGCCAAATTTTATCCTTTCTAAAAATTTATGAGCATTCTGATCTGGAGAGAGTCGTTCGTGTGGTTCATTAGTTCAGTATGTACATGCTTTTTTTTTTCAAGTTCCAATCCCTCCCATATCACTGTGTTTGATTTAGCGATTCGAACGCACACACATGTATATGCTAGTATGGAATGGCCATGCCAACTAAGCTTGTTAATTACTTGTCAAATATAGTCCATTATGGCTAGAAATCTTAGATGGGACGTATGTAGAGTTTGCAACAAGTGGAGTGTCTGAATCTAGCTCCTCCTATATACCAGCAGTTCTAGTAGAATAATGTGCAAAGTGAAGCGGTACTACATCTGTTTCAAATCCCTAACGAGCTAGCCCAGCATCAAAATATTCACCCGTTTGCTGCTAATCGCGTCGTATCTGCTTCACTCGCAAGGCGGACGTACATAAAGGTGAAAAAGAGCTTCCTAGCTGAGCTCGTGCATATAAATTTTGACCGCCGGGAGAAAACCGCAAGATTTAGAAAAGAAACCGCAAGAAGGAAACCAAGAAGAAAAACTGCCTATGTGGTGGCCATGTGTACCTGACAGCCGGGACCTACTGGTCAAAACACTCACAAAATTTTAGAAGGGATAAAAGTTGGCATAACTTTTGCTAAATGGGATAATTAGAATGAAAACTTAATAAATGGGGTAACTAGTGTCAAAAAATTCAAACTAGGAGGTTAAAAGTGGAATTTACAAAAAAAGACGAACGTGAACTCAACTATGCGAAACGAGCTCGACTACGCAAAGCGAAATGCATGGTCATAAAATAAGTCCGTTGAGAAAATAGCTAAAGACGAACTGCCATCGCTATTTGGACGATGCAAAACGATGTTCATCGATATTAAAAAACATCTGAAATGATAACGACAAAAAAATTCCGTGTACGTCGCAGGCTATTCCATTCGTCCACTCGTGATACACATGAAACCTATCAGCTAACGTTTTGTTTCAAGGTAGCCATGTGGACGGGTATGACTCCACCGTCCCCGCTCTCATCCCGGCTAGTCCCCGTACCCGCCAGCCCCGTGAAGCTTCACGAGGGAGAAATGGCCCCCGTCCCCGACAACGGCGGGTACCCGATCTCCGTCGGGTACTCCATGGGGAGCTCATGCGATGGCGTCTCCTCTTCCCCTAGACGCGATGGCCCTCCTGCTAGCCCTTGACTCAACACGGCCTCGCCACCATTGTTGCTCGCCATCTAGATCAAAGGCGGAGCGGAGGTTGGGCGACTACCTGATGTGTGATGCTTGATCGGCGGTTGCAGCGTGCGGGTGGAGAAGAGGGTGTGTGGCTGCGGAGAGTGGAGTTTAGGAGAGAGAGGACCCAGGGAGAGTGGCGACTGGAGGTTGGGAAAACAGACCGCGTGAGTCATTTTTAGGGTTTCTGTACCTTATGGCCCGCATGTCAGGTGCTTATTGGGTATCCATGGTGTCACCACAAGGCCAAATTGGCCCCCATCCCCGTACCCTCCAGCTAACGGGTACCCGCCCCACCATCCCCATGGAGGGAAAATGACCTCCATACCCGTGGATACCCGTCCCCACGGGGAAAACTGCCATCTTGAGTTTTGTTGGTTATCTTGACAGCTAACTGATTCAGACGATAATCGTTCCGGCTTCAATGTCTCAGACTCCTATGACGATCGATTTGCCGATGAGGACCTCTTCCTGCGAATTTCTACTATGTTAACTTTTCACATTTAATCTCCGCGCGTTCTCTCTAATAGCTGTGTCTCAGAGGGCACAAAGAGAAGTCTAGTACTATATATTAAATCCCAACAGATTTGAGCAGCTCTCAGAAGATCCATGTCCATGCACTGTTCATGTGCAATTTCTTCCTATCGAAGCCTACCACATGGCTATGCTTAGGGACGGAGCGGAAATAGACATAACTGAGTAACACCATATTTGTTTTCATGTCTTTTTGTGGAAGCAGAAACGAATACAGAAACCCCAAAAACAAAAACAAAAGTAGATATTGTCAAAAACAGACACATAACGAATACGGTGCAGTCACAGAACAAAGCAGATTTTACCCGAAACCAAGAGAACCCTAAAATCATGCAACAAATCTAAAACACTCAACAAAACTAACAAAAAGTGTTCCATGTTTATAGCATGGTGCTAGGTTTACAACGGAATAAGAAAAGGATCAAATCGTGGAAGCCTCCTCGAATGCACGAAGAGATTACATGGTCGCCGGTGTTTGGGATGAGAACCCTTGCAAGTTTGCATTGACAAGGTCATGTAATGGGGATTTTGGCATGCACATTAACCCTAAAACAAAATTTCCATATTAGACGGAATGGAAATTTCGTTTCCATGTTTTCGGAAAACTGTTCCGTTTTTGTTTCCATTTCCGCCAAAAAATTCAATTTTCGTTTCCAATTTACAAAATTCTATTTATGTTTCTGTATTTTGTTTCCCTTTCCATTTTTCTACAGAAAAATCGGCAACTTTCCGTTCTACTTTCATCCCAACTATAGTATGTTTTTTCTTTCTTTGTTGTTTTTTATTCTTCTTTCTAGACTACTCGACGCTAATTTTCGATAGTAATTTCTCGTGGTAGTTATCTACGCCTACCTCTCAAAAAATATTACCAGCCTCTACGGCAATTTTTTATCGTTTGCTTCTTAAACTACCCGACTGTATTTATTTTGATTCACCTTCCTAGCCATAATTTTCAGTAGGTAGTTACCCTACCGGACAGTATGTTTTCAACTTTTTTTAATTACTCGACGGTAATTATTTGGTAGAACTTTTCGGCCGAATCTTTGACGCAACTTTCCGGCAGTAACTTCACAACGGTAGTTCTATGTCTCTGGCAGTATTTTTTTTACTTCTCATTCTTTTAACTACTACTCCCTCTGTTTTAAAATATAAGATGTTTTAGCTTTGTGAAAGGACTGTATCTAGATCTCTTTTAGTATGTAGGTTCACTTTAAACCTTATATAAACGTACACACTAAAAGAGGTTAGTTACGCTCTTTTTACAAAACTAAGCGAGTATATGGTAATTTTTTGACACAACTTTACCGCCGTTTGAGCTCACAGGAAGCTCCAGTCCATGCACCGTTCATGTGTGATTTCTTCCTATCGTAGCCTGCCACATGACAATGCTACAATATCTTTTTTCCTTTTTTCTTTTTGGTTGTTTTAGTTCTTCTTTTTAGACTATTCGATGCAGTAATATTTTGTGGTAGTTATCTACGCCACCTCTCAAAAAAACATTAACTGCGTCTACGAATTTTTACATTCGTTTCTTAGACTACTTGACTATGTTCTAGGGCAGTAACTGCGTCTACATTAACTGCATGTTATAGGGCTTTCTGACCATGGTCTGACACATGGAGTTTCATTGCATGTGTTCTTTTGGAAACCTCAAATGATCCACATGACTACACACACACTCAAATGGGTGTGGTGATGCAACCACTGCCACATTGATTCTCCATTGCATGTGGCAGGTGCATTCTAGTATGTTCTGGGGCTTTCTGAAGATGGTTTGACACATAGAGTGTCGTTGCATGTGTTCTTTTTCAAACCATAATGATCCACATGACTACACGCACTCAAGTGGTTGTGGTGATACAACCTCTGCCACATTGGTGCTCCATTGCATGTGAATGTACATTCCAGCATGTTCTGGGGCTTTCTGCCATGGTTTGATACACGGAGTATCATTGCATATGGTGTTCTACAAACCATAATGATCCACATGACTACACACACTCAAGTGAGTGTGGTGATGCAACATCTGCCACACTGGTGCTTCATTGCATATGGTAATTGCATTCTAGCATGTTCTAGGACTTTCTGACCATGGTTTGACACATGGAGTGTCATCGCATGTGTTGGGTTTTTGTCAAATTAAGAATTTTGTCTATGTAGGATTATGAAAATACAGAAAAGTCGTCCAAACCCAATATAAATTTGGAGGAACTAAAATAAATTTAGTATTTTCCATGTATAATACGGAACAAATATAGGTTGAAGACCAAGGTTTTACAAACTTTTGATTTTTTTGAATTTATAGTGGTTTGGTCAAAGTTAGGTCAAAATATTGGCGTGTGCTATTGCTGCCTAGTGACTACAGTTCAAATTTACCCTACTTCTACCAATTGTGACCAAACTTTGACCGGAGGCAAAACCACATCCAACTAGTCTTTCATATTATAAACCACCTGGTCAACTGTGCCTCTAGTGTGGCCTACTACTCCCACATGGTGCTGTTTCTCACACTTAGATGTACATTCTTGTACATGCTTCACAAAAAACCCATCATTGTTGCGATTATAAAATGAAAGAACTTTTTTCACAAGGAAAGTGAAAATAAACCTGATAGAACTATTTTCCATGCCAAAACACACATCTATGTCAAATTTAAGTTCACTTTTGTCACTTTTGAAGCCACCATCTCATGTAAAATGTGCATTTCTAGGGTGTTTGGGCAGTTGACCACTTTTTGAACCGATGAAAAGAGTTTGGTAACCATGTGTTCCTACCCAGGCCAATTTGATCCATAGGAGAATTTGATCCATAGGAGATCACACACTACAGCTAATGTAGGCAGACCACTTTTGTCACTTTGTTTTAAGGCACGATTTCATGTCAAATATGCATTTCCAGGGATATGTTTTACAAATTTTTGAATCTATTTGAATTTATAGTGGCCCGGTCAAAGTAAGGTCAAACACATCGGCGTCTACTATGGCTACCTAAGGGTTTGATATTGCTGATATGAGATTAGATCTATGAAGAAACATCACATATCCTCTATCTAAAAATGATTTCTAGAAAAATCATTTTGTAACATTTCAGTGACTACGGTTAAAATTTGCCCAAGTCCTATGTAACTACCTCGATGAATTACGCTCCTAGTTACAAGCCTGGATGAACGGAAATGGTTGAAATAGTACGGTGGGGCCCAAATGCCACTCACAGGTAGACCTTTCGGCCGTCCCAACCATTTCCAAACATCGGGACAAGAACGGGCGGCGTAATCGGCAGGCGAAGGGATCAACTACATACACAAATGAGTATGTATGCAAGCCACCATACAATAGTACATCAGAGCCATTCCATCTAAAAAGAAAGGAAATATAGCAACGCCATACGGCAAGATCCAAATATCCTAGATAGATATAATAGTTTAGGATATCTCCTCATACATCAAACATCAGAGTATCAGGCGAAAGCGGAAGACAAAATCCGAGTACGGATAAGAAGCAAATCGGCATAAGATGCCCCATAAATAAGCAGATCCCGCCCACAGATCTCACGGATCCCCGTTCCCGGAATCTCTACACCGAATGATCGTTGCCCACATCGTCCGTCTCTTCCACCCAGTATCCATCTTGCGAGTGTACCTGTTCATCTGAACCAATAATTTATCGTGTGAGACCCTAGGGGTACTCAGCAAGTCTTTATGCCGCTAAAGGGGACACAACCTGGGGTGACGCAATTGCAGCAAAAGATAAACCCTAACAATTCTATAGATACTCGCTAACCATCCGCCTAACCATAGATAGACGGATGTCCGTGAATTAATAACAACAGTTATAACAGGTAATATTAACAGATCCATCCTCCTCCTCGCTTACCGACGAGGAAGCGGACGAACAACCCCCATCCGTTGGCAGTTTTATTATCCATTCCGTGAGTATTGCACTATTTACTAGTCAGGTACCTAGTCTAGTCAAATTAAAAGTGGTACTTTAGTTATGCTTGTCTATGATCGAGAAACTGTGCTCCAAGTCGTCCATAACCGCGGACACGGCTTTCAGAAAGTATTACCCTGCAGGGGTGCACAAATAGCAACACACACTCGATATGCCTCGGAAAAAACCAAATCAAAACCCAACGAGGCAGTCACGACAAAGCAATTACAGGATTCAGAAATATTTCACGGGGCCACCCCATTGAGCTACCCGCAACGAAGTTAGCTGACTCCGAGACGGCCTCAAGGTTTGCGCCAGTGGCTGTGAACGACTGGGAACCCGAAAATGTGACTGGGCTTGTCGACACCGCGAAAACACTCCGCTTTCCTAAACAGTACAGTGTGCAGTACCTCGCACAATTTAAATAAAGCAGTAAAGCATGGCATAAGTACAGGATAGTAAATAAAACCTCAAACTAGTTTGTGGCCCCAAGAAATAAGAATGAATCAAGCTCTGGCTCAGGGGGGTTCATAAGCCTCCCGGATGTGGATAGCGCGAATATTCAAGGAACAGAAATCAAGTACTCGGGGTCCTACGGGACACAAGTGAGCCTGAAAAACCAAATAGCGAATATGGCTCACCGATGCCACTTTCATTAGTTATCCCATTACTACTCAGGTTAAGTTGTTTAGGTACCTCGTTATCCATCAGACACTCACATACCCTACACATGCTGTTCTACGACTCGCATGGCTCAAACAACTCCTGTAGTAATGGCTCATGGGATGGAGGAACAGGCTTCGGTGGGGTTTAAAAGTAAAGGCTATGCAATACTTGGGATTCAATTTAATGCAAACGCGACTCAATGATGCAAGAATAAGATAGAGGCAATAGGTACTATATGTATGCAAGCATGTGGTAGGGCTTGCCTGGCAGCTCAGTTGAAGCGAGAGAAGGATCTGGGTGGTACTCCTGGTTCTCTGAGTATATCCCCTGCTCAGCGTCTATTCGAAGAAGAACCAAACAAACAAGGGCCAACATAAATAAAGTGCACAAGCATATGAATTAAATGCATTAAGCAAACAATCATGCCATGATGAATGATGCACAATTTGCATGGCAATAAGGTAGCATGGCATGGGTGAGGTGTGGAATACAAGAATAAACATTTTTATTGGGTTTTAACCACATTTTATCCTCATATTAGTTGCTGTACACATTATATTTATATGATACATGCTTCAAAACATACAAAGGAATTCATAAACAGAAAGGTCTCGTCGAGCTAATCATTTTAGACATATTATTTGCCAAATTTGGAGTTATAAAACAAAAGTTATTAATTAATTAAGGTAAAAGGGCCTTTTATTGTAGTTTTAATTAACTTGGAAAATAAAGTGTTCAAAATATATTTTGGATGGAAGATTTGAATTCCTCACATTTTTCTGATCTCAAAACATATATTATTTGTTTAAATTGGATTTATAAATCAAAAGTTATTTAAAAACAGATTTAAATTTGAATTTGATTTAATTTGAAATAAGATTTGAATTTAAACAGATAAGCTGAAAAACTTTCATTATCCAGACACTTCTAGCCAGAGACGGTGATAGGTGGGGTCATGTGCTGACTGGGCAGCTCAGTGCGCAGAAAAACTTCTGCCACCGCGAAGCTACCTAGCCTCTGAGACTGACATGTGGGGCCAGAGCACACGCGGGTCCACGTGACAGTGGTTGAACCGTGCCCAGCCACGTGGCCCAGCTGGGGATCGCGGGTTAAGGTTTACGAACTTCGGGATCCTTTTTGCAAAAAGACACGGGGGATGACATGTGGGCCAAGGGGGAGCGCGGGTTGATGCAACAAAAAGTGCAGGGGGTTAAGCGCAAAACGTCCACGCGATGCACTGTTTCTCTTCCTCTCCCTCTGACGAAACTGACAGCGGGAGCGCGCGCGGCACGGGGCTCGATCCCGCGACCTGGGGCTCGCGCCCGGCGGCGGAGACCACTGCGGTGGGGTGGGGGTTACGGTCAGGAGGTAGCTGGGCGGCTAGATCTAACTAGCGACGCCACGGTCTGGAACACGAGCGCGGGCACCGGCGCGCGCAGAGCGTTTGTCGGAACGATTGGCGCGACCAGGCCACGACTGCAACGACGAGGTTGTCTGGGAGGTTGGATAGCTCACCGAGGGGGTGTTGGTGGTGGCGGATCGGCTTGGGGCGCGGTGGATCGCCGGCGAAGCAGACGGACGGCCGGCTAGGGTTTCGCGTCGGTCTCGCGCTGGTACCGGCGCTCGGGTGCTCCTCCTGCTCGGCTCCGTGTACAAGGTGACGTAGGGGAGCCTCCTCGGTCTACCAGGGCACTCCACCGACGCGCTGCGCGACTGGATCGTCGGGACGGAGTAGAGGCCGACGGTGATCGGCGTTTGGGGGGGGGGGTAGACGGTGGTGAGGGACGGCAGGGAGAGAGGGGAGCGTCCTGGGTAGATCTGGGGTAGCTGGGCGAGGTAGAGAGGCAGGAGATAAAGCAGAGGGAGGGAGAGGGTGCCGTGGGGGAGTGGTTGGAGATAAAGGTGGCTCAGCCACCTTTTCTTCCTCCACCCTCACGTGCTCGGGCAGGGTCAGGCGAGGGCATGCAGGTGGGGCCAGGGCGAGGCCAGGCAGGCAGGGGAGGAGAGAGGACAGGCTTGGGTGGTGGGGTCCTCATGGCAGAGAGAGAGAGAGCTAGGGAGAGAGAGGTGAGGCTCGGGCTAGGTTAGGGTTTGGAGCTAGGCTCGGGTAGAGGGTAGCTAGGGCAGGGGTGAGGTGGCCAGGGAGAGAGGGTGGCCGGTGGGGCCAGCTAGGTGAGAGAGGGGTATGGCCGAGAGAGAGGGGGACATGGTATCTAGGGTTTGGTCATGGTTTAGGGAGGATAAGGTAGAGGGGGTATGGTGATGAACTAGGGCTTAGAGAGAAACCTAGATAGAGAAAAGAGAGAGAGGGATTGGTTCTTTTTGACTAGATCAAGGATGATCAACCAAGCTCAAGCAAGGTAGCCAAAAGACAGAAAAGAAGAAAAGGGGATGATGGCATAGATGGATATGGTGATGGGGTTTTAAGCAAGATCAACATAGATCAAGCCAAAAAAAAGATAGAGGTAGAGAGAGAGGGAGGATCCACTCAAAAATCAAATAAAAATCCAAATGACAAGCTAAAGGGGTACTTGCATGGCCCATGCAAAATATTTATTGCCATGTGGGTTCTTGTGAAAACAATATTATTACATGGCATTAATATTATGCATTCCCAAAATTGGAATAAAAGCCAAGCAAAAAGAATTAAAGGATGCCCCACGTGGAGTAGATGGAGATGACCATTTTTGAAATACAATGGAACTTGCTAGTGTGTATATGCCACTAGGTAGTTAATAAGCCCACAAAATATCCCAATATGATGATAACCCCAAAACAACACATATGGTAGCTAGAAATAGGGTTCCACCCACAAGGCATGCAAAGGTGGCCATGTGGCTCTCATATATCAATAATGTGAAAACAAAATGATGCCAAGATGAGAGTATGTGGAAAAGAATTGGATCCATCCCAACCCACATGAGCTAGAGGTAAAACCAATAAGTGCCAAGCTCATATTTAGTTGGATGGTGGAATTATAAGGTGGTGAAAGAAAAAGGTGGTGGAGTTAATAAGAGATATGCCCCCAACTCAACTTGGGCATTGAAACAATATATCAAGAACCAAATACAATATCAAGAGGCAAATACAATTAATAATGCATATGAGATAAGAACCAAATGGAAAAGGGTTTTATATGATGCTCAAATGCAAGGAGGCATGATGACATGAGCATGATATAATGATGATGCAATAATTATATATAGGGAGTAGCATATATCTAGGCTAGGCTAGTAGCATTGCAATTGTTAGACAATTGGGATGCTACAACTCTCCCCCACTAAACAAGAATCTCGCCCCGAGATTCCTAGGAAAAAAGAAAACAACACAAGAAGAGGCGGGTGTTTGAACGAAGGTGCCCCTCACGCTCCCAAGTTGATGAACAACGGAATGGTGCGACCATTACACCTTGCAAACTTGCTAGACTTGTTGCGAGTCCTGCGTTTTGCTTGAGAAACGACGGTTAGAGGAGTTGAAGGATTGTCGTGAGACAAGAAGGATAGGATGGACATAGCTCCGGTTTTCTCAAGAAACATGATAAAAGACTAGAACCACTTGTGAAAGAAAAGGAAAAGATGATGTATCATGGATACAGAAAGGCACACCGCTAAGATTAAAGATTTACTGATACGAGAGAGGATGGATCTTTGTGTCGCCGGAAGAAAAGAGCTAGATTGGAGAGGTTTGAACCACTATGACAATAGCATCGTACCTTCCCTCAGATTTGAGAAATGAAGTTCGGAAACGATATTGCCTTCAAACAATAGAGTCCCTTGATATCAACAGAAAGATTTAGTTAGACCTCGTCGGATTAGATTCTTGTTGCGCCGGTAAGACCCAAAGGATCACGCAATGGAGGTGCGCGGATATAACTTCCAGAGACGGATGTGAAGCCAGATCATGGAGGAAACCCGAGAAGAAAGAATATAGAGGATCTGGAGTTTATTGTAGAGATACTTATTGCTTCCTTTAGCCTTGAGGCTAATGCAATAGATTTGCGGCTGATGGCATCGACCGTAACTGGCTTTACCACAGAAAAGAACTGATGAGAGAAAGAGATAGATTCCTTTCATCTTGCTTGGGAATGTCGAGCACCGGTAGAAAGACGAGGACAGAAAAGAGTTTGCGTTTGTTTCCACCAGATAATTGAAGATTTTGCTCCGTGTAGAAAGGACGAGATCACCAACAAGAGATTATTGATTACTTTCTTCGAGAGAGCACTCTGGAAAAACAATGACGGAAGTAAAGTATCAAGGGATAAAGGCCACTTCTAACTTCCGTGGAATGAGTGAAATCACATTAATTCCCCAATTCAATGTACAAGAGCGAATGATAAGAGTAGTGGTATGGTAGCTACTCCATCCCGCACTCAAAGCATTACTCCGCACATGAATAAGAAAACCATGCAACCCAACTACCGAAACAAACTGAAGGTATTGATAAGAAGAGCTCTTGGAACTTCGTTAGGAAACAAGGATAGATGCAACGATTCACCGGATTCAAGATAGATAAGGGTGATGATGTTGTCGTCAGATCATAAGTAACCAGCCACCGGAAATATGTGAAGGAAGATTACGGAGAAGAACTACAAGATTCAATAGCTACAGAAAAGATAGCACCAACTTGATCAGAAGGAATACAAGATCTGGAAGGTCTTCATGGCCTCCTGTGGATTGAGCATAGACGATAGAGCGAGAGGGTTTCAAGAGATTAGTTGACAAGATAGAGGTGAAAAAAACTCCATGTTGTTCTTGAAAAGATTGAGAGAGGTTTAGCGGTCTTGAGGAAAACTTTAGCGGAACGACGATGATAACTTGCCAACAAGGAAAACTCCGGTTTTGATTGAAGATGGGAGATGGAATTAACAATGAACTTGCTGATTCCAGAATTGGAGCAATCTATTTAGCAGAAGGACGTGGCCGAGATAGGTGACTTCAAAAAGCCAGAATTCACACTTTGAGAACTTTGCACACAGGCAGTGTTCACGAACCTTGAGAGAAAGAGGCACAGATGATCGTCCATGTCCTTCCATTGATATGGAATAGGCAAGCATATTATCAACATATACCACCATGGATTAACAAGATATCTCCAGAATATCAAGTTCAAGAGGCGAAAGAAACGAACAAATGCTCGAAACACTTTCTGAGCTCAACGCTCTTCGAAAGATTAATATTACGAGCACGGGTTTGTGTTGAAGAAGATGCACTGGAAGAATAGATTATCTGGTCCTTCGGAAGAAAAAGAGATGTCACCTGATTCACGTTGTCGATCGGATCACCGGTTACAAGATAAAGAGATCTTGGATAAGAAACGATGATATAGCTTTGCTTATGGTATGAGCTATCAGAGACGAAAAATATGTGCAGATATGGAGTTGAAAAAGATGTGCAGCATGATGAACAGATGATAGACCGCCGTAGTGCTTTGAGAAACTCCGGATTGCCAAATATGCTTGAATATGCATAAATATGATCACGGTATACTCAAAATCACAGGAGATAACCTTATCCTCCAGATGGTGACGGTTGATAGCATTTTTTTTCCATATTCCAATCGACACTTATCATGAGTGGAATATAGCTATGCCGAGAGCCAAATTACAATCACCAGCATCGGATCGACACACGTTATGTAATTAGCCCAAGAGAATTGTAGATGAAAAGGAACTCCAGGATTAAGCGCCGGTGACAAAAGAATGAGTTAGCATGGACATGCTGATAAAAGGAAGATAGAGAATGTTTCACACACGACTGGAAGGAGTGTGGAAACACAGATGTAACAAAGAAAAATTTTCCGCATTTTTCGGCATTAAAATACCAATAGATGCGCAAAATCACTTATCAGATAGAGATTAGCAACTGATGGTTACACAGAAGGTGGAATTGCTAGAAGGAAGGACACCCTTAAGAAGATGGCACCGGTTAACAAGGAGTCAGATAGATCGTGCCGGTTTTCCAAAGCCTGTCAGTATGGAATGTACCAACAGTTGATAACCAAAGGCAGATTGTGATAACAAAAAGGATGCAACAGATAGACAAGGAACTACACACACACACAACCTATGGTACTACGGAAACCCAGAACACGTGAATCCTAGTTTGAATTTTTAAGAAGAGGATTGAAAACGTTACACTTCCTTACCAGAAAAGGGTGGGTGGGTGGGTAAGAAGAAAAATGGAAGCAGTCCTACTCTCGCGTTTTGTTTTTCCCTAGTATACATAGCTACCAAAATATTTGCTAGACTGACAACGACCATTTGGCTGAGACCCTGAAGGTCGGGATGGCTCTGATACCAATTGTAACTACCTCGGTGAATTACGCTCCTAGTTACAAGCCTGGATGAACGGAAATGGTTGAAATAGTACGGTGGGGCCCAAATGCCACTCACAGGTAGACCTTTCGGCCGTCCCAACCATTTCCAAACATCGGGACAAGAACGGGCGGCGTAATCGGCAGGCGAAGGGATCAACTACATACACAAATGAGTATGTATGCAAGCCACCATACAATAGTACATCAGAGCCATTCCATCTAAAAAGAAAGGAAATATAGCAACGCCATACGGCAAGATCCAAATATCCTAGATAGATATAATAGTTTAGGATATCTCCTCATACATCAAACATCAGAGTATCAGGCGGAAGCGAAAGACAAAATCCGAGTACGGATAAGAAGCAAATCGGCATAAGATGCCCCATAAATAAGCAGATCCCGCCCACAGATCTCACGGATCCCCGTTCCCGGAATCTCTACACCGAATGATCGTTGCCCACATCGTCCGTCTCTTCCACCCAGTATCCATCTTGCGAGTGTACCTGTTCATCTGAACCAATAATTTATCGTGTGAGACCCTAGGGGTACTCAGCAAGTCTTTATGCCGCTAAAGGGGACACAACCTGGGGTGACGCAATTGCAGCAAAAGATAAACCCTAACAATTCTATAGATACTCGCTAACCATCCGCCTAACCAGAGATAGACGGATGTCCGTGAATTAATAACAACAGTTATAACAGGTAATATTAACAAATCCATCCTCCTCCTCGCTTACCGACGAGGAAGCGGACGAACAACCCACATTCGTTGGCAGTTTTATTATCCATTCCGTGAGTATTGCACTATTTACTAGTCAGGTACCTAGTCTAGTCAAATTAAAAGCGGTACTTTAGTTATGCTTGTCTATGATCGAGAAATTGTGCTCCAAGTCGTCCATAACCGCGGACACGGCTTTCAGAAAGTTTTACCCTGCAGGGGTGCACAAATAGCAACACACACTTGATATGCCTCGGAAAAAAACCAAATCAAAACCCAACGAGGCAGTCACGACAAAGCAATTACAGGATTCATAAATATTTCAGGGGGCCACCCCATTGAGCTACCCGCAATGAAGTTAGCTGACTCCGAGACGGCCTCAAGGTTTGCGCCAGTGGCTGTGAACGACTGGGAACCCGAAAATGTGACTGGGCTTGTCGACACCGCGAAAACACTCCGCTTTCCTAAACAGTACAGTGTGCAGTACCTCGCACAATTTAAATAAAGCAGTAAAGCATGGCATAAGTACAGGATAGTAAATAAAACCTCAAACTAGTTTGTGGCCCCAAGAAATAAGAATGAATCAAGCTCTGGCTCAGGGGGGGTTCATAAGCCTCCCGGATGTGGATAGCGCGAATATTCAAGGAACAGGAATCAAGTACTCGGGGTCCTACGGGACACAAGTGAGCCTGAAAAACCAAATAGCGAATATGGCTCACCGATGCCACTTTCATTAGTTATCCCATTACTACTCAGGTTAAGTTGTTTAGGTACCTCGTTATCCATCAGACACTCACATACCCTACACATGCTGTTCTACGACTCGCATGGCTCAAACAACTCCTGTAGTAATGGCTCATGGGATGGAGGAACAGGCTTCAATGTGGTTTAAAAGTAAAGGCTATGCAATACTTGGGATTCAATTTAATGCAAACGCGACTCAATGATGCAAGAATAAGATAGAGGCAATAGGTACTATATGTATGCAAGCATGTGGTAGTGCTTGCCTGGCAGCTCAGTTGAAGCGAGAGAAGGATCTGGGTGGTACTCCTGGTTCTCTGGGTATATCCCCTGCTCAGCGTCTATTCGAAGAAGAACCAAACAAACAAGGGCCAACATAAATAAAGTGCACAAGCATATGAATTAAATGCATCAAGCAAACAATCATGCCATGATGAATGATGCACAATTTGCATGGCAATAAGGTAGCATGGCATGGGTGAGGTGTGGAATACAAGAATAAACATTTTTATTGGGTTTTAACCACATTTTATCCTCATATTAGTTGCTGTACACATTATATTTATATGATGCATGCTTCAAAACAGACAAAGGAATTCATAAACAGAAAGGTCTCGTCGAGCTAATCATTTTAGACATATTATTTGCCAAATTTGGAGTTATAAAACAAAAGTTATTAATTAATTAAGGTAAAAGGGCCTTTTATTGTAATTTTAATTAACTTGGAAAATAAAGTGTTCAAAATATATTTTGGATGGAAGATTTGAATTCCTCACATTTTTCTGATCTCAAAACATATATTATTTGTTTAAATTGGATTTATAAATCAAAAGTTATTTAAAAACAGATTTAAATTTGAATTTGATTTAATTTGAAATAAGATTTGAATTTAAACAGATAAGCTGAAAAACTTTCGTTACCCAGACACTTCTAGCCAGAGACGGTGACAGGTGGGGTCATGTGCTGACTGGGCAGCTCAGTGCGCAGAAAAACTTCTGCCACCGCGAAGCTACCTAGCCTCTGAGACTGACATGTGGGGCCAGAGCACACGCGGGTCCACGTGACAGTGGTTGAACCGTGTCCAGCCACGTGGCCCAGCTGGGGATCGCGGGTTAAGGTTTACGAACTTCGGGATCCTTTTTGCAAAAAGACATGGGGGATGACATGTGGGCCAAGGGGGAGCACGGGTTGATGCAACAAAAAGTGCAGGGGGTTAAGCGCAAAACGTCCACACGATGCACTGTTTCTCTTCCTCTCCCTCTGACGAAACTGACAGCGGGACCGCGCGCGGCACGGGGCTCGATCCCGCGACCTGGGGCTCGCGCCCGGCGGCGGAGACCACTGCGGTGGGGTGGGGGTTACGGTCAGGAGGTAGCTGGGCGGCTAGATCTAACTAGCGACGCCACGGTCTGGAACACGAGCGCGGGCACCGGCGCGCGCAGAGCGTTTGTCGGAACGACTGGCGCGACCAGGCCACGACTGCAACGACGAGGTTGTCTGGGAGGTTGGATAGCTCACCGAGGGGGTGTCGGTGGTGGCGGATCGGCTTGGGGCGCGGTGGACCGCCGCCGAAGCAGACGGACGGCCGGCTAGGGTTTCGCGTCGGTCTCGCGCTGGTACCGGCGCTCGGGTGCTCCTCCTGCTCGGCTCCGTGTACAAGGTGACGTAGGGGAGCCTCCTCGGTCTACCAGGGCACTCCACCGATGCGCTGCGCGACTGGATCGTCGGGACGGAGTAGAGGCCGACGGTGATCGGCGTTTGGGGGGGGGGGGGGTAGACGATGGTGAGGGACGGCAGGGAGAGAGGGGAGCGTCCTGGGTAGATCTGGGGTAGCTGGGCGAGGCAGAGAGGCAGGAGATAAAGCAGAGGGAGGGAGAGGGTGCCGTGGGGGAGTGGTTGGAGATAAAGGTGGCTCGGCCACCTTTTCTTCCTCCACCCTCACGTGCTCGGGCAGGGTCGGGCGAGGGCATGCAGGTGGGGCCAGGGCGAGGCCAGGCAGGCAGGGGAGGAGAGAGGACATGCTCGGGTGGTGGGGTCCTCATGGCAGAGAGAGAGAGCTAGGGAGAGAGAGGTGAGGCTCGGGCTAGGTTAGGGTTTGGATCTAGGCTCGGGTAGAGGGTAGCTAGGGCAGGGGTGAGGTGGCCAGGGAGAGAGGGTGGCCGGTGGGGCCAGCTAGGTGAGAGAGGGGTATGGCCGAGATAGAGGGGGACATGGTATCTAGGGTTTGGTCATGGTTTAGGGAGGATAAGGTAGAGGGGGTATGGTGATGAACTAGGGCTTAGAGAGAAACCTAGATAGAGAAAAGAGAGAGAGGGATTGGTTCTTTTTGACTAGATCAAGGATGATCAACCAAGCTCAAGCAAGGTAGCCAAAAGACAGAAAAGAAGAAAAGGGGATGATGGCATAGATGGATATGGTGATGGGGTTTTAAGCAAGATCAACATAGATCAAGCCAAAAGAAAAGATAGAGGTAGAGAGAGAGGGAGGATCCACTCAAAAATCAAATAAAAATCCAAATGACAAGCTAAAGGGGTACTTGCATGGCCCATGCAAAATATTTATTGCCATGTGGGTTCTTGTGAAAACAATATTATTACATGGCATTAATATTATGCATTCCCAAAATTGGAATAAAAGCCAAGCAAAAAGAATTAAAGGATGCCCCACGTGGAGTAGATGGAGATGACCATTTTTGAAATACAATGGAACTTGCTAGTGTGTATATGCCACTAGGTAGTTAATAAGCCCACAAAATATCCCAATATGATGATAACCCCAAAACAACACATATGGTAGCTAGAAATAGGGTTCCACCCACAAGGCATGCAAAGGTGGCCATGTGGCTCTCATATATCAATAATGTGAAAACAAAATGATGCCAAGATGAGAGCATGTGGAGAAGAATTGGATCCATCCCAACCCACATGAGCTAGAGGTAAAACCAATAAGTGCCAAGCTCATATTTAGTTGGATGGTGGAATTATAAGGTGGTGAAAGAAAAAGGTGGTGGAGTTAATAAGAGATATGCCCCCAACTCAACTTGGGCATTGAAACAATATATCAAGAACCAAATACAATATCAAGAGGCAAATACAATTAATAATGCATATGAGATAAGAACCAAATGGAAAAGGGTTTTATATGATGCTCAAATGCAAGGAGGCATGATGACATGAGCATGATATAATGATGATGCAACAATTATATATAGGGAGTAGCATATATCTAGGCTAGGCTAGTAGCATTGCAATTGTTAGACAATTGGGATGCTACATCCTATCAATTTTGACCAAACTTTGACCGAAGGCAAAACCACATCCAACTAGTCTTCCACATTCAACCACCTGGTCAAATGTGCCTCTAGTGTGGCCTACTACTCCCACATGGTGCTGTTTCTCACACTTGGATGTATATTCTACTAGATGCTTCACAAAAAACTTCGTTTTTGCGATTATAAAATAAAAAACTTTTTTTTCAAAAAGAAAGTGAAAATAAACCTGAAAAATAGCTTGCCATGCAAAAACACACATCTATGCCAAATTTTAGGCTATTTCGACAAAGTTTGAATTGGACATGATAACTGATGACCCACAAATATAGGGGGTGTATCACAGTATTTTCGAGGGAAGTGAAACCCAATTTATTGATTCGACACAAGGGGAGCCAATTAATATTTATAAGTCTTAACAACTGAGTTGTGAATTCAGCTGCACCTGGAAACAATCTTGCTCACAGCAGTTTATCAGTAGCAACAGTTCTGTAGTAGCAATAACAAAGTAATAGTAGTAGTAAAAGTAAATACAGTAGTAACAATTGCAGTAAACAGTAGAATTAAAGCGCGGTAGGCATATGGATGGATGGACGGGCGTTGCATGGACAAGACAATTCATATGGCGATCAATATATAGGGCATTTGTAGATAAATAAGGTAAAGCATCCAAGTACTACATAATCATAGGCATGTGTTCCATATATAGTCACACGTGCTCGCAATAAGAACTTGCACAACATCTTTTGTCCCGCCAACCCGTTTGCACTGGGGCCTCAAGGGAACTACTGGCAATTAAGGTGCTCCTTTTAATAGAGCACCGGAGCAAAGCATTAACATTTCGTGAACACATGTGATCCTCACATCAAAGCCATCCCCTCCGGTTATCCCGATTATTGTCACTTCGGGGCCTTTGGTTCCAGATAATAATATGTGTATACAACTTGCAGGTAAGATCTTAAACAATACTATCATCTTGAATAAATAACAAGTTTAGATCTGAAATCATGGCACTTGGGCCCTAGTGACAAACATTAAGCATAACAAGTTGCAACAAAGTCAAAAAGCACTAATAATAGATACTAGGCACCATGCCCTAACAATCTGATGCCATTACATGAATGATCTCATCCAATCCCTACCATCCCCATAGCCTATAGTGGGGGATTACTCACTCATGGATGGGGGAATCATGGATGGTTGATTGAGAAGCGATGGTAATGACGATGGCGATGATCTCCTCCAATTCCCTGTCCCGGTAGGTTGCTAGAACAGCGTTTCTGGTTCCGAATCGTGGAATATGGTGGTGGCGGCATAGCGGAACTCTATCTGGAAAAACATCGAACCTCCCTGGGTTTTAGGTCAAGAAGCATCTTATAGGCGAAGAGGGAGGCCGAGGGGATGACCGAGGCGGCCACACCACCCCCATGCACGACCTGGGCTAGCCCGCGTGGCCAGGTGGTGTGGGCCCCTCATGGCCCTCCTCCGTCTCGTCTTCTGGCTCCGTGAGTCTTCTGGTTAAATAGGATTCTTGGCATCTTTTCCAGGATTTTTCCTGATAGTTGGTTTTCTGCACAAAAACTAGACACCAAGGTAATTCTGCTGAAAACAGTGTCAGTCCGTGTTAGTTGTATCCAAATCACACAGGAGAAACAATAGCAAAAGTGTTTGGGAAAGTAGATACGTTTTGGACGTATCAACTCCCCCCAAGCTTAGCTTATTGCTTGTCCTCAAGCAATTCAGTTGAAAAGTGAGTGCGATAAAAGAGCTTTCACGAACACATTTGCTTCATAAGATGTATATATTCTCAGCATATGATCAAATACTTAGTCGATTCATAATAAAGAGTATGCAAATAAGTTTACTTAATAATCATTCCAAGCTATGAAGAGATTCCAACTCAAAAATAATAAGTAGCATGGAACATAAACATAAGCAACATTGCAATGCTCAAAAAAAGGTATGACAGAGTGGTATCTCGCTTGCCTTTGATTGTAGAGCAAACATAAATGCCAAGGCACCTTTGAAGTTCAAGTGAAGACTAAAAGTAAAGATATCAAAGATACAAGCATCAAAGTCATGACACAATTAACCAAGTTTTGAGACAAGCACATTACACTAAGAATGACAACTATGCTCTCAAGAAAGTGCTCATAGAATAAGTGGTGACTCAACAAGGAAGTGAAAAGGTTTTGAAAAGTTTGAAAGGCTTCCAAATGCTGAAAGTATGGTACTCATTAGCTTTGAGCTCTCATTGCCCCTATCTTAAGCATGTTTAAATGGTTAAGGTGAAAGTGAGGTCCAATACGAGTTATATGCTTGACATACCATAAACTGGAAATCTCATGTCCTTTGAGTACAAGGGACGCTCCTCATGCTACTCAACTTTAGTTTCCGGTAAGTTCTTGTCATAGTAAATACATGTGTATCATAGAGAACCGCCAACGGGGTACCCCTTGCCCGATGATACGGAAGAATCCCCATATCAAAATGACAAGGCAAGCAGACAATGAGCATCTCAGCAATCTTCTTATTTACCATGGTAAAATGGTGCTTTTTTCTCTCTTTCCTCTTTTCTCATCTTTTTTTCTCAATATCTATCTCTCTTTGTTATAAGAAGAATGCTTCATAGATTGCTCATTATGGTTACGCTGCAGGTTTCCACCATGATTAGGCATGGATTAGACCACTGTCCCAGGCGTTTCTCTGACACACATACATAACTCCATGGACTTACAAGCTCCCCTTTTATTTCACACCGACGACATCCATAAACAAAAGAGCATGATATCAACTGGGTATATATTTACAGGTGTTGAAAGTGTTCCCCGTGATAGCACGGTTCTGCTAATCCCCAGCCTATAATTTGCAAGCATATAACTTTCATGGACAGTCACAATAGTTCAGGTTTATTAAGTGCAAGAAATAAAGTGTGCCATTAAGTTTGTGAGAGCTTTACTAACTAACTTTCTCATTACAAGCAAACATTTTATTCGGAAGAAAACAAGACATACTTAATATGCACGGAATAGCAAACGATGCTAACAGGTAGGTATGGTGGACACTTTCGGCAATATTGGTTTTGGGGAGTTGGAAACACGAGTAGAGCTCATACTCAGTGCAAGTGGAGGCTAGCAATAGAAAGGGAGCGACAAACAAGAGAGCAATAACTGCCATAATCATGCTTGCAACAAAACATGTCTAATTATGGCATGAAAGTGATTCAAGAACCCTGAGGCAAAATAATTCATCGAGGCTTAACTGATTATTGTTTCAGTCTTATATATGCGTGAGAATGTGCCAAGTCGATTCAAATGAAACAATCAGAGGAGGATACCACAATGTCATACCAAGTTATGAATAGAACAATGCAAGCAAACATTCATATGACAAGCTACAAACCATTAGCAAGCTAGAGCTAATCATAAGAAAGCAAGAACTACTAAGCATCCATAAATAACATACACCTTACATGAATAGACTAAGCATGCCCACAATGATGAGTATATGTACAAAAATGAAAATAAGTAGAGTTCATTACCAACCTCTTACCACACCTCAAGTTTTCATTAATCTTCATTATTGCGCTTCACTTGTGTGGCTTGAATAATAACATGAAACCAAACTCCACTGAGGACTGCTGAAGCCTGCAACGAATTTCACAAAACCAAAGAAGAACAGAAAATATTTTTGGTGTTTTTCAATTTTTAAAGGCAAGAACGAAAAGGAAGATCAAGCAAAGCGAAATCTTTTGGGTTTTTTCAAATAATCAAGACAAAGCTAAAAGAACAAGGCAAACCAAGGCAAAAAGATAAAGAAGCAAGCAAAGAGAAATAACAAAAATATTTTCGGTCTTTTTGTGTTTTAGAAAGCATAAATAAAGCAAGAGCGAAGACTAAAAACAAAACAAAACATGGATATACAAAGTACCGTCTAAACATGATATGTAGATGAGTGTAATGTCGGTGTACCTCCCCCCAAGCTTAGGCTTTTGGCCTAAGTGGGTATCAATCCCAAGCTGGCCAGGAAGGAGAGCCTCCATAATAGGGTGAGGAAGTGCCTTCTTCCTGATATGAACTCGAGGACGCCCCAGCATAGTGCGCAGAGTAGTCGTAAGAGGGCACATCCCCCTGGTGCTGCCCGTGGAAACCAAGCAAGCGGAGCTGCTCGTCCACCTCCTCCTTGGAACGAAACCATGGCATCCTGCAAATACTGAACAAAGTGGACTATGGCAAAGGAATTTCCCTCTCGTCTCCGTCAGTAAACAACATCCTGTAAACTAAATTCTCGGTACTAGAGTCAGTAGTAACAAAATGATGTGTTTTCATAGCAGCAAGATCAAGCCTTTGTGGTGCCAACACAGTGTCATTAGGATCAACAGAAAGTTCTAAGGCAGCAACCATGCGTGAGGCAATAATACCCCCATAAATGGGTCCTCTAGCAGCTAAGCGACGGGCAATGCGAGAACTCAAATTATACTTAGTATCATTATTAAGTGCAACAGCAAGAAATGCTAAATGATAGTTAGAATATTACTAGTGTTCTCCCTACCAAGAATGCTAGTGGCAAGATAATAAGCAAATATCTAATAGCTGGGAGTGGAATGTTCCTTATCTTCCCACACTGAGCTGTGCGGTCATCGTCATTTTTCACACTTCGGTAGAGCTCCAACAAATCAGCGGGTTGACCTTGGATCTTCTTCACTATTCCAGTCATGCCTATGCCTATAATGCTGCAAAATCTTTCCAATGGCATGGTAATAGGCATATTATGAATTTTGAATGAAACAGTTGACCGATAAGGGGTGTTGGTGAAAACGAAACTTTCAACGAAAGTTTTGGTGAGCACGACATATTGCTCACTCTCATCTTCCATGTAAGTGGTTAGAACAACCCTCTGAACCAGTAGTAAGAAATCATCGAGGATCCCTGCAACTTGCAAAAAAGTAAAACAAGGGAAGGTAGATGGGTGCGCATATCCCTCATATCCTTCATTGCCAAAGTGTGGTGCAATAAGATCTTCATTATATGATGGCCTAAATTGAGAAGCTGATCTCGAAGGCCTTGCCCTCCTGGGTGTGTCTCTCTCAAATACTTCTCCAAAAGTGTGGTTGTTCATCTCTTCTATTCTAAAATTTAAGCATCTATCATACAAGTGATTGCAAAGTGAATATATAATGAAAGGAACTACTCATAGGGACTTGTAAGAGGCCTAAACATGCATCAAAACAATTTATCTAAGCATTGAACAAGCTTACTAGCTCACATAACCTATCACCTATAGTAGCAAAATACTAAAGATATAATTCACTAAACACAAATCCACTTGGACAAGCGGAGGAGTCACATACCGGAGAACAAATGCTCCAAATTTCAGCAGCAAAAATGGGCTGAGCAAGGAGATCGAAAAATCACGAGCAAGAACAGCAAGAACGTGAGTTTGAGCAATGAACTAGTGTTTTCTCGGGAGAGAGAAAGAAGTAGCAGGTGAGAGAGTAAGTGGAGGGCCAGGGGTGGCCCACACCATGGCCAGGCGCGCCCCTGGGGTGGCCGCGCCACCAAGTGGTGTGCCTGCCTGGTGGCCTGTAGCATCCCAATTGTCTAACAATTGCAATGCTACTAGCCTAGTCTATATAAATGCTACTTCCTATATATAATTGTTGCATCATAATTATATCATGCTCATGTCATCATGCCACCTTGCATTTGAGCATCATATAAAACCCTTTTTGTTTTGGTTCTTCTCTCTTAGGCATTGTAAATTGTATTTGCCTCTTGATATTGTATTTGGTTATTGATATATTGTTTAATGCCCAAGTTGAGTTGGGGGCATATCTTTTATTCCACTCCACCACCCTTTCTCTCACCACTTTATAATTCCACCATCCCTTTATCCATGAGCTTTTCTTTTCTTTTCTTTTGGTATTTAATCTAGCTCATGGGAGATAGGATGGATCTACTTCCACAAATTCTTTTGCTTGGCTTTATTCCACTTTTGGGAATGCATAAGAATAATGCCATGTTAATATTATTGTTTCCACAAGAATAAACATGGCATTAATTATTTTGCATGGGCCATGCAAGAATCACCACATTCTAGTCTTTTGGATTTTATTTGAATCTTTGAGTGGATCACCCCCCATCTCTCTCTACCCCTCTTCATGCTTGATCTTGTTTGGGTCATGCTAAAACCCTACACCCATCTCCATCCATCCCATCACCCCATTATCTCACCCATATCTTTTTCTTTAATTAAAACTCTTAGGCATGATCATATGAGGCTTATTCTTTTCTTTCTCTCTTTTCTCTCCTAGCCTAGTTCTTCTAAACCCTAATCTCCTTCTACCCCTCTCTCTCTTTTTCTATCTCTAAACCCTACCACCATGATCTACCCCAACCCTAAACCAAACCCTAACCCGAGGCCCTCTCTAGCTAACCCTAGCTACCCACATACCCTCTCTCTCGGCCTCTCTCCTCTCTCTGCCTTGCAGGCCCCACCTGGCCACCCTGGCCCCACCTAGCTACCATCCACCCCAAGCCCTAACCCGAGCCACTACTACTACTCCAACCCTAGCTCCATGCCACCCTCCTCTCCCTCTCTAGCTCTCTCTGCCTTGCGTGCCCCACCCGAACCTGACCTACCTCCCCTCTTCCCGAGCCTACCTGGCCTGCCCTGCCCTGCCCTGGACCAGCCCCAGGCCGAGCCCTGCCGAGCACGTGAGGAGAGGGAGAAGCAAAAGGTGGCCGAGACCACCTTTTTCCTCCACCTTTCCCCACGGCACCCTCCCCTCTCCGTCTGCTATCTACCACCACCTCATGGCTCTCCTCTGCCCTCCCAAATCCGCCCCAGGGCCTTGCCCTCTCCCCTCTCTTCTCCACCGCCACCATCTACCCCATCGTCAGCGATCCGTCGGCCTCCACCGTTCCCCTCTCTTGCAGCCGGTGGCAAGGTGCTCTGGGTGTCGAGGAAGACCGAGGACCCTCCCCTGCTTCGTCCTGTACGTACCAGCGAGGAGGAGGAGGACCAGTTCCACCAGGACCATCACCGCTCGCCGAAACCCTAGATCGCCGGACCGCCAGCCTCGTCGTCGATCCGCTGCTCCTCTGCCCGATCCGACCGCACCAACAACCTCCCGGTGAGCTCCTCCTTCTCCCTGACACCTCCGTCCTCGCCGTGACTCCCTGTTCTCGCCGGACCAACCGTCGAGCGCTCTCGGTGCATCGCGTGCGCGTGCGTCGTCGCGTCTCGAAGAACCTCATCTAGCCGCCCATCCCCCTCCTAGCAACCTCCCCGAGCCAGCCGCACTGGCTAGCCCCATCAGCGCGGACGGCCGCGACCCGCGTTCGATCCCCCCCGCTCTGCACCGCGCGCGGTTTTCCGTCAGAACGTGGAGACAAAGAACAGTACCGCGGCGCTGTTTTGCAGCTAGCCCCTCCGTTTTTCTCTCGTTCAACATGCGGTACTCGCTAGCCCCACCTGTCAGCCGCACTAGCTTTTTGCAGAGAGGTCCCTCTGTTTTCTCAGGCTGTAACCCGCGCTCCAGCCGCAGCCCCACCTGTCATTCCCTGCCTCCCTCGCCGCTGTCACGTGGGCCTGCGCCAGATGGCCCACCCCGCAGCCTCAGTGGCTAGGCGAGCCCGCGGTGACAAAGGGTTTTCCGCGCGCTGTGTCCCAGTCAGCCCTGGCCCCACTTGTCAATGACTGCGGCTAGGTCTGGGCTGAGTAACAAAAGTTTCTGTTCTTTTCTGTTTTAATTTAAATCTTTTCAATTTGTTTTAAATTCAAATTCAAATCTATTTTTAAATAACTTTTCAAATATTACTCCAAATAATACAATTAATATATGATTTGAAAACAGAAAAATATGAGGAATTCAAATATGCCCCTCAAAATATATTTTGAACACTTTAATTTTTGAGTTGATCAAAATTACAATAAAATGCCCTTTGCCTTAATTAATTAATAACTTTTGTTTTATAACTCCAAATTTAACAAATAATATGTCTAAAATGATCAGCGCGACGAGCCCGTTCTATCTATGCATTCCATGTTCTGAATTGCAGCATGCATCATATAATTAAAAAGTATACAGCAACTTATATGAGGTTTAAATGTGATTAAAACTCCATAAAATGCTTTATTCTTGTATTCCACACCTCACCCATGCCATGCTACCTTATTGCCATGCAAATTGTGCATCATTCATCATGGCATGATTGTTTGCTTGTCGCATTTTATTCATATGTTTGTGCACTTTATTTATGTTGGCCCTTGTTTGTTTGGTTCTTCTTCGAATAGACGCTGAGCAGGGGATATATCAAGAAAACCAGGAGCACTACCCAGATCCTTCTCTCGCTTCAACTGAGCTGCCAGGCAAGCACTACCACATGCTTGCATACATATAGTACCTATTGCCCCTATCTTATTCTTCCATCATTGAGTCACGATTGCATTAAACTGAATCCCAAGTATTGCATAGCCTTTACTTTTAAACCCCACCGAAGCTTGTTCCTCCATCCCATGAGCCATTACTACAGGAGTTGTTTGAGCCATGCGAGTCGTAGAACAGCATGTGTAGGGTATGTGAGTGTCTGATGGATAACGAGGTACCTAAACAACTTAACCTGAGTAGTAATGGGATAACTAATGAAAGTGGCACCGGTGAGCAATATCTGCTATTTGGTTTTTCATGCTCACTTGTGTCCCGTAGGACCCCGAGTACTTGATTCCTGTTCCTTGAATATTCGCGCTATCCACATCCGGGAGGCTTATGAACCCCCCTGATCCAGAGCTTGATTCATTCTTATTTCTTGGGGCCACAAAGTAGTTTGGAGCTTTATTACTATCCTGTACTTATGCCATGCTTTACTGCTTCATTTAAGATTGTGCGTGGAGCACCTATACTGTTTAGGAAAGCGGAGTGTTTTCACGGTATCGACAAGCCCAGTCACACTTTCGGGTTCCCAGTCGTTTACAGCCACTGACACAAACCTTGAGTCCGTCTCGGAGCCGGCTAACTTCGTTGCGGGTAGCTTAATGGGGTGGCCCCCTGAAATATTTTTGAATCCTGTGATCGCTTTGTCGTGAATGCCTCGTTGGGTTTTGATTTGGTTTTTCCAAGGTTGATCGAGTGTGTGTTGCTATTTGTGCACCCCTGCAGGGTAAAACTTTCTGTAGCCGTGTCCGCGGTTATGGACGACTTGGAGCACAGTTTCTCGATCATAGACAAGTATAACTAAAGTACCGCTTTTAATTTGACTAAGTACCTGACTAGTAAATAGTGCAACACTCATGGAATGGATAATAAAACTGCCAACGGATGGGGGGGGGGGTTGTTCGTCCGCTTCCTCGTTGGTAAGCGAGGAGGAGGATGGATCTGCTAATATTACTGTTATAACTGTTGTTATTAATTCATGGACATCTGTCTATCTTTGGTTAGGCGGAGCGAGTATCCCTAGAATTGTTAGGTATTATCTTTTGCTGCAATTGCGTCACCCCAGGTTGTGTCCCCTTTAGAGGCATAAAGACTTGTTGAGTACCCCTAGGGTCTCACACGATAAATTGTTTGATTCAGATGAACAGGTAAACTCGCAAGATGGATACTGGGTGGAGGAGACGGACGATGTTGGCAACGATCATTCGGTGTAGAGATTCCGGGAACGGGGATCCGTGAGATCTGTGGGCGGGATGTGTTTATTTATGGGGCATCTTATGCCGATTTGCTTCTTATCCGTACTCGGATCTTGTTTTTCGCTTCCGCCTGATGCTCTGATGTTTGATGTATGAGGAGATATCCTAACTATTATATCTATCTAGGATATTTGGATCTTGCCGTATGGCGTTGCAATATTTCTATTTCTTTTAGATGGTATGGCTCTGAGGACTGTTGTATGGTGGCTTGCATACATACTTATTTGTGTATGTAGTTGATCCCTTCGCCTGCCGATTACGCCGCTCGTTCTTGTCCCGATGTTTGGAAATGGTTAGGACGGCCGAAAGGTCTACCTGTGAGTCGCATTTGGGCCCCACTGTACTATTTTAACCATTTCCGCTCATCCAGGCTTGTAACTAAGAGCGTAATTCACCGAGGTAGTTACATGGCCCCCCTGGGTCACTCCAGGTACTTCTCTGCCCCTCTTTTGACGTAAAAATTTAATATGAATTTTCTGGAATTTTTTGAGACACTTTATTTTTTTTAGCAATTTTCAGGTATTGATGAATAATCTTCTGGCAGAAAGATGTTTTGGAATGATGCAATAACAAAACAAAACTAAAACTTCAGAAGTTCTAAGACACTCTAATATGCAAGCAACTAGCAATAGAAAATTAAAATAAGTGAAAGGAAAAACTAAAATGGATAAAATAAAAGTAAGCGAAGATAATCATGGTGAAACATTGTTTTGCTCATTAAAATCCCTTTGTTAACAAGGTTGATTAGGTCTTGTTACCAAAACAATTTTATATGAAATAAAACTTTGTATTCCACAAAATGATTATGTTACCTCAACTTTGATAGCAATAGTCCCAATCATAATAGTCTCATATTTTTCTCGTGGAATGGGACAATATATTTCTCTAACTTAGATGCCCTCAATATTTTTAATTGAATTTAAGCCATAATTCCTATCAATCTTCTTGGGGAAATAGATAGTATGCTCTTTGTCATTAACATTAAAAGTTACCTTTCCTTGATTGCAATTAATAACAGCTCCTGCAGTATTAAGAAAAAGTCTCCCAAGAATAATATACATATTGTCATCTTCAGGCATTTCAAGCACAACAAAGTTAGTTAATATCAAGACATTATGAGCCTCTTGAATAGGAACATCCTCACATATACCAACATGAATGGTAGTAGATTTATCAGCCATTTGCGAAGATATATCAATTGATATTAATTTTTCCAATTGAAGTCTCTTATAGAGAGAAAAAGGGATAACACTAACTCCTTCTCCCAAATCACACAAGGCAGTTCTAACATAATTATTTTTAATAGAGCATGGAATAGTTGGAATCCCTGAGTCTCCAAGTTTCTTTGGAACCTTACCATTAAAGGAATAATTAGCAAGCAAAGTAGAAATTTCCTCATTAGGGATCTTCCTTTTATTTGAGACAATATCCTTCATATACTTTGAATAAGCAGGTCATTTAATAGCATCAGTCACAGGAATTTGCAAAAATAAAGGTTTCATCCACTCATAAAATTTATTATAGTGTTCGTCTTCCTTTGACTTGTGTTTCTTATCAGGAAAAGGCATAGGTTTCTGAACCCAGGGCTCTCTCTCACTACCATGTTTATTAGCAACAAAATCTTCCTTAGTGTATTTAGTATTCTTAGTGTGTCTTTCAGGTTCTTCTTCAACTTTTTCTTTATCAGGAGCATCATTTTCCTCATTACCACTTTCAGTTTCAGCATCAGAGACAGATATACTATTAGGATCTTTAGCAGGTTTAGAAGACTCTACAATAGTTTTATGTTTCTTTTTTCCTTTTCTTAGGAGAAGTACCACTATTTTCAGTTTGTTGAGAATCCTTCTCAATTATTTTAGGATGCCCCTCAGGATATAGAGGATCCTGAGTAGCAGCACCACTTCTAGTTCTAATTTCATAAGCACGTTTTTCTTTAGCAGCATTCACTAACAAATCTTTTTGTATTTTAACAAGATGATGAATTTGAGTTTGAACCATTTGAAAATGTTTAACAAGCATTTTAACATCATTAGAGGTTCTTTCCACAATATCCCTTAACTCAATAATAGCTCTAGAGTTTTCCATCAAATGATTCTGCACTCTTTTATTAAAGTTATCTTGCTTAACAATAAAAATATCAAATTCTTCCAAGCATTGATCAGGAGGTTTAGGATAAGGAATATCACCTTCATCAAAATGTTGGAGAGAGTGTACCTCAATAGTGGATGAGTGGCAGATTGTCTTACATAATTCTTCTATAGGAGGTAAATTCTTCATATCTTCAGATTTAATTCCCTTCTCTTTAAGACATTTCTTAGCTTCCTTCATCACTTCATCATTTAGTTCAATAACTCCCCTCTTCTTTGGTGTAGGTGTTGGCTCAAGAACAGTTAACTCAGGTGTAGTTGACTTAGGTGTAGTTGGCTCAGGTGAAGTCTAGTCATCATAATTATTGCTTATTTGAGTCATTAATTCCTCAGCTTCTTTGGGAGTTCTCTTCCTGAAAACAAAATCAGCACAACTATTCAGGTATGTCCTAGATTCTTTAGTTAGTCCATTATAATATATATCAAGGAGCTCATTTTTAGGTAATGGACATCCAACCTATGCATAAATCAAAGCACAAAACCTTGCCCATGATTCAGGCAATATCTCTTTTTCTCCCTGTTTATAGTCAAAAAGTTCCTGCAAAATGGCATGTCTAGCACTAGGAGGGAAATATTTCTGAAGGAAAGTACTAATCAAGCAATCAGGGCTATCAATAGATCCAGGAGGTAAATTATTAAACCAAGCCTTAGCTTCTCCTTTTAGTGAAAAAGGGAAAATTTTAGCAACAAAGTAGGTGCGCATCTTAATATCATCAGAAAATAGGCCACTCATGGTAGAAAGTTCAGTCATATGTGCTACAACACTTTCATTTTTAGTACTACAAAAAGGTTCTTTCTCAACAATAGTTATGTAAAATAAATCAAGACAGAAATCATAATCCTTATCTTTAATGTTTTTGGGAGATGTAGCAAACTTATCATTAGGAGATAACTTGGGTCTAACAGTATGTTTCTCAAGAATACTCTTAATAGCACTCCTACCATGAGTGTTTTGGCATTCTTTAATAAATTCATAAGTCATTTTTATATATCCATCTTCAATATAATAGCTCTCTCTAGACTCAGGTGAACTGACATGTGTAGTAGTATCTTCATTAGGAGTTTCAGTATTTCCAGCTATAGATCAAGCAATCGTAGCATCTAGGAAAGGACCTAATGAACCACTCTTATCAAGCACAGTAGAAGCATCATAAGTATCAGAAGTTTCAGATTCAGCAGAACTAGCAGTATGCGTAGCATGTGTATGTGGTGGTGTAAGGAGCTTACTCATCACAGATGGTCAATCAAGAGCAACAGAGGTGTTCAGAACCGTACCTCTCCTTGTAGTGGATGGTAATATAGGAACCTTTCCATCACGATACTTACCCATGATGAATTGAGGTTATCGAACAATAGTGATTCCAAGTGAACTTGATAAATAGAGCTATGCTCCCTAGCAACGACGCCAGAAAATAGTCTTGATGACCCACAAGTATAGGGGGTGTATCGCAGTATTTTCGAGGGAAGTGAAACCCAATTTATTGATTTGACACAAGGGGAGCCAAATAATATTTATAAGTCTTAACAACTGAGTTGTCAATTCAGCTGCACCTGGAAACAATCTTGCTCACACCAGTTTATCAGTAGCAACAGTTTTGTAGTAGCAATAACAAAGTAATAGTAGTAGTAAAAGTAAAGACAGTAGTAAAAATTGCAGTAAACAGTAGGATTAAAGCGTGGTACGCATAGGGATGGATAGACGGGCGTTGCATGGACATGACAATTCATATGGTAATCAAGATATAGGGAATTTGTATATAAATAAGGTAAAGAATCCAAGTAATAAATAATCATAGGCATGTGTTCCATATATAGTCATACGTGCTCGCAATGAGAACTTGCACAACATCTTTTGTCCCGCCAGCCTGTTTCCAGCGGGGCCTCAAGGGAACTACTGGCAATTAAGGTGCTCCTTTTAATAGAGCACCGGAGAATAGCATTAACACTCCGTGAACACATGTGATCCTCACATAAAAGCCATCCCCTCCAGTTATCCCGATTATTGTCACTTCGGGGCCTTTGGTTCCGGACAATAATATGTGTATACAACTTGCAGGTAAGATCTTAAACAATACTATTATCACGAATCAATAACAAGTTTAGATCTGAAATCATGGCACTCGGGCCCTAGTGACAAGCATTAAGCATAACAAGTTGCAACAAAGTCAAAAAGCACTAATAATAGATACTAGGCACCATAGACTGAACCTAATAGCATATAAGGCGTGTTTGCGAATTATCTTTTCTCACGCAGACACTTTATTCCGAACAATTTCACCTACTCCCTTGGATCCAATTTACTGGCCTCCCCTGCCAACCTAGCCCTACAAACACATGACCCCCATCATTTATAAGGCGAGGGCCCATCCATCCACCTTACGAGCAAAGATAGGGTGGCTTCGACGAACTTTGGCCACACGATGCTCCACATATGCAATATGGATATAGATACGATGTGTTATAGTTTTCTTTTCTGTCGGCAATAATGTCGGTGTCAGCGGCGATTCTGCGTTGTCAGGCTCCGGCAGCTTGATGTGATAAATCGACGGCACTTCATCTGGGTTGTTTATCCATGCCTCCACAGGCAGACACCAACTGTCGAAAGGCTCACAAATCTTCACTGGTTCTCCCCCTAGTTTGTTGACGAGTTGGCTCACGGCTTCTGTTTCTCATGCCTCTTTTGGCAGCCCATCAAAACTCATCTCGAAAAAATATGGCAACGAGGACGACATCCCATGTATTCCACGATGCCAACGTCTACACTTGATCATCCCGCCACCAACTTCAACGCTTCCCAACTTATGCAGAATGCGACTGCAGTCATCAGTAGACTGGAAGCATATAAAAACTTCAATCTTCATGTATTCTACACTAACACTACAGCATGACACTAGCACCACCAGCAAGATTGCCGGCGAGACGGGAGGCCACGGATATACCTTAGTTTCCACCATGGCCATCAATGCATGATCAAGAAGTTGAGCCTCTAACTTGTACATCCCTTTGGTGCGGGCGAGAACACATTCACCCGTCGACTCCCATGTCACCTCCTCGACACGCCAGGACGACTACTCTCCTATCATCGCTGATTGTTGCGATCAGGCGGCTAGGGTTGGTGAAGTGGAGGCGGTTAGGGCTGGGGAGGATTGATAACATGATGGTTACTGCGACTCCTTTTTTAAAGGGTGCGTCTTATTTTTCCTTGAAAGAAAGTAAAGAAACCCTATATAGTTTTTTTAATGAAAGAAACCCTAGGTTGTGCGGACATGAATGATGACCAACAAGTATAGGGGGTGTATCGCAGTATTTTCGATAAGTAAGAGTGTCAAACCCAACGAGGAGCAGAAGTTGTTGACGAGTCGCTTGGAGCAGGAATTCTCTGTAAATACTTAGCAAACGGATTTTTAGGGATTTTTGATAATGTAGGTAAATAAAGCGCGAGTAAATAAAAGACAATAATAATAAATGGAGCAAGTGGCCCAATCCTTTCTTTATCAAAGGACAAGCCGGTTGTATTACTTAAGATGACCAAACGTTCTCGAGGACACACGAGAATATCATCAAGTGTGTTCGCTTCATATAGTTGATTAATCTTCTTTAGTTTGATAAGTGTTGTGTAGGTGAAACCGTGCTAATGTACCGACCTTCCTAGGACTAATACATACTTGTGATTATACCCCTTGCAAGCATCTGCAAGTACAAGAAAGTAATTAAGATAGAAACCTAATCAGAGCTTTAAACTCTAAGATCCTGACATCCCTTGTGCAAAGGTTTCCTAACGGGGTTTCAGGTTTCTGTCACTCTGGCAACCCCTACGATTAGTAGCCAAATACACAATGCATTATCCTAGGCCCATAAAGGTGAAGTGTCATGTAGTCGATGTTCACATGACACCACTAGAAGAATAACACCACAACTTAAATAACAAACTATTGAATCTTTCTCAACACAATTCCACTACTAACAACATGACTTCTCCCATGTCCTCAAGAACAAAACGAACTACTCACAAGACATTATGTGGATCAATATCAGAGATGATATAATGATAGGCAACAATCTGACATAACAATAATTCAATGGTTCCACTCAATAGCATCAACTACAACAAGTAATCAACACCGGGAAAGTTTCCCCTAAGAACTATGCAAGATTCAACTCAATTGTTACAGCGGTATGGAGTGGTTATGATGGTGCTGGTGGAGGTGATGATGGAGATGATGATGATGATCCCGATGAAGTCCAGCTTGATGGTGGTGTTGATGGCGATGATCTCCCCTCTCTGGGAAGGAATTCCCCCGGTAGAATTCTATCTGCCGGAGAGATCTTTCTCTGTCTGTAGTTTTCCGCCCCGCAGAGGCAGCAGAATCTTTCTGTGGTCGCTCCCCAGGTGTTAGGGTTTCGAGGGGATAATATACGCCAAAGGGGAGAGCCAGGAGTTGGCCAGGGTGGCCACACCACCTGGTGGTGCGGCCTAGGGTTGCCCGCACCAGGGGGTGGTGTGGGCCCCCTATGGCCCATCTCCACTCCCCCTTCTGGCAACCTTCGTCTTCTGGAAAAATAGAATTTTCCATGTATTTCCCTGGATTTTCTAATCTTCGCAAATTTCACCTCCAAATAGCCCCTTTTCCATCAGAATCCTGACTGCAGCGGTCCATGCTCCAAAAGTCATCAACCATGTAAAAAACAGATGAAATAACATAAGTATCATCTCTTAATATGAAATATATCAATGAATAACAGTAAATTATGATATAGAATAGTGATGCAAAATGGACGTATCAACTCCCCCCAAGCTTAGACTTCGCTTATCCCCAAGCAAAAACTGAGCTCAATAAACATGACCTCAGGTTTATGGAGTGAAGAGTCGATAAAGGAATACGGACAAGAAGCATCACATTCATCAATACACAAATCATGATAGAAGACAACTCACTATTATATAACTTAACTTGTAATAAGTAAAGGAAACACAATAAAGATACATAAAGTAAATCATAATTGGTAATGGCAAACTTTGCTCTTGGTCAAAGAATAGTTAACAATATGCAGGAGTTCAAACATAATGGGTTTTCAATGATAGCTTTCAAAGTAATAAACACTAAGATAAGAGCAACATGCAAAACAAGGAACATAAGAAACATGATTGAATAAATCATCATATGAATGAATGAAACACAAAAACTCAAAATACTTGCTGAGATAGAAGGGAATAGGTTTACTGACTCAACTAAAAAGTAAAAGATAGGCCATTCGCAGAGGGAAGTAGGGATTTCAAGTTTCATAAAGAGCTTCCAAAAATTATGGTACTTATTAGCTTTCAACTCCCATTGCCCTATCATAGGCATCTTTAGGTGATTAAGGTTAAAGTGATCAAATATGAGGATACGCTTGACAAGTTGAAAATCTCATGTCCCTTGAATACGAGGGCCACTCCTCATGCTACTCAAGTTTAGTTACCGGTAAGTTCTTGTCATAGTAAGTATATGTGTATCATAGAGAACCGCCAACAGGGTACCCCTTGCCCGATGATACGGAAGAATCCCCATATCAAAATGACAAGGCAAGCAGACAACGAGCATCTCAGCAATCTTATTATTTACCATGGGAAAATGGTGCTTTTTTCTCTCATTCCTCTTTTCTTATCTCTCTTTTTCCTTTTTCTCAATCTCTATCTCTTTTTTATAAGATGAATGCTTCATAGATTGCTCATTATGGTTACACTGCAGGTTTCCACCATGATTAGGCATGGATTAGACCAGTGGCCCAGGCATTTCTCTAACACACATACATAACTCCATGGACTTACAAGCTCCCCTTTCATTTCATACCGACAACATCCATAAACAAAAGAGCATGATATCAGCTAAATAAAGTGCAATGTTGAAAGCGTTCCCCATGACATCATGGTTCTGCTAATTCACAACTTACAAAGCGCAAGCATATATGCAACATAGATGGGCACAATGGTGCAAGTTTATTAGGGGCAAGAAAAGTAAAGTGTGCCATCAAGTTCATGAGAGCTTTAATCACTAATTTTCACATAACAAGTTTAATTCGGAAGGTAGATAAAAACATGAATTTACTTGGAATAGCAATAGTGCTAATAGGTAGGTATGGTGGACACAAATGGCATAGGTTTTGGTTTTAAGGATTGGATGCACGAGAAGCATTCCCTCTTAGTACATGTTTTTGGCTAGCAAGGCTGGGTAGCAAGCATAAGAGTTGAAGGAAACAAACAAACATACAAGTGATAAAAATAAACATGCAATCTTCCTTGGAAGAACAAATAGATCTTAACTAGAGAATACTAAGCTTATGAGCAACTCAAGAAAGATGATGATGAAGTTATATTTCTTTAGAGTACTTTTATCTTTTCATTCAATTCTCAGAATAGTGTTGCTACTGACCGAGCTAGGTTTGCCAAAACCAACTAAATTTACTCAATGATCCCAAAGTGATACCAATACTAACAACAAGATCAATCATATACCAGAAATTGAAAACTAAAATAAGATATGCAAAAGAGTAAATGATAGAACTTCTCATTAGTATTCCATAATGGCAACTCACACCAAGGGATACATAGATATCTAAATAGAGGGGGGACACTTCCATAATGCAAACCATCCTACATGATAACTTCTCTATTCATGATATGACTCTAATAAAGGTAAAAAGATAGAAGATAGTGATGTGATACCGCGGCACTCCCCCAAGCTTAGAACAAACCAAGGGGATGCCAAAACCTGATGACGAATTACTCCTTCGGTGGTGGTGGTGTTCTCTCGATGGAAGTGAGATGATCTTCTAGGATCTTGCGGATCCTATTATTATCTTCTTGCAGTATGTCCACCTTTCTCCTCAGGACTCCGTACTTATCGCAAAACTCATATGTGGAACGTAGAGCTTCCACCGCTGCAGGGCAGGAACTGAGGTTTAGAATTGGAGGTATCAGCCCTTGACCTTTCATGCATGCCGACGTGTCCTTCACTTCCTCCTTGATGCTCTGATCCATGTCTTCGTGCCTAGCTGTGATCCTTTCTTCTTCCACCCATCTTGCGAAAGTCTTCTGCTCCAAGTCATGATGGAGCTCACGCCGGCACCGCAGCTCATAGTCCTCTGAAAACGAACCCTGAAACGACATCTGAACATCGAAAACACGACGAGAACACGATATACGAACCTCGGGGGATCCGGGGGATTATATATTACGAATTTTTACAACATAAGGAAGGTACTAGGAGAAAACGGGTCGGAGACGGACTCCGAGGTGGCCACACCACCTGGTGGCGTGGCCATGGGGGCCCACGCCAGGAGGTGGTGTGAGCCACCCTGGCTCCGTTTCCGTCCCTCTTTCGCTTTGTTGCCTTCCTTGTTGGATAAAAACTGCAAAAATATAATTGGACAGATGTTTCGTGGACATTTTCTTACCAGAACTGTTACCTATTCGAAAATGGACTCTGTAGGTCTCTGAAGTTGGTCTTTGATAAAATTTTCTAGAATTACCGCTTGAATAACATCAATATCTTCATCTTATTACACCATTTTCTCCAATAACCTGGAAATTTATTTTACACAAAACTGCACACAATTCTCATTAGCAACATTAGTGTAAGCGAGGTAATGATCCTTTTAAGTTCAATTTCAACTGAAATCCATCAAAACATAAGCTACTGAAATAACTCTTTCCGAAAACCCAAAAAGAATTCAAAAAGGAAATCGATTTAAGAGGCAAATGCAAGAGTGGCACAAATCTGTTAAAACAGACCAACTGGTAAAGATCAATTTTTTCTAAAATCTTTTGTTGCTCAAATCAAAAAGTGCAAAACTAACGAAAGTTAAATAATAACCTGGGTCATAAGCACAAACAAATTACAGCTCAATCCGACATACAGAGATTTTTCACGAATTTTTACAGAGAAGCACAAAAATCTATTTCAGGACAGCAACTTCCCCAAATCTTACTTCTCTCTCATTAGAGGTTGATATTGACACAAAAACCAAACAAAAAGGATAAGGAGAGGTTATTTCAGGAGCAATAACTTACAAGACTTAAATAAACAAAAACTGAAAGCAAAGATATTGGGTTGTCTCCCAAAAAGCTCTTTCTTTATAGCCATTAAGATGGGCATGATAATTTCAATGATGCTCACATAAGAATATGAATTGAAGTGAAAGAGAGCATCAAGAAGCAAAAATGCACATGTCTAAGTCTAACCCACTTCCTATGCAAGGGAATTTTTTAAGAAAAGAAATTGTTGAAACCAGAAGCTGCTAGCATAGGAAGGCAAAACAAATGTAACATAAAGACTTTCAGCATAAAGCGAGGAAACTTAACATTATTGAGATGCATTAGAACGATCTTCCCTCTCTCATAATAACTTTCAGTATCATGCATAAGTTTAACGATATAACTATCACAAGAACCATTGTAGTAATGATCACTTATCCTAACAGAAAACAGAGGGACACTAACTCTCATAACACTACTTTGTGAAACAATATTAGGGATATCCTTACAAATGATAGTGTGTCCCTCTTCTACATATTTAGTGACGAAGTCTTTCACAATTGTTTCTATAGGTTCAGCATCCACTTGTTCATCAGGTTCAAGAACTTTATTTGTACTTTCATTAACCATACTAGCTATCATAGAATGTTCCTTTACTTTAACCGGAAAGGTATTTTCTCAATGTAAGGTTCAGGTAAAACATGATTAGCAGTATAAACTTCAGTATTTCTTGCTGGAACACAATTAGCAATATCTTTATAAGGTTGATGATACTTATTCCACTTCTTTTTAGGAACTTCAATATAGGAAGCAAAAGCCTTAAAATAAGTTGCAATAGCTTAAGAGTCTAAACCATAAGCATTTTTAATATTTTGAAAGTTATCAGTTCCCATAAAAGATTCAATGCATTCATAATCATAATTTATACCTGGCTTTCTTCCTTGTAAACCATAAGCATTTTTAATATTTTGAAAGTTATCATTCTCCCATGCTTTAGCATTATCTCGAATGCGGTCTAGAAGATCCCATTTAGCTCCTTCTTCCATGCGTGTAAATGATCCAGCGCAAGAAGCATCCAATAGATCCTTACCATGAAGAGAAAGCCTTGCATAAAAGTTATTGATAATAATATTGTTGGGGAGCTCATGAATAGGACATTTGAGCATTGGTAACTTCAATCTCCCCCAAGCTTGAGTTGTAATCTCTCCATCAAGAGGCCAAAAGTTGTATATTTGATTCCGATCTTTATGAATCTCACTAGGAGGATAAAATTTTGAATAAAAGAGAGGTACTACTTCCTCCCATTCAAGAGCTTGACCATTCTTCAGCAGCTTATACCATTCTTCAGCTCTTTCTTTCAGTGATAATGAGAATAACTTCTTCTTGACTTGATCTGTAGTAATACCTGCACACTTGAATAACCTGCATAATTTGTGTATAAAGAGCAAATGATCACCGGGATGGACAGTTCCATCTCCAAAATAGTAGTTATCCATAACACGATGAATAATTCTTGTAGGTATTTTAAAAGTATCATTCTCAGCAGGTGGTGGTTCATCTACTACCTTAGCAGTGGTAGTAGCATTATGAAATAAGAAACTAAGCGAATTATGTTGGGTCCGCAACATAGAAAAAAAAATTCCTACAATGAGAACTACACGCCAAGATCTATCTACTAGGTACAAAGAAACGAGTGGACATACATCCAACGAGAACTTACCCTTGAAGACAGCGAGTTTCGTTAACGAGTAGGAACTCGTGGTTGATGTAGTCGTACACTTGCCGATCTCAAGATCGTGAGGAAGTCCGAGCGCCGCAACTCAGCAGCTCATCCGTACTCGCACACACCTTCAAGCCACCGGATAACCTCCACCTCCTCGCTCCAGCGATCCAGCGGAAGAAGCAACTCCTTCTAGACGAAATGCCACCGGGAACATGTATCTCGCTAATCCGAGACCATGGGGGAATAATTCTAGAGGGGGAGAGAGATCCTTCACAAGGAGGTGTGAGGAAGGAGGAAGAGGGTGGCCTTTTATAGGAGGAGGGGGTGCCCCTCCTTCATGGCCGGCGCATGGGGGGTGACTCCTCACCTCCCCCATTCATGTGGTGGTAACCCCTCCACATTAAAATGCCTCTTCACATTTCCCTTTAAAGTCCCTACTTTAAATGCATTAAAATTCTCCAAGTTTAATGCTCTCTCATTTAATAAAACTCTTTTATTAAATTTATTCAGAATTTTGTTAATTACTTTAATTAACAAACATTCACATATAACCCCTTGCAATATTTCAATATAGCATGCAGAACCACTTTCTGCAATTTCACCCGAAACAATTTCCGGTTTCTATCGAAACAATTCATGCGCTTTGCAATTCTTTCGTCTGAAACATATGTGCTCCAAAATGGTGTCCGGTAACTCTTAAGTGTGTCACCCTATGGTTCGCGAATAATGTAGACATGATTGAGACTCCTCTCAGATCAATAATCAGAAGCGAGACCTGGAGATCCATACTGACTCCTGCATATTCAACGATGACTTCTGTGATCATGAGAACCTTTAACGCTTGTAACTAAATCCCTTTGTCTCGCAATATATTACATGTCCGAGATTCGATCATCGGTATCTCCATACCTAGTTTGATGTCGTTGCCGACATGCACTCTTTTCTTGTTCTCGTGATATAACATTCTAGTGATCACATCACTTGCTTGCAAGCTATCTTAATGTGATATCACCAAGAGGGCGCAAAGTATATCTATCTGTCATCGGGATTGACAAATTCCACTCTTGATCCATGAGCCTCAACATAACACCTTCGTAGCACTGAACCCATCTTTATAGTTTCCCTATTACGGTGTGACGTTTGATGTTATCAAGATACTCTTCCGGTGTTAGCAATTAACATGATCTCATGGTCTAAGGATAAATATTACTTTGTATGATTTTATAGCAATATAAACATAATGACTTGATCGTAATGCTATACTTCAGATGAATGTTCATAACATCATTCCACCAATGTTGTGACCTCGTTATTAACAACATCCAATGTCCATGATCAGGAAACCTTGATCATCTTGTTAATCAACGAGCTAGTCTATAAGAGAGGCATAACTAGGAACCCTTTTTGTTTATTAAACACACATGTATTGATGTTTCCGATCAATACAATTATATCATGCAAAATAAAAATTTATCATAAACATGGAATAAGGTAATAACCACTTTATTATTGCCTCTCGGGCATATTCCCTTCAGTCTCCCACTTGCACTAGAGTCAATAATCTAGTTTGAAAAACTTTGCGTATTGAACACCTATGGCTTTCTAGTGTTGCATATAGGCTATTGCTAGTGGTTAACATAATCTCCGTATCTGACAATTTTAGGTCCGTGTGTATTTGCATGTCTTTGCGTCTCTACGCATCACTCATTCTCAAATGAGATGGCATTGTATAAATTTGGTCCTTTGGTGAGACCTTTAGTTTGTTCGGGTTAAAATATGTTGATATTATTGTCACACAATATATCTTCATAGTATTAGCCCACTTTGAACCACACCTAGTTTAATAACAAACTACTTAACACAAATGCCCTCCTTTGCTGCTACTATAGCAGTTATATACTTAGCCTTTTGTTGTAGTATCCGTCACAATGTCTCAACTTTGGAACTCATCCAAATCCATCATGGAACATCCTTTCCATTACATTGTGCCACCCTGATGGCTCAATGCACGGCGCCTAGAAAAATGCTTGATGGCTGGTGTTGATGTAGAGCTCGTTGGGAACCCCAAGAGGAAGGTATGATGAGCACAGCAGCAAGTTTCCCTCAGTTATGAAAGCAAGGTTTAATCGAACCAGTAGGAGCAAGGAAACACCCCAAAGGTGTTACTAGCTGAGCTTTGGCAGGGCGCACTACCGGTGCTAGTAGCAACGTGGAGACCCGCACAACACAACCACAGAACTTTGTCCCCAACTTGTGATGAGGTTATCAATCTCACCGTGTTTTGCGGAAAACAAAGGATTAAACGTATCGAATAGAAAGAAGTAAAACTTTACAGAAAGTAAACACAAAGCAGTAAACAGTTTATAGATTGTATGTAAATAAAGAGGACCGGGATCCATAGTTCACTAGAGGTGGCTCTCCTTAGATAGATAACATGCTGGTGAACAAATTACAGCGGGGCAATTGATAAACACCGAGAAAGCAATACATGCATATACTAATCATCTTGACTCCTTTGAGACTTGATTGGGCAATACAACAAAATACATAGACCGCCATCCAACTACATCTATGACTAATAATCCACCTTCAGGCTATCATCTGAACCCCCTCCAGTATTAAGTTGCAAGCAACAGATTATTGCTTTACGAACTGCGTGTAAGGTAAACAATACAATTGTTCTATGAACAAAGGATCATTGTTTTCTCCCTAGTAGCAACAACACATCTAGTACCTTAGAGATTTCTGTCACTTCCCCAGATTACCAGAGGCATGAACCCACTATCGAGCATAAATACTAACTCTTGGAGTTGCTAGCATCTACTTGGCCAAGATAGCTACTAACAACGGAAAGCATGCAAGATCTCAAATAACAGAGACATGATAGAATCAATAATCAATCTGAAATAGCATCTCAATATCCATCGGATCCCCGCAAACACAACATGTATGAATTACAAATAAATGATCTTGATCATGAACGGAGCTCATAAGATCTAAACATGAAAGCATAAAGGAGGAGAAACCAGCCATCTAGCTACTACATGGATCCGTAGTCCAAGGATGAACTACTCACGCCTCACACCGGAGGCTTGCATGGTGATGAAGAAGGCCTCCAGGGTGAATTCCCCTCTTCGGCAGGGTGCCGGGAAGAGCTTCAGATCCCTCCTGATCTAGGGATGGAGATGACGGCGGCTACAGACTCTTTCATGGATTTTTGATCGCGTACCTAGGGTTTTCGTCCCGAGGGCAACTTATAGGCGGAAGGAGAGGCCGAGGGGGTGCTGGAGTCGGCCAGACCACCCCTGGCACGGGCCAGGCCTAACCGCGCAGCCAGGTGGTGTGGCCATCCCCTGGCCCCTCTCCGTCTCGTATTCTGGCACTTGATCCCTTCCGGAAAAATAGACACTTTGGCTTTTGTCCCGTCCAATTCCGAGAATATTCATTTTCTGACTTTCCTGGAACCAAAAACAGCAGAGAACAGGCAGCTGGCACTGTGGCTCTTGTTAATAGGTTAGTCCAAGAAATCATATGAAAAGTACTCCAAAGTTGGAACAAAACATAAGAAAGTGGATAAAACCAAGCATGGAACATCAAAAATTATAGATACATTTGCAATGTATCAACATCCCCAAGCTTAACTCCTTCTCGTCCTTGAGTAGGTAAGTGATAAAAAGAAATAATTTTTGAGGTGACATGCACCATCAAAGACTTGATCAAAGTATTTGAAAAACATCAAAGCTAGGATCAAAGTACTTCAATCATAGCATGAAAGACAAAGTTCTAGCAATAAGCAAAGAAACTATGATGCAACATGAAAAGGCACAAACAAAAGATTCATGAATAACAATGCTTTGCATGACGTTTGTTTGTTTCACATAAAGAAAACATAGCATAATAGTATTCAGCTTGCCCCTCAATAGAGTAGCCAATATAAATGCAAAGGACACCTTCAAAGTTCATAAGAGTGACTAGATACAATAGTTTCAAACAAGCAATAACAAGTTATGCATTAATCAACTAGTCTTGGGACAATGCACATAGAACTAAGAATGGCCACTATGCTCTCAAAGTAGGTGCATAAAGTTAGAAGGTGGAGACTCAATATCATGGTGGAAGAAAGGCCTTTTGTAAAAGGAAGTAGGGATTCAAGTCTCATAAAGAGCTTCCAAAAATTATGGTACTTATAGCTTTCAGCTCTCATTGCCCCTATCATAAGAATCTTGAAGGTGATTAAGGTTAAAGTGACACAACTAAGATGATATGCTTGACAAGTTATAAACCGAAATCTCATGCCCCTTACTTACGAAGACCAATCCTCATGCTACTCAACTTCAGTCACGAGTAAGCTCTTGTCATTGTAAGTATATGTGTATCATTAAGAACCACCAACGGGGTACCCCTTGCACATGATACGGGAGCTTTCCCATAATCAAAATGACAAGGCAAGCAGACAATGAGCATCTCAGCGATCTTTTTATTTGCTATTTGCATAGGTTTTTATTGAGGATGCTTCATAGAGTGCTCATTATGGTGATGCTGCAAGTTTCCACCATGATTAGGCATGGCTTAGGCTAGCGGCCCAGGCGTTTCTCTAACACACATACAAACTCCATGATCTTACAAGTTCCACTTTTATTTCACACCGCTGGGATCCGTAAGCAAAAGAACATGATATCAACGGGGTACAAAGTACAAGTGCAATGTTGAAAGCGTTCCCCATGAAACATGGTTCTGCTAATTTCAACTTATAAAGTGCAAGCATATACGCAACAAAGAAGGACCCAATGGTTCAAGTTTATTAGAGGCAATAAAGTAAAGTGTGCCATCAAGTTCGTGAGAGCTTTAATCACTAGTTTTCTCATAACAAGTGGAAGGTAAACAAAAGCATGAATATACTGGGAATAGCATAAGCTAGTAGGTAGGTATGGTGGACTCTTTGGAATAACTTGGTTTAGGGAGTTGGATGCATGAGCGGAACTCATACTTTGTTGTGGAGGCTAGCAAAAGACTGGGAGCGACAAACTAAGAGAGCAATAATAGCCATAATCATGTAGAGCGACAAAACATCATTGATAAAAGCATAAAGTGATAGTACAAGTTGAAAACTAAAGGATCATAAAGGCCATGGTGACTTTGGATAGTCATAACATGGTGTGAGCATGCGCCAAGTCAACCCAAATAAAGCATCAAAGGAGAATACCACTATACTATGCTTTAATATGCTAAAACAACGCATGATTCATCCAAGGCACATTAAGCAATCTCAATTGTCTATAACAAGTCATGCTACAATAAAGAATACTAAGCATAAAGCCAAAACAATATCAAGCATGGCATGACAAAGCATAGACCACAGTCAAAAACAAGCTCTTTTTACCACATAAGTATGAACTTTCCTACTCTTTTCCAAACCAAACCAAACCAAACCATTTGCAAACCAAAGTATGAAAGAGGGGGTCCAACCAATTTATTCATAAAACTAAGAAAACTAAGCAAACTAAAAACCAAAACAAAAACGAAAAAGAAGACGCTCCAAGAAAAACACAACTGTGCATGAAACAATAAAAATGAATCGTTTGGAAGGAACCTGGAATTTTTATTGATGATGAAGGGGATGCCTTGGGCATCCCCAAGATTTGACGCTTGTACTTCTTGGATATTTCTTGGGGTGACAAGCGTGGCATCCCCAAGCGTGAGCTTTAGTCAATCCTTCATCTCATTACTCATTCCTTCCATACACCTGAAAATTTTCCTTCATACAAAACTTCACACAATCTCATTAGCAACATTAGTGTACTTAAGATAAATAAGTCTCAAGGTTCAGTTCTAACACCAAATAAACTTCCATTAGAACACTAGCTACTGTAGCACTTCCCTCAGAAAGCTCAATTCCCAAAAAGAACTCAAGAAGGAACCAACAAGAAGCAAATGCAGAAAATGGCAGAAATCTGTCAAAACAGACCAGCAGGTAAATACGAATTTTTTCGAAGACCTTCTGTTGCTCAAATCAAAAAGTGTTGAACTAAAGAAAGTTAGATAACAACCTGGAGCAGAAGCACACACAATTACAGCTCAATCCGACATACAGAGCTCTCTCACAAATTTTTACGGTGAAGCACAAAAATCTGTTTCGGGACAGCAACTTTCCCGATCATTACTTCACTCTCATTAGAGGTTACTCTTGGCACAAAAAGCAAATAAAAAGGATAAGGAGAGGTTATTACAGAGGTAATAACTTCCAAGACTCATCTAAAACTTTTGGGTTATCTCCCAACAAGTACTTTTCTTTAACGCCTTTAAGTTAGGCATAAGAAGCAAAGAAAGAATCAAGTGTTCTCAAATGAAGAAGCATTAAAACCAACTTTCTTGCCCTTACCTCTCTTATTTTTATTCTTAAACTTTGGGAAAATGTGATTGTTTGGTGGAGAAGAGAGGTGCATGGTCCCCTTTCCCACTATTATTGCTCCAAGGAGTTCTAATAGGGACCTTCCAAGTGTAATTTGTCCTTTTCCTGCACATTCAATAACAAGATAATCAGTAGAAATCATTTTCCCAAGGATCTTTGTAAACACTCCTTCAGTTATTCCAATAGGAAATAAGGTAGCATTACTAGCAAGAGATATTTCTTTTCCTCCTTCAGTAAGCCCCCAAAGATTCAAAGATTCATAAATATCTTTGGGCATAAGACAAAATTCAGAAATGATATCGCAGCGGGCTTGAAAAGTTTCAGTGTTTATCTCAATCTTTACTGTAGGGAGCCACTTTGATGGTTCAGAATTTATTGGAACGTAATTGTGATGCTCCCTAAGCGTATTATAGCAACTTTCTAAGCTAGTAGTGCTAGCCTCAAGAGTGTTCAACCTAGCAAATATTTTTGCGAAAGAAATATCAGTTTGGCTAGGCATGTTGTAAGTGAGGATCAATTTCTTTATAGCATTAATAGCATCATCCTCATTACATTGGAGGAAATCTCCTCCCACAATAGCATCTAAAGCATATCTATAGCAAAGAGAAATCCCAAGGTAAAAACTGCTAAGGAACAAGCCTTGAGTCATTTTAGGCTCAGTTTTTTCATGTAGATCGGAGATTCTAGACCAAGATTCTTTGAAACTTTCCTCAATTCCTTGTTTAAAAGTGAAAATCATTTCCTCGGGTGACATAGTGATTGGAGCAAGGCTAGACATAGTGGCAACTCAAGATAGGAACTAATTTTTGTGTGTTTTTGAAATAAGAAAGCAAACTAGTAAAACTAATTTTTTTGTGTGTTCTTGAATAACAAAACAAGCAAACAAAGCAAAAAGAAAACTAAGCAAAACAAAAACAACAAAGTAAAGAGATTGGTTATGGGGGACTCCCCTTGTGAAGATGTCCTTGACTCCCCGGCAACGACGCCAGAAAATCGCTTGATGGTTCAATGCACGGCGCCCAGAAAAATGCTTGATGGCTGGTGTTGGTGTAGAGCTCATTGGGAACCCCAAGAGGAAGGTATGATGAGCACAACAGCAAGTTTCCCTCAGTTATGAAACCAAGGTTTAATCGAACCAGTAGGAGCAAGGAAACACCCCAAAGGTGTTACTAGCTGAGCTTTGGTAGAGCGCACTACCGGTGCTAGTAGCAATGTGGAGACCTGCACAACACAACCACATAACTTTGTCCCCAACTTGCGATGAGGTTGTCAATCTCACCGTGTTTTGCGGAAAACAAAGGATTAAACGTATCGAATGGAAAGAAGTAAAACTTTGCAGAAAGTAAACACAAAGCAATAAACAGTTTATAGATTGTATGTAAAGAAAGAGGATCGGGATCCATAGTTCACTAGAGGTGGCTCTCCTTAGATAGATAACATGCTGGGTGAACAAATTACAGCGGGGCAATAGACAAACACCGAGAAAGAAATACATGCATATACTAATCATCTTGACTCCTTTGAGACTTGATTGGGCAATACAACATAATACATAGACCGCCATCCAACTGCATCTATGACTAATAATCCACCTTCAGGTTATCATCCGAACCCCCTCCAGTATTAAGTTGCAAGCAACAGATTATTGCTTTACGAACTGTGTGTAAGGTAAACAATACAATTGTTCTATGAACAAAGGATCGTTGTTTTCTCCCTAGTAGCAACAACACATCTAGTACCTTAGAGATTTCTGTCACTTCCCCAGATTACCAGAGGCATGAACCCACTATCGAGCATAAATACTAACTCTTGGAGTTGCTAGCATCTACTTGGCCAAGATAGCTACTAACAACGGAAAGCATGCAAGATCTCAAATAACAAAGACATGATAGAATCAATAATCAATCTGAAATAGCATCTCAATATCCATCGAATCCCCGCAAACACAACGTGTATGAATTACAAATAGGTGATCTTGATCATGAACGGAGCTCACAAGATCTAAACATGAAAGCACAAAGGAGGAGAAACCAGCCATCTAGCTACTACATGGATCCGTAGTCCAAGGATGAACTACTCACGCATCACACCGGAGGCTTGCATGGTGATGAAGAAGGCCTCCAGGGTGAATTCCCCTCTCCGGCAGGGTGCCGGGAAGAGCTTCAGGTCCCTCCCGATCTAGGGATGGAGATGACGGTGGCTACAGACTCTTTCATGGATTTTTGATCGAGTACTTAGGGTTTTCGTCCCGAGGGCAACTTATAGGCGGAAGTAGAGGCCGAAGGGGTCCTAGGGTCGGCCAAACCACCCCTAGCACGGGCTAGGCTTGGTCGCGCGGCCAGGTGGTGTGGCCGGCCCCTGGCCCCTCTCCATCTCGTATTCTAGCACTTGATACCTTCCAGAAAAATAGGCACTTTGGCTTTTGTCCTGTCCAATTCCGAGAATATTCATTTTCTGACTTTCCTGGAACCAAAAATAGCAGAAAACAGGCAGCTGGCACTGTGGCTCTTGCAAATAGGTTAGTCCAAGAAATCATATGAAAAGTACTCCAAAGTTGGAACAAAACACAAGAAAGTGGATAAAACCAAGCATGGAACATCAAAAATTATAGATACATTTGCAATGTATCACACCCATAGTCTAAATTGAGATAAATTTAATTTGTATCTTGTGACAAAACTAGTATCAATGTAACACTTTACAATGAACTACCTTTAATTATTTGTCACTTATACATGATATATTCTTAGTTCTTCCAAAGCTCATTAGAATATCTTTACTATCGTCCAATGATCATCTTATGAATCATTCTGGTATGAGCTCATAACATTTAGAGCATAGGACATTCTGGATATATACATATCATGGTATAATCGATCAAAATCTTCATGTGATTTTACTCACCAAGTGTTGAAAACACTTGAATTTTGATACAATCCTTTCCATGCAGCAAGAACCTTTCTTGTTGTTTCCATATTGAACCCTTTCAATATCTCATATATGTATGTCTGGCACAACCATATTAGAGCCTCAATCTATCCATATAGATATTGATGCCAAATATTCTAGGTTTGCCCAAGTCTTTCATCGAAATCTCATTTTAATGAAATTCTTAACTTGCGTCAATATAAGATACATCATTTCCAATCAACAACATGTCCTCTACATAATGTATTAGAAATATGTCTCAGCGCTCCCACTTAGTTTCTTGCAAATGCAAGCATATTCATCATCTCCGATGAATTTAAACTCTTTTAACAATTTCATCATGGTGAAGATTCCAACTCCGCTATGCTTACTTCAACTATTGAAGTTTGCATGCCCTTTTAGCATCCTTTGAATTAACAAAACCCTTCGGACCGTGTCATGTACATGTCCTAGGTAACCATTCTATTAGAAGAACCTTCTTTTGTTTATTCAACTACCATATACCAAATTATATGTAGTGGTTGCTACATTAATCCATCAAGAATAAATATCGCTATGAAAGATCAAATCTTGTCATAGTCAACTCCTTGAACATTGCCGTAAACTTCTTTCCGACATGTCGACTATTTCATAGATGTTAAACATCCATGTCTATTTCTTTATAGATCCAAACATGACCGCCAGGCTTCATGCCTTTCTGGACGGTCTTCCAAGTTCAGAAACTTGATTTCTCGTGTATGGAGTCAGGGCCCATCATCGCTTCTTTGCATGCAGTCGGTTCATCATTGTCAAAACAATAACGACTTGCTTATCAAATCACACTATTTGATTCTTACCGACCCACACGGTTCAATAGGAACTCTAATCTCCGAGATCACACCCTTTGTAATCACGGGAGCCATGAGCATTGTGGCTGCCACCAGGACACTTTCCGGCGCTGCGCTACTTAGCACATATAGCTAAGGTTCAACAACCTTATCAAAGTTTTATTGTCCTCCCACTTAACTTTTCACGAGAAATTCCTTCTCAAGAAACTTGACGTTCCAAGTAACAAACTCTTTTGTCCTTGGTGTTAGGGAGAAATTCCCAACAAATTATTTGGGATAACCTACAAAGACGTGCTTATCCGACTTTGGTTGTAAACATTTTCTTATGCATAGCAAACCAAAATTTAAGAAAAGACAATTCGGGTTTTATCCCAAACCATAACTCATATGGTGTCATTTCAATGGATCACGATGGTGCTCTTTTTAGTGTAAAAGCGGTAGTCTCTAAAGCTTTAATCCTTAAAACATAATGGCAGTTTTATAAATGACACCTTTGATCTTACCACGTCAAACATGGTTTGATTTCATCTCTCGAATATGCCATAATCCTATGGTTTATCGAGAAACACAAATCATGGAACAATTCCTCAAATCTTAGGTGTTTTTGCTAAACAAGTAACTCAAATATCTTCCTTTATGATCGAATCATAAACTCTTTATTTTCTTATTACAATGATTTTCCACTTCATATTGAAAGTCTTTGAACAATTTTCAAATGTTTCATACTTCTTCCTTATTAAGTAAATATACAGATATATTCACTCAAATTTTCGGAGAAAGCATATGAAGCAAAAAGATCCATCGCATATGGCTACACATAATGGACTATGCACATCAGCATGCACAATTTCCAATAAGCCAGTCATCCGTTCCTCTTTGGCCTATGAACGGAGTTTCAATTATCTCGAGAAAAGTCTCACAAGCGTCAATTGATCAAAATCAAAGACTCCAAAAATTCCATTAACATGGAGTTTCTTCATGTTTTCTTTCCAATATAATTTAAAACAGTGATGTCACTTCATAAGTGATATTTTAATCATTTATCTTGCGACATTTTAGCAATAGTGTTTATGGATGTGATTTCTCCCACTAGACTTGTAAAAATTCATCCATCCTTTATGGAATACGGTAATTATTTGAACAACCATTGTTCTCGTAATACCGAAACAAAATAACAATTATTAAAACAAATCTTGAAGGCTAGGTTTGACGACAACGAAAACACAATAACACTTTATTTGTTTTCGATGAACATCATCACTTATTCTCTTGCTAGTTACTTAGGCCATTGTAGTTCATGAATTGCATTGTCCTGTATGACACTTCATACCAACCAATTCGGTATCCAATACCGGTATCCAATACCTCAGAACCACATTGTTTAACAAGCAAGGAATACATCCATAACATGTATATCTTCTATATACCTAAGTTGGACATCTCCAACTTTTTCTTTTCTGCCAAATATTTTATAGATTCTCTTTCAGCAATTCCTTTTCCTTTTAAAAGAATCTATCAACATCAATAGTGGTGTCATTCACATGACACATAGTACAAAGCGTATATAGTCAAATACTAATACCTTAGGACTTGCACTTTGAAGTGGATCACCATCATCAAATGTTTGGTATTCTTTCAAAAATCCATTCTTTAGTAATCTATTAGTGTAGTAAACATTTTACTTACATCTTGTATTCATCCTTATCATGACAACTTTCATGATCAAGCTACTATAGCCTATAAGGAAGAATGACGAGTATAATTTTAGTTCCCAAAAACCTTTTTGGGAGATCCAGATGCCTAGCATCTCCATCCTTCACAAATTCTCATACAATATGAGAACATGTATTTTGCTAAATTATACTCTATCATAATGCAACCAAAAACATTGTTTCAGATATCACAATATGTTTCACACATGATGGTTTCTGAAACAATTTCTAGCTCCCATATAATCTTGATATTAAAACAACTTTTGAATATAAATAATCATTGAGGCAAACATGATACTTTAGATACTAACATTCGAATTCTTACTCTTGATTTAATACTACTTATTAAACTTTATGGAGTAAATAGAGTTTGCTGAAAGTTTGCTATAGGACTTATGAACTTCAAATTGACATTCAAAACAATACGATACCAGTTCGTAAAGTAAATATCCAGAATTCTGTAGTTCTATTATCTCAATTAAAACTAAGCATAAGGTAGTGAAGAAACGCCAATGACTACAACAAATTATGCAAATTCACTTCGATTTAGTTTATGACAAATTTAGTTTTACTAATCCAAATTAGAAATGAACTCCCACTCAAAAACGACATCCCTCGTGCCTTTTTGGTGATTACATGAACCAAATCCACTACACCAAGTCCGATCATCACGTGAGTCGGTGTAGCTTCAAAGGCGAGCATCAATATGGGCATCATATCAACTATATGACTCACTCTTAACCTTTCGGTCTATGTTCCGAGGCCATGGATGTACATGCTAGGCTCGCCAAGTAAGAACCTTAGTACTCGCGTGTGTAAAACTGTCTTACACCCATTGTATGAAAGCGTAGAGTCGAGTACACCCGATCATCACGTGATGTCTCGAAACACGATCCATAGAACAGTGCATACTCAAGGAAGAACACATTTTATCTTGATATCTAAATGAGGGATCATCTTACAATGCTACCAAAAGCGCCAAACTAGCAGTATAAGATGCTAACATCTAATGTGTAAAATGAGATGATATGGTCCATGCATTTGATCTCTATCATTTGCATCGTGGTATGATCTCTATCATTCCTTTGTGTGTAAGGCCAAGGTCTATGGAACTTACACGTTGAATGTGTTGTAAGAGTATCTATCATACATATACTTACAACAATACCATATCCATACACTAGCCTAGCAATGATCTAAACTAGACGCCTCTAATTTATCAATTGCAAGTTTTACGTGGCTTAGGGCTTTCGGAGATAGAACCGTTCTCACCTATGAACATGAACCACAATGAGGATAACCAAGTTATTAGCAACTCGTTGTAAATCAGATATTGACTATAGTAGGAGAGACAGACACCCGCCAGCCACTTATGCAAAGCAAGTTGCATGTCAGTCGTGGAACCGGTCTCATGTACGATGACATGTAAGGTTGGTCCGGACCTCTTCATCCCACTATGCAACCAATATCCAAAATACATGAAAGAAGCAATAACATGATCATCATCGCCCACATATAAACATATGTGTACTACCCGTGCAAAGCACCTACGCATAGATCAGACTCTGATACCACTGTTGGGTCCGTAGCATAGAAAACAAAAAATTTCCTATGATGAGAACTACACGCCAAGATCTATCTACTAGGTACAAAGCAACGGGTGGACATACATCCAACGAGAACTTACCCTCGAAGACAACGAGTTTTGTTAACGAGTAGAAACTCGTGGTTGATGTAGTCGTACACTTGCCGATCTCAAGATCGTGAGGAAGTCCGAGCGCCGCAACTCAGCAGCGCATACATACTCGCACACACGTTCAAGCCACCGGACAACCTCCACCTCCTCGCTCCAGCGATCCAGCAGAAGCAGCAACTCCTTCCAGATGAAATGCCACCGGGAACATGTATCTTGCTAATCTGAGACCATGGGGGAATAATTCTAGAGGGGGAGAGAGATCCTTCACAAGGAGGTGTGAGGAAGAGGGTGGCCTTTTATAGGAGGAGGGGGGTGCCCCTCCTTTATGGCCGGTGCATGGGGGGGTGACTCCTCACCTCCCCCATTCATGTGGTGGTAACCCCTTGATACGTCCATTTTGCATCACTATTCTATGTCTTAATTCACTATTATTCATTGATATATTTCATACTGAGAGGTGATACTTATGTTATTTCATCTATTTTTGCATGGTTAATGACTTTTGGAGCATGGACCGCTCTAGTCAGGATTCTGATGGAAAAGGTGCTGTTTGGAGGCAAAATTCGCGAAGATCAGAAAATCCGAGAAAATATACGGAAAATCCTATTTTTCCAAAAGACTAAGGATGCCAGAAGATGGAGTGGACATGGGCCATAGGGGGCCCACACCACCCCATGGCGCGGGCAGGACTAGGTCGCGCCAGGAGGTGGTGTGGCCACCCTGGCCCACTCTAGCCTCTCCCCTCTAGCGTATATCAACCTCCCGAAACCCTAAGAATTGGGGGGCGACCACAGAAAGATTCCGCCGCCTCTGCGGGGCGGAAAACACCGAGAGAGAAAGATCTCTCCGGCAGACAGATTTCTGCCGGGGGAATTCCTTCCCAGAGAGGGGAGATCGTCACCATCAACACCACCATCAAGCTGGACTTCATCGGGATCATCATCATCATCACCACCATCATCACCATCAGCACCCTCATCACCATCTCCATATTGCTGTAACAATTGGTTGAATCTTGCTATAGTTCATAGGGGAAACTTTCCCGGTGTTGATTACTCTTTGTAGTTGATGCTATTGAGTGAACCATTGAATTATTGTTTATGTTCAGATTGTTATACATCATTATTCCATCTCTGATCATGATCCATATGATGCCTTGTGAGTAGTTTGTTTTGTTCTTGAGGACATGGGAGAAGTCTTGTTGTTAGTAGTGGAGTTGTGTTGAGAAAGATTCAATAGATTGTTATTTAAGTTGTGGTGTACTTCTTCTAGTGGTGTCATGTGAACGTCGACTACATGACACTTCACCTATATGGGCCTAGGGGAATGCATTGTGTATTTGGCTACTAACCATAGGGGTTGTCGGAGTGACAGAAACCTGAACCCCCGTTAGGAAACCATTGCACAAGGGACGTAAGGGTTTTAGAGTTTAAAGCTGTGGTTAGGTTTCTACCTTAATTACTTTCTTTTACTTATGGATGTTTGCAAGGGGTATAATCACAAGTATGTATTAGTCTTGGATGGGGCGGTACATTAGCACTGGTTCACCCACACAACACTTAGCAAGCTAAAGAAGATTAATCAACTATATGAATCGAAAGCACTTGATAGTCTTCCCATGTGTCCTCAAGAATGTTTGGTCATCTTAAGTAATACAACTGACTTGTCCTTTGCTGCATAAAGGATTGAGCCACTTGCTGCATTTATTCCTACTGTCTTTTATTTTACTCGTACTTTGTTTACTTGCTTTATCGAAAACCCGTAAAAATCTGTTTGCTAAGTATTTGCAGAGAATTCCTGATCCATACCACTAGCCAGCACCTTCTGCTCCTCGTTGGGTTCGACACTCTTACTTATCGAAAATACTGCGATACACCCCCTATACTTGTGGGTCATCAAGACTATTTTCTGGCGCTGTTGCCGGGGAGTGAAGCGCTATTGGAGAGTGGAACTGGTAAAGGAAACTTCTACTGTGAGTATTGTTTACTTCTGCTAGTTGCTTTATTTTCGTTATGGATAATTCGCCGAGTTTCTTATTTGGTAATGATACTACCACTACTAAGGTAGTAGATAAGCCACCACCTGTTGAGAATGATGTTTTCAAAATACCTACAAAAATTATTGATCGTGTTATGGATAACTACTATGTTGGGGATGGAGCGGTCCATCCCGGTGATCATTTGCTCTTTATACACGAATTATGCGGGTTGTTCAAGTGTGCAGGTATTACTACAGATCAAGTTAAGAAGAAGTTATTCTCATTATCACTAAAAGGAAGAGCTGAGGAATGGTATAAGCTGCTAAATAATGGTCAAGCTCTATAATGGGAGGAAATAGTGCCTCTCTTTTATTCAAAGTTTTATCCTCCTAGTGAGATTCATAAAGATCGGAATCAAATATACAACTTTTGTCCTCTTGATGGAGAGAGTTCATCTCAAGCTTGGGGGAGATTGAAGTTACTAATGCTCAAATGTCCCATTCATGAGCTCCCCAACAATATCATTATCAATAACTTTTATGCAAGGCTCCCTCTACATGATAAGGATTTATTGGATGCTTCTTGTGCTGGATCATTCACTCGCATGGAAGAAGAAGCTAAATGGGATCTTCTGGACTGTATTCAAGATAATGCTAAAGCTTGGGAGAATGACAAAGGTAGAAAGTCAGGTATAAATTATGATTATGAATGCATTGAATCTTTTATGGGAACTGATGACTTTCAAAATATTAGTAATGCTTATGGTCTTGATTTGCAAGTTATTACGAATTGCTTTAGAGATTTTGCTTCTTATATTGAAATTCCAAAAAGGGGATGGAATAAGTACCATGCACCTTATAAAGGTATTGTTGACTGTGTCCCTGTTGGGAGCACTGAGTGTTGCATTATTGATCATATCATACCTGAACCTTATATCGAGAAGATTCCCTTCCCAGATAAGGTAAAGGATCATCGTATGATAACTAATGTAATCACTAAAAGTGAAAAGAGAATTGTAAAACCTGACGAACAAATAAACATTGAACCTATTGTAGCTATTGTGAAAGACCTTGTCACTAAAAGCGTAGAAGATGGGCACATAGTCTTCTGTGAGGATGCTTCTAATATTGTTTCACATCCTAATAGAACTAAAAAGGCTAGTGTTCCTATGCTTTCTGTTAGAATTGGTGATCATTGCTATTATGGTTTATGTGATATTGGTGCAAGTTCCAGTGCTATTCCTTATGAGCTTTACAGAGAAATTATGCATGAAATTATTCCGTGCGAGTTCGAAGAAATTGATGTGGTTATTCACCTTGATAATAGAGAGACCATATCTCCAATTGGTATCGTACGAGACGTGGAAGTCCTTTGTGGTAAGATCAAGTATCCTGCTGATTTTCTAGTACTTGGTTCAGCTGCTAGTAAAACTTATCCTATCATTTTTGGTAGACCTTTCTTGAGTACTTGTGGAGCTATTATTGATTGTAAGAGGGAGAAAATCTTGACTAAGTTTGATGGGGAATCTTATGAGTTTAATTTTTTGAAATTTACTAAAGAACCTTGCGAAGAGGAAACCCATAATGAGGATTTTAGAGTTGAACAACTTGCTTCTATCTCTCTTGCTCCTAACAATGATTTGCCGCAATTTATGGAAGATCACGAAAGTGAGATCTTCATTGAAGAAAGGAATGAGATTGACGAGATCCTCCGTCGTCAACCTAGGTTGCTTAAGCATGACTTGCCTGTAGAAGACTTGGGTACCACTTTGCCACCTAAAAAGGATCCAGTCTTCGATCTAAAACCTCTCCCTAATGATCTTAAATATGCTTATATTGATGATAAAAAGATATATCCTGTTATTATTAGCTCTAAACTTTCAGGAAAGGAAGAAGAAAGGCTGTTGGAGGTTTTGAAGAAACACCGAGGAGCTATGGGCTACACTCTAGATGATTTAAAAGGGATTTCACCTACTATATGTCAACACTATATCAACATAGAACCAGATGCGAAGCCAGTAGTGGAACACCAAAGACGTTTAAATCCTAAGATGAAGGAAGTGGTAAGGAATGAGGTATTGAAACTCCTTGATGCTGGTATTATTTACCCTATTGCTGATAGTGAATGGGTTAGTCTTGTTCATTGTGTTCCTAAAAAGGGAGGTATTACCGTTGTCCCTAATGATAATGATGAGCTTATTCCTCAAATAATAGTGGTAGGCTATAGGATGTGCATCGATTTTAGGAAAGTCAATAAAGATACTAAGAAAGATCACTACCCGCTTCCTTTTATTGATCAAATGTTGGAAAGGTTGTCTAAAAAGACCCATTTTTGTTTCCTTGATGGTTATTCTGGTTTCTCTCAAATTGCTGTTAAACAACAAGATCAAGAAAAAACTAATTTTACTTTCCCTTATGGAACTTATGCTTATAAACGTATGCCTTTTGGTTTATGTAATGCTCCTGCTACTTTCCAAAGGTGCATGTCTGCTATCTTTCATGGTTTTTGTGAGGAAATTGTAGAAGTGTTCATGGATGACTTTTCTGTCTATGGAACTTCTTTTGATAATTGTTTGCACAACCTTGATAAAGTTTTGCAGAGACGTGAGGAAACTAATCTTGTTCTTAATTGGGAGAAATGCCACTTCATGGTTAATGAAGGGATTGTTCTTGGGCATAAGGTTTCTGAAAGAGGCATAGAAGTTGATAGAGCTAAGGTTGAGGCAATTGAGAAGATGCCATGTCCAAGAGACATCAAAGGTATTCGTAGTATCCTTGGTCATGCTGGTTTCTATAGGAGGTTTTTAAAAAACTTCTCTAGGATATCAAAACCTCTCACTAATATTCTTCAAAAAGATGTACCCTTCATTTCTGATGATGATTGTAGGGAAGCTTTTGAAACTCTTAAGAAGGCTTTAACTACATCCCCTATTGTTCAACCACCTGATTGGAGTTTACCCTTTGAAATAATGTGTGATGCTAGTGATTTTGCTGTAGGGGCTGTCCTTGGGCAACGTATTGATAAAAAGTTAAATGTTATCCATTATGCTAGTAAGACCCTAGACGCTGCTCAAAGTATTTATGCCACTACTGAAAAGGAATTTCTAGCTGTTGTTTTTGCCTGTGATAAGTTTAGGCCCTATATTGTGGACTCAAAAGTAACCATTCATACTGATCATGCTGCTATTAAATATCTTATGACGAAGAAGGACGCTAAGCCTTGGCTTATTAGATGGGTACTTCTTTTACAAGAGTTTGATCTACACATAGTAGATAGGAGGGGTGCTGAAAACCCTGTAGCTGATAATTTATCTCGTTTGGAAAACATCTCTTTTGACCCTATGCCTGTTAATGATAGTTTCCCAAATGAACAGTTAGCCGCAGTAGGGGTGAGCTCGCGAGGAAGCCCTTGGTATGCTGATTATGCTAACTTTATTGTCTCCAAGTATTTTCCCCCAACTTTTACAGCTCAGCAAAGAAGAAAGTTCTTCTATGATTTGAGGCATTATTTTTGGGATGACCCACACTTATACAAAGAAGGAGTTGATGGTATTATGCGAAGATGTGTTCCAGAATATGAACAAAAGGAGATATTGCGTAAATTTCATGGTAGTTCCTATGGAGGACATCATGCAGGAGATAGAACTGCACAAAAGGTACTACAATCAGGTTTCTACTAGCCTACCCTTTTTAAAGATGCAAGAAAATTTGTCCTATCTTGTGATGAATGTCAGCGTGTTGGTAATATTTCTAGATGCAATGAAATGCCTATGAACTACTCTCTAGTTATTGAACCTTTTGATTGTTGGGGATTTGACTTTATGGGTCCTTTCCCTCCTTCGAAAGGCTACACTCATATTCTTGTTGCCGTTGATTATGTTACTAAGTGGGTAGAAGCTATTCCTACAAAGAGTGCTGACGGAGAGACTTCTCTAAAAATGCTTAAGGATGTTATCTTTCCTAGGTTTGGGGTGCCTAGGTATCTCATGACTGATGGGGGTTCTCATTTCATTCATGGTGGTTTTAGGAAGACCCTTGCTAAATATGATGTTAATCATAGAATTGCTTCAGCTTATCACCCCCAAACTAGCGGGCAAGTAGAGTTATCAAATAGAGAAATTAAATCTATCTTGCAAAAGACTGTTAATAGGTCTAGGAAAAACTGGGCTAAGAAGTTGAATGATGCTTTATGGGCTTATAGAACTACTTACAAAAATCCTATGGGAATGTCTCCTTATAAAATGGTTTATGGGAAAGCTTGTCACCTACCCTTAGAATTAGAACACAAAGCTTACTGGACAGTGAAAGAACTAAATAGAGATTGTAAGCTCGCTGGTGAGAAAATATTATTTGACTTAAGTTCTTTAGATGAATGAAGGAGTGAATCCTATGAGAATGCTAGGCTCTTTAATGAAAAAGTTAAAAGATGGCATGATAAGCGAATACTTAAGAGAGAATTTCATGTTGGTGAGAAAGTTCTATTGTATAGGTCTCGTCTCAGATTTTTTGCAGGTAAGCTACTATCAAAATGGGAAGGACCTTTCATCATTGAAGAAATATACTGTTCAGGAGCAATAAAAATTTCTTCTCTAAAAGATAATACTACACAAGTAGTGAATGGACAGCGACTCAAACACTATATTGCTGGAGATTCTTACAATGAAGATGTTGATGCCTTTCAAGTTATAACTCCAGAGAAATTCATTGAGGACCAAATTCAGAGACCTGCAGAGTCTGTTTTCATCTAGGTAACAGTTCTGGTAAGAAAAGTTCCGCGAAAATACTATACAACTATATTTTTGTAGTTTTCAGTTAATAAGGAAAGTTACGAAGCGAAAAAGGGACGGAAACGGAGCCGGGGTGGCCCACACCACCCCATGGCGCGGGCCCACCCCTGGTCGTGCCACCAGGTGGTGAGGCCACTCAGGACTCCGCCGCCGACTTGTTTTCTCCCAGTACCTTCCTTTTGATAGGAAACTTCGTAATATATAACCCCTCGGATCTTCCGAGGTTCGTATATCGTGTTTTTGTCGTGTTTTTGTTTTGATCTGTTTCTGCCAGGTAAAAATCTCAGATTTGTAGCCTCAATGTCTTCCACTGGATCAGTTGAGGGAGATTCCTTGGAAGATATCATCAACCCATACATGAGAGAATTGAAGATTCATCCCAAGGAGTTATTGCTCGAAGGTGGGTAGGTTCGGATTAAAGAGGTTCAAGGCCCTAAAGGTGAAGGAAGTCTGGAGGACAGGATGGAAGCATTTGAACAAGAAGTCTTTAGGTACAAGAAGATGGCAGAGCGCAAAGTGGATATCATCCATAAGATTTGTTCTGAACTCATCACCGAGCACCAAAAGGAGACTGCTAAACTCAAAGACAAAGTCCTCTCACTCTGCCAAACAACCAACAAACTGCATGCACAGTTCTATGACGTTCAAACTCAAAATTGTGAGTATGAGGCTAGATTTAAACTCATAAGTGCTGCTACAAGTTTCAGGATGTTGGAAACCACGGTGTCCTTTGTTGATGGGAAGCCTTTACCTTGGAAGACGGACGAAGATGAGAGGATACCACCACCACCGAAGGAGTAGTTCGTCATTAGGTTTGGGCATCCCCTTGGTTTGTTCCAAGCTTGGGGGAGTGCCGCGGTATCATATCACTATCTTCTATCTTTTTACCTTAGTAGAGTCATATCATGAATAGAGGAGTTATTATGTAGGATGGTTTGCATTATGGAAGTGTCCCCTCTCTTGTTAGATATCTATCCCTTGGTGTGAGTTGCCGTTATGGAATATTAATGAGAAGTTCTATCATTCACTCTTTTTGCATAGCTTATATTAGTTTTCAATTCATGGTTATATGATTGATCTTGTTGTTAGTATTGATATCACTCTGGGATCATTGAGTTAATTTAGTTGGTTTTGTCAAACCTGGCTTGGCCAGTAGCAACACTATTTTTGAGAGTTGAATGAAAAAGATAAAGGTACTCTAAAGAAAAATTATGTCATCGTCTTTCTTTCTTGATTTGCTCATAATTTTAGTATTCTCTAGTTAAGATCTTTTGTGCTTCCAAGGAAGATTGCATGTTTGTCTTTATCACTTGTATGTTTGTTTGTTTCCTTCAACTCTTATACTTGCTACCCAGCCTTGCTAGCCAAAAACCTGTACTGAGAGGGTATTCTTCTCGTGCATCCACCTCCTTTAAACCAAAACCTTTGCCATTTGTGTCCACCATACCTACCTAGTAGCATTATTGCTATTCCAAGTAAATTCTTGTTTTATCTACCTCCCAAATTAAACTTGTCATGTGAAAATTAGTGATTAAAGCTCTCACGAACTTGATGGCACACCTTACTTTCTTGCACTTAATAAACTTGAACCATTGTGCTCACCTATGTTGCGTATATGCTTGCGCTTTATAAGTTGTGAATTAGCAGAACCATGCTGTCATGGGGAACGCTTTCAACATTGCACTAGTACTTTGTACCAAGTTGATATCATGTTCTTTTGTCTATGGATGTCGTCGGTGTGAAATGAAAAGGGAGCTTGTAAGTCCATGGAGTTATGCATGTGTGTTAGAGAAACGCCTGGGCCGCTGGTCTAATCCATGCTGACATGGTGGAAACCTGTAGCGTAACCATAACGAGTATCTATGAAGCATTCTTCTTATAAAAAAAAGAGTCCGATATTGAGAAAAAAGAGAAAAAGAAAAAAAGAGATATTATGAAAAGAGGAAAGAGAGAAAAAAGCACCATATTCCCATGGTAAATAAGAAGATTGCTGAGATGCTTGTTGTCTGCTTGCCTTGTCATTTTGATATGGGGATTCTTCCGTATCATCGGGCAAGGGGTACCCCGTTGGCGGTTCTCTATGATACACATATGCTTACGATGACAAGAACTTACAAGTGACTAAACTTGAGTAGCATGAGGAGCGGCCCTCGTATTGAAGGGACATGAGATTCTCAACTTACAACTTGTCAATGCATATCCTCATTTTTGATCACTTTAACCTTAATCACCTAAAGATGCCTATGATAGGGGCAATGAGAGCTGAAAGCTAGTAAGTATCATAATTTTTGGGAGCTCTTTATGAGACTTGCAATCCCTGCTTCCCTCTGCGAAGGGCCTTTCTTTTACTTTTTAGTTGAGTCAGTAAACCTACTCCCTTCTATCTCAGCAAGTATTTTGAGTTGTTGTGTTTCATTCATTCATATGATGATTTATTCAATCATGTTTCTTATGTTCCTTGTTTAGCACATTGCTCTTATCCTGATGTTTAGTTATTTGTGAACTCCAGCAAGTTATCAACTATTCTTCGACCAAGAGCTAAGTTTGCCATTACCAATTATGATTCACTTTATGTATCTTTATTGTGTTTCCTTTACTTATTGCAAGTTGAGTTATATAATAGTGAGTTGTCTTCTATTATGATCTATGCACTTGATGGATGTGATGCTTCTTGTCCGTATTCTTTTATCGACTCCTCACTCCATAAACCTGAGGACATGTTTATTGAGCTCAGTTTCGCTTGAGGACAAGCGAAGTCTAAGCTTGGGGGGAGTTGATACGTCCATTTTGCATCACTATTCTATGTCTTAATTCCTTATTATTCATTGATATATTCCATACTGAAAGGTGATACTTATGTTATTTCATCTATTTTTGCATGGTTGATGACTTTTGGAGCATGGACCGCTGCAGTCAGGATTCTAATGGAAAAGGTGCTGTTTGGAGGCAAAATTCGCGAAGATCAGAAAATCCGGGAAAATATACGGAAAATCCTATTTTTCCAGAAGACTAAGGATGCCAGAAGATGGAATGGAGATGGGCCACAAGGGGCCCACACCACCCCATGGCGCGGGCAAGCCTAGCCGTGCCAGGAGGTGGTGTGGCCACCCTGGCCCACTCCAGCCTCTCCCCTCTAGCGTATATCAACCTCCCGAAACCCTAAGACTCAGGGGCGACCACAGAAAGATTCCGCCGCTTCTGCGGGGCGGAAAACACCGAGAGAGAAAGATCTCTCTGTCAAACAGATTTCAAACGGGGGAATTACTTCCCGGAGAGGAGAGATCGTCGCCATCAACACCACCATCAAGCTGGACTTCATCAGGATCATCATCATCATCATCACCACCATCATCACCATCAGCACCCTCATCACCATCTCCATATTGCTGTAACAATTGGTTGAATCTTGCTATAGTTCATAGGGGGAAACTTTCCCGGTGTTGATTACTCTTTGTAGTTGATGCTATCGAGTGAACCATTGAATTATTGTTTATGTTCAGATTGTTATACATCATTATTCCATCTCTGATCATGATCCATATGATGTCTTGTGAGTAGTTCGTTTTGTTCTTGAGGACATGGGAGAAGTCTTGTTGTTAGTAGTGGAGTTGTGTTGAGAAAGATTCAATAGATTGCTATTTAAGTTGTGGTGTACTTCTTCTAGTGGTGTCATGTGAACGTCGACTACATGACACTTCACCTATATGGGCCTAGGGGAATGCATTGTGTATTTGGCTACTAATCGTAGGGGTTGCTGGAGTGACAGAAACCTGACCCCCCGTTAGGAAACCATTGCACAAGGGACGTAAGGGTCTTAGAGTTTAAAGCTGTGGTTAGGTTTCTACCTTAATTACTTTCTTGTACTTACGGATGTTTGCAAGGGGTATAATCACAAGTATGTATTAGTCTTGGATGGGGCGGTACATTAGCACAGGTTCACCCACACAACACTCTGAAAGGTAAAGAAGATTAATCAACTATATGAAGCGAAAGCACTTGACAGTCTTCCCATGTGTCCTCGAGAACGTTTGGTAATCTTAAGTAATACAACCGGCTTGTCCTTTACTGCATAAAGGATTGCTCCACTTCCTGCATTTGTTCCTACTGTCTTTTATTTTACTCGTACTTTGTTTACTTGCTTTATCGAAAACCCCTAAAAATCCGTTTGCTAAGTATTTGCAGAGAATTCCTGATCCATACCACTAGCCAGCACCTTCTACTCCTTGTTGGGTTCGACACTCTTACTTATCGAAAATACTGCGATACACCCCCTATACTTGTGGGTCATCACCCCTCCACATTAAAATGCCTCTTCACATTCCCCTTTAAAGTCCCTACTTTAAATGCATTAAAATTCACCAAGTTTAATGCTCTCTCATTTAATAAAACTCTTTTATTAGATTTATTCAGAATTTTGTTAATTACTTTAATTAACAAACATTCACATATAACCCCTTGCAATATTTCAATATAGCATGCAAAACCACTTTCTGCAATTTCACCCGAAACAATTTCCGGTTTCTATCGAAACAATTCATGCGCTTTGCAATTCTTTCGTCTGAAACATATGTGCTCCAAATTGGTGTCCGGTAACTCTTAAGTGTGTCACCCTACGGTTCACGAATAATGTAGACATGATTGAGACTCCTCTCAGATCAATAATCAGAAGCGAGACCTGGAGATCCATACTGACTCCTGCATATTCAACGATGACTTCTGTGATCATGAGAACCTTTAACACTTGTAACTAAATCCCTTTGTCTCGCAATATATTACATGTCCGAGATTCGATCATCGGTATCTCCATACCTAGTTTGATGTCGTTGCCGACATGCACTCTTTTCTTGTTCTCGTGATATAACATTCTAGTGATCACATCACTTGCTTGCAAGCTATCTTAATGTGATATCACCAAGAGGGCGCAAAGTATATCTATCTGTCATCGGGATTGACAAATTCCACTCTTGATCCATGAGCCTCAACATAACACCTTCGTAGCACTGAACCCATCTTTATAGTTTCCCTGTTATGGTGTGACGTTTGATGTTATCAAGATACTCTTCTGGTGTTAGCAATTAACATGATCTCATGGTCTAAGGATAAAGATTACTTCGTATGATGTTATAGCAATATAAACATAATGACTTGATCGTAATGCTATACTTCGGATGAATGTTCATCACATCATTCCACCAATGTTGTGACCTTGTTATTAACAACATCCAATGTCCATGATCAGGAAACCTTGATCATCTTGTTAATCAACGAGCTAGTCTATAAGAGAGGCATAACTAGGAACCCTTTTTGTTTGTTAAACACACATGTATTGATGTTTCCGATCAATACAATTATAGCATGCAAAATAAACATTTATCATAAACATGGAATAAGATAATAATCACTTTATTATTGCCTCTCGGGCATATTCCCTTCAAATTATCCATATTGAAATAAAGTAACTAACAGAAGTAAACAATGCTCACAGTAGAAGTTTCCTTTACCAGTTCCACTCTCCAATAGCACTTCACTCCCTGGCAATGGCGCCAGAAAATAGTCTTGATGACCCACAAGTATAGGGGGTGTATTGCAGTATTTTCGATAAGTAAGATTGTCGAACCCAACGAGGAGCGGAAGGTGTTGACGAGTGGCTTGGAGCAGGAATTCTCTGTAAATACTTAGCAAACGGATTTTTAGGGGTTTTTGATAATGCATGTAAATAAAGTGCGAGTAAATAAAAGACAATAATAATAAATGGAGCAAGTGGCCTAATCCTTTCTTTAGCAAAGGACAAGCCGGTTGTATTACTTAAGATGACCAAACGTTCTCGAGGACACACGGGAATATCGTCAAGTGCTTTCACTTCATATAGTTGATTAATCTTCTTTAGTTTGATAAGTGTTGTGTGGGTGAACCTGTGCTAATATACCGACCTTCTAGGACTAATACATACTTGTGATTATACCCCTTGCAAGCATCCGCAAGTACAAGAAAGTAATTAAGGTAGAAACCTAACCACAACTTTAAACTCTAAGATCCTGACATCCCTTCTACAAAGGTTTCCTAACGGGGGTTCAGGTTTCTGTCACTCTGGCAACCCCTACGATTAGTAGCCAAATACACAATGCATTCCCCTAGGCCCATAAAGGTGAAGTGTCATGTAGTCGACGTTCACATGACACCACTAGAAGAATAACACCACAACTTAAATAACAAACTATTGAATCTTTCTCAACACAATTCCACTACTAACAACATGAGTTCTCCCGTGTCCTCAAGAACAAAACAAAGTACTCACAAGACATCATATGGATCAAGATCAGAGATGATATAATGATAAGCAACAATCTGAACATAAAAATAATTCAATGGTTCCACTCAATAGCATCAACTACAACAAATAACCAACACCGGGAAAGTTTCCCTTAAGAACTATGCAAGATTCAACCCTATTGTTATAGTGGTATGTAGTGGTGATGATGGTGCTAGCGGAGGTGATGATGGAGATGATGATGATGATCCCGATGAAGTCCAGCTTGATGGTAGTGTTGGTGGCGACGATCTCCGCTCTCCGGGAAGGAATTCCCCAAGCAGAATCCTGTCTGCCGGAGAGATCTTTCTCTCTCTGTAGTTTTCCGCCTCGCAGACATGGCTGAATCTTTCTGTGGTCGCTCCCCAGGTGTTAGGGTTTCTAGGGGATAATATACGCCAAAGGGAAGATCCAGGAGTGGGCCAGGGTGGCCACACCACTTGGTGGCACGACCTAGGGTTGCCCGCGCCAGGGGGTGGTGTGGGCCCCTGTGGCCCATCTCCACTCCCCCTTCTGGAAACCTTCGTCTTTTGGAAAAATAGAATTTTCCATGTATTTTCCCGGATTTTCTGATCTTCGTGAATTTCGCCTCCAAACAGCCCCTTTTCCATCAGAATCCTGACTGCAGCGGTCCATGCTCCAAAAGTCATCAACCATGCAAAAACAGATGAAATAACATAAGTATCATCTCTTAATATAAAATATATTAATGAATAACAGTAAATTATGATATAGAATAGTGATGCAAAATGGACATATCAGTGACCCATTGATTCATGCCGAACATGTCGTAACTGGCGTATTACACCTCCTATTTGTGAGCCCTAGCAGCCTCCTCCTAGAAACAAATCTCGTGCCTTACACCTCCTATTTGCGAGCCCTAGCCAGCTCCTCCTAGCGTCGACACTCGGATTGCTCTGATCCAGAGCACTCGCCTGCCCTAACCGCCTCCTCCTCGTGTTGACACTACTCGACGGCGGCGAGATTGGGACCACACTTCTCGGCACTGAATGTGCCGCGTGGCTGAGCCAGCACTCTTCGGCGCCCGCAACTCTCCACCATTGCCTTAGAATTAAGCTAACTGTAACGCCTCCGCTACAATTTCAAATTTCTATTGTCTTACCAAGTTCACATACCCACTCGTTTTATCACTGAAATAAAATTGTTTCTAGATGTGTTAATCCTAAAGATATACTTCAATTGGTTAAAAAATATGAAGGGGGTGATAAATATTTATTGAGAGGAACATTTTAACTCTACAAAAATATTTATTGGTAGTACCCGGTTCTACCATAGAAGTACTGGCGAAGCTCAGGCATGCACCTTGTAGTGAACCATCTGTATCATATTTTTGTTTTGTCGGAAGTGACCCGGTAGTGAGGTGGTAGTACCGTTTATCAACACAATTTTACTACCACACTATTCGCAGAGAGTTTCTTTTCATTTTGACCTAGTCTCCATTACTTCATTATCATTGTATCTGTTGATCAAGACAGCGCCAACAAAGATTATAGTAGCCAAATATTTTAAAAACTAGAACTCTAAGGTTTAGCTATCAGTTTACATATCAAGTACATCAACACATGTTTGATGTTTCATTACATGTGATTACTTAAAACTAGAACTCTAGAGATAGAGACAGACAACATTTTAGTGATACGGTTTCTCCCTGTCCATTTGTTGCAGAAATGAGAAGTTCTTCTAACATTTATGATGTCAGCGATTTACCTCACATTGAAGAACAAACGGAAGAGGTATATTAGCGATTTCTTGTAACATTTATGATGTCAGTGATTTCTTGGAACACATAATTCTTGTTGACTTACATAATTTCCTGTTGTATTGTAGGAACTCAGTTTAAAACATGGAAACATGAAAACAGCATGTTCACCGTCTATGTTTGCGAGAGTCGTTGAAAATCTATCACCAGAACACAAAAAGGCATTGTAGATAAAACAAGTCTTGGAGGGCTCACGCATATGCATATAGTTTTTCTACGATGTAGCATGATGGTGAGGCTAGCCAAGCGTTATGTCCACGAGAAGTAGTCGTTTCACCTCGGTGGTAACGACATTTCTATCACCCTACTGGACGTGTACCATATAATGGACCTTCCGATACAAGGGAACGATATAAAGGTCAGTAAGAAAAGCCCAGTAGACATGGACTTGTTGATGGCTTATGGAGTTGGTGGGAAACTATCACTAAATAATCATGAACACATGATTATTAACTCCAAAGCTCCCGATGATCATTTCATCAGGGAATTCGTTTTTTACGCTATTGAAGTTATTCTAGCACCCACGTGTCAATATACCGTTAACATCAAGTATTTATCCCTGGTTAAGAATGTGGAAACCATTCGGAGTTTTAACTGGGGATATTTTACATATAACGACATGCTAAAATCTATCTACAAATTCATCGGAAAAAATCAAACATGTCTTCAGGGAAATCTAGCTTTGTTACAAGTACGTACTAGAACACTAATTTAACATTATAGGTAGTCATATATTATGCTTATATCTGTATTATTGATGAATAAATGTATGCATTTTTTAGTTTTGGTACTTTGAGCACGTCTATGCTCGCAAACTTTCCTATTTAACTATACCACTTCCGTTGATGGCACGATGGGATGAAGGCAATGCAACTATAAGAACCGATGTATATGATGAGTATCGTACTCGAAAGCTAGATAGAGGAGTGGTAAATTTCTGGACTTTATCAGTGTATTTAACCTTATTTTATCTCTTACACTGATCCATGCTACCTTTTTGCAAGGTTACCATGATAATTTGTGGCAAAAATGCATCTACCAATATCAATAATGATCGAGCTAAGAATAAAGACAGGCATCCGGATAAAGAGGTCAGATATCGTGCACAACCACAAAGGCAGGCTATTAGTAACCATCAAGTAAGTACTTCAGAGGCACATAATTTTTAATCATGTAGAAATGTCACATGTTTCATACTAATTTAGTTTTGTTCATTATGGTTGGAAACTTTTTTCGGTAGATGGATATGATATTTCTAGTTGTCGATGAGCGGAGATTAGAACATGAGAAGAAGATTGGCAGACAACTAATGCAACTAGAGCACAAATTCGATGCCAAGATAATTACCATGGGCGAGGCCTTGATAGATTTCAAGAAAACAACAGGACCTCGGCCTAGGTTGTCAAAGGCAGAGGACGAGATTAGAGAGGTCAGAAGGGAACTCTATGTATCCTATATAGAAACACTAATTTTGCGCCAGACCCAGTAGCACGTATTTTACAACATATTTACTATGTGTGTTCTACGGTACAGGAAATGAGATCCCTATCTATGAGGATAGTAGAATCAACGCCAAAGAATTCATTCGTGCAGGTGATGATTGTTACCCAACATCTTCATGATACTGGCAACATATGTGTGTGATCAACTGTCAACCTTTCGTTATTATAGGAACAAGTCAGTCTAGGCGCTGACAACATGGCACCAACTCCTAAGTGTAAAACATGTCAGCCATTATTTTCTGATACTACCGCTAGAGAGACCAATATAAAAGAAGTCATGCAAGAAAAGAAGTTGGAATCTCGGAATTCTATATTGAACAACGATTACATGTTGACAGAAGAAGATTACGAGACGGTTGTGTTTTTATCAGAATGAGTCACGAACCTATTGAAGTAGCTCACAATGGAGACCAATTCATAACCGCTAAACACCTGAAGCCAAATGTAAACAAAGGCTTCTTTTACGATGAGGTCAGCCCTAATGATACAATACCTACCAACTGTTTCACTTGTGGCATCTCATATTATTGAGATTTTTGCAGGTTATTAATGCATATTCGTGCATTAGCAATGTCGAGACTACCCATACCTCATTCATGTCAACTGTAGAAACCATGAAATTGTTAGGTACAAGTGGGCCATTTCCTTTCGGACGTGGAAGCCCATGGGTTGCACGTATAGCAAAAAAAATTGTTAACCGACGAATGGTAAGTTTCATGACATTTGCTCATATGTACCTGTTTTGTATTCTCCCATGTTTACTCTTAACTTTTACGGCAGGTGCATGTCATACTGAATGTACTCAACTGCCACTGGCTTCTAATGACGTTTAATTTCGACAAGAAAGAGATCCAGATCCTCAACTCCCTCTAGAGATACCGTGATATGGCTAAGAAAACTGAATTGGTAAGTGTGATATTGCTACCTCTTAGCGTCACATGTAAACTTCTATAGTACTAACACAACATTTTCGTATATTACTCGTTGTACACAAGGTTAAGTCCATTAAGAAGTGCATTGATGAGGCAGCCGAAAATGGCATGATTACAATAGACAAGCCGATCAACATTACAAAGTGGACAACAAACACCTATACTAGCATACCGCAATAGGAGGATGGGTACATACTACTTATAACATTGTTGCTCACCTTAAATGAAAAAATACTTACATTCATCTTTACATTGTAGCCACTCTTGCGGGGCGTTCACACTCAAATACATGTTGACGTGGTACGGGGATGAGCTGACTGAGTATTTCACTCAGGTTAGATGAGACAACTAATTTCATTTCCACTCGTTAATTTACAATGCCTTCATGCTGAGCTTACATTTCTGTCGCTATCAAAATTAGGCACAAATCCATATCTTCAGCATCAAAATATGTTCAAGGCTATTGCAATCAGATTGCAACCTGTTTCAAAAAGAATCATACGCGAAGCCTATAATGGTGTGTGTTACACATATAACATCTAATTTCACATACTTAATATACTCCGCAATTTTATAATGGAGTACGAAACCAACCGTCCAAAGAAAACCGAAGGTGAACCAGATGACCTAATGGAGACCAGTGATCCGAATGTTGCCAAGAAACCCAAAGACAATGTCACTTGAATAGGCGATGCTGATACTACTCCCAAGAAAATAATCAAGCAGCGGAAACATGGTTGTCCGAGGAATGGAAAAATGATGTTCCTGATAATGAAGTCAAATAAGCTACCACCAAGATTATCCCTGCAGTCATTCATAATACAAAAGTCAAAGAAAAACCTGCCACCAAGATCCCTGAAGTTATTAGTGGCCCATGTTCCTGCAAACCTTTGCGAGTTGTAAGGAGTCCATTCAAGCCAAAGTAAAGTTTAAAGGGGTGGCAGTTGAGTATAATATGTCTTGTAGTTTCATGTCCCTTACATTATTTTAGCACCGTTCTTATGGATATTCACATACGACAAACTTAACATTCAATATATTGTATTCTGAACAATGTAATGGGTACCACTACTAGACAAATGCTTATAGCAGCATGCCCTACCACCAGCGCAAAACTGGATCTGTATCATACCGTAAATTTTTCTATCAACAATTATTTCTGTATTTATATACTTCTTGTGGACCTATATGGGTCTGTATACTCCCTCTGTTCAGGATTGCGCATTTCTAGGTTTTAGGGCATGTTTGATGAATTTAGGCCTAATTAGTCTAGATTTATCTTACTTTCCTGTGAATTTTAACATTTTGACAGAAATGGCTATGTAAATACTGAAATGTCATTTCTGAAGTCAAGCAATGGTGCTTGAAACTTCTCTAAATTATGCTTGTAATATTCACAACCAAAAAGGATATTGAGTTAACAGCCAGAATTATGCTTCCAATATTCGCAAATAAAATTGAAGTGTCATATTTAAATAGAATTTCATTCAACACACTGAATACATTACATGCCTGGCATCATAACACTAATGGAAGCACGTAGCTAAACCTACCAGGAAAACAAAAAACGAATACCAAAATCTCATATTTTCCTTTGAGATTTCCTATTTTTGACTTCTTCACTTTGAGCTCTTCTTGCAAAGCCTGAATATTTAATTTAGCCCCTACATCTTCTTCACAAAGCTGACTAACACCTTGTTCAGCGTGCATCCTCCACACAACATCTCTTAAATCTCCGACCAAATCGCTCTAGAACTTCGGCAATGGATTATCATGCCACTCAACATAACCACATCCACGACCATTCTATGTAATTGCAAATGAATCAGAGAGGGCGACGAGAAATTCACGCGCACTTTCAGAGAAAAGGCTCAGATTACTCACCATGGCATCGACGCACGAGTAGTACCTCTGGCCTAGGTTCTGTCGACTCCACGATATCCACCGAGGAGCTTTCTTCCTCCGATTACAGTCGCACAGCCTCTTCGGTTCATACTCCATCAGACTATCGTGATAGGGAACTGGCGACCTGCCTTCTGTCACACCCCTTCTTCCTGATGAAGCTCCTAGGAATCTTGGGGTGGAAAAGGAACCAAAAGACCATGACATGATAGAGAGCTGGAGGTGGCAGCGATTCTACACCGGCTTACAAGAGTTAGTTACCGAGTGCAATGCTCGAAACGGAGGAGCGGGGCGAGAAGAAAAAAGAAAACAGAAAAGAAAGATAATCACCTCGCTCGCTGGCTCGCACGCGTTGGGTTGGCCCATGTAGGCATGGTAGTGAAGGAAGTTGTATGCCCGGTTAGAGTTACACGATCGTGGCCTCATGGGTGGACCGGCGAATCCGCGGTCAATGCACCGCCCCTTCCTTTTTCCGTGTTCACGTCCCCAAACTGCGGACGGAGGTTAGGTCGATCACGACAACCTCATGTTGAAAACCTATACCTACCTATATCTAGCGACGAGGCAAACCCTAAGACTTTCCTTTCTGATCTCTGTGGCCTCTCGGTCCAACCCTAACCCCACACATTCTGATCTCTGTCGCCACCCCAGCGAGCATCTTCTCCGCCACCTCAAAGGTATGGATCTAGTACCTTATTTTTGGTTATCTCTAGTGTTCTCTCGGTTCGAAATCAAAGGGTGTGTTCTTATTACACCACTGTTTTAATTTATTTTGTTTGTTTGAGGACTGAGAGGCGAATGGTTTGGCCCGGGTTTGATTGCTTCGTACTCTATGGTTCCATGGGATTGATAGATGCCGTAGAATTGGGTTTAGGTTTGGGGCCAAATTTGATTAAGCTTTTTAGGATCTGTTGGGCTCCGAGTTAGCACTAATCTAGACTTGCACATGGTTTAGAGTTTCTTTGTATGAATTTGCATGTTATGTGTGGTGTACGTAGTTAGCATTAGTGGATGTATGAGCATCCAATTATCAGTGTGGTGGCCTTGCCGTGTGTGGTCGTGGGTTGAGAAAGGGCGCGTACTACTTAGGACTGGATCTACATGGATTTTAGAAGTTTATCTGTGTACGGCGGTAGTACTGTGGGCTTGGCGGTAGTACCGAATGTGTCCTTGATTCAACCGCGCTAGTTCCGGCCTACTTCAGGAAAGCATCCACGGTAGTACCTTCGATTTTACATACTTCGAATATTGAAAAGAAAATTAGCAGTTAACTAGGACTACTTATTTTCTGAAAGTAAATTCAAAATCATGGAATCCACCTTGTCTCACAATACCAGAAAAATTCTGGTCAAAGTAATCTCAAAATCGCGGCATCCACCTTGTCTCACAATACCAGCACAAATTAACTAGGATTACTAACATTTTCTACTTTGGACATACTACTTTTTGTAGTTTCAGTTATGTGCTCATGTATATTCTAAATTCCTTGATCTTGTAATATATTATGACAAAATCATTTATACTATTACAACTCTTATACTATATACACTTTTTCTGTTGGTTGGTGTATTTCCATAGGGAACCATGGATTTGAAGGTGGTGCACAAGCGTTAACAAGAAGACAAGTCTGTGCATGAAGCGCGGCATGAGACAGACCGTAAGATTAAAAACCAACGTGCATTAGCGGACGAGAGAGTAAATAAGGAGCGCAAGACCTTGGACTACAAGCTTAAAATCTTCTAAGACAAAATGTACAAGAAGATTCACCTAGAGCGTTAACAAATAGACGAAAAGGTGAAGCACGACCGGGCAACCATGGATCGAATGGTGTTGCATATCTATGGGGAGATTAAGAAAAATGTGCAGCAGGAGCGTACCCAGATGGACTACCGTGTAAATCTCGAGCATACCAAGATGGACTTCGAGATCTTGAAGGCACGGGTGGATATAGACAAGAAGCTAGAACATGAGCGTAAGGAAATGGAGTACAATGCCATGTTGGAGCAAATGCGCATGGAAGGAAAAAAGATGCACGACTGTGCCAAAACAAATACAAAGATTTACTTATATTATTATTTTTTGCATTATGTCCCAGTCACTAATACCATCATCTTTCCATTGCAGGATATGCATGATTATTCTTCCTCGAATATGGTGCATGATGCACAACTCAACCATGCAAAGATGCACTCTGTGCACGTGCAGCCACATGCGGATAATGTTATGGACTTAGAACAGAACTTGGAGTATAAGGACATGTTCAAGAAAATATGCCTAGAAGGGCAGACGATGCATGACCTTTCTAGCACAAGCACAAATATATATTTAATAATTATTTTTGCATTATGTCCTACGCACAAATACCATAACCTTCTCGTGAATGTTGTAGGCTAAGGACGACTCTGCCATGGACATAGACAATGATGCACACCTTAAGCATGCCAAGATGGACACTATACACGTGCAGGAAATTGCGGATGATGTTCTGAACTTACAACAGGAGGTTGAAGCCCCGCAGGCTTTGCCAGAACCGATCCCTGTGCCATATCATAATCTCGCATATGTTGATCCAATAACTATTATGAACCGATGCTATTCATATTCGTTATTTATGCCGCTTGTTATATTTTCCTAAACCTGACACATTGAAGCATTTGATCCAACAGTAAATATGGCACCGATGCTCTACGGCTCTATTATGTATGTCCATTTTATAATTGTTGTAAACCCGATGCCAACAAGTCATGTGCAGGAGCTTGTAATGGAATTTATTGTTTATAAGGACCTGTAATTTTCTGATATTTCGGATGGATATAAGAAAACACCTGGTCTCACGAGGCTTATTGATCCCAACCCAGCTGAGTGGATAGACATAACATCGTCTATGCGCCAACAAGGGTACAAATCAGACTCGGTTTTGTACTACGTCACCCCATGGTGCATACCACAGGAAGGACTGCTGTCGCTTTCATGTGAAGAGGATGTAGTTAAAATGAAGGAGCGTCTTGAAGGGAAGAAGTGTTGTGAAATGTACATTGTGCAAAATTACGATATTGACGATGATATGAGTGACCAGGTTTATTATATTTGTGAGCTTAAGTTATATCAAGTTTTTGCCTGCATTGTTCTTATGTTGATCTTAATAACTTTATATGATTTTGGATAGGAAGACTTTGAACGAGACAATGACAGGTCATGGGACTATCATCCTTTAGTGATGGATATATAAGGATGAAGTCTGGTATTAGCAAAGAACAAAGGAACATTAGTCATTTTTACTTCAGTTTAGTTGCCAAAAATACGGAACATTGTTTAGCTTTCTTTGATATCGGATGTTTTAGTTTCCATTTTTTGTCGATTTTGTCCTTTTTTCCAAATTAATCAATTTGTGGACATTCATATTATGTGTCATGAGTGTGCCTTTTGAAGTAATTGAAGCAAAGGTGAAAAAGAATCGTATTCTGACCACCACTACTAGTGATATCGACATTTGAATCTTTCTGCTAAAAAAACTATCAAAGGCATATGAAAAAGGAGGGGAAAAACCAAGCCCGCCTGTCACTCTTGGGTTGGTGTCCTAGCCAGGGCCCAGCTCAAGCCCATTATAAGCGAACCGGGCGCATGGCTGTACTGCCTGGCGCCCCAGATGTCAGGCCCACAGGACAGAGAGATATGTAAATACGATCTGTTGAGAGGAGCTCGATTTAGGTAATCAGCATAAGCCATATAAGCTGGTCACTCTCCCGCTCAAGTAGCAAGGTGGGACTAAAAGCCCCACCCGTGTCGGCACCGCGTGCAACGCGCGTCAATGGGCCGCATTTGTATCCGGCCCACCAGATGTGGCAGATCGAGGGACACAGCGCTGAGGCGGGCGCGGCACGCGAGAGACCAAGATGGGCCTTGTTTTGTTGCCCCCTAGCCCAGTCTAATTGGTTTACTTTTTCTTTTAATTTTCTATTTACTAAATAAATATAATTTGCTTTTTAAAACTCCAATTTTTTTTGAAAACAATAAATAATATTCACGAGTACCTATGTGCTAGCATATGAAAAAACTTTGATTAATTTAGGTAAGGTAAAAAATATGTCAAATTTACACGCAAAAAAATACGATAAAATTACAAATAGCCCCTTTTTCATTTTATAGTCACAAAAGCATTCAAAACAAGTCAAAATTTTATAAAACATTGGCCTTCAACCTATATTTGTTCCCCGTTATACATGAAAAATACTAAAAAAAGGGATATATTAAAGCTTGAAAGCATCTCCTCTCATAGAGTAGTTTAGGAGTGGAATGTTCCTCGCTTTCTAGGGACATGAGCTAGGTGGTCACCATGTCCACTTCAAACTTTGTCGGAATGTCCTCAATTTGTCGTAGATGTGTGTTTTGGCATGGAAAACAGTTTTATCAAGTTTATTACCACTTTGCTTGACAAAATAAAAGTTTTTTCATTCTATAATCTAAAAAACGACATTTTTTGTGAAGCATCTACTAGAATTTACATCCAAGTGTGAGAAATAGCACCATGTTGTAGTAGTAGAACACACTAGAGGCACATTTGTCCTGGAGGTTGAATGTGGAAGACTAGTTGGATGTTGTTTTGCCTCCGGTCAAAGTTTGGTCAAAATTGATAGAACAATGGTAAGTTTGAACTGTAGTCACTAGAAATGTTGCTCCTGGATTTTTGTAAAAATCATTTTTAGGGAGAGGATGTGATGTTTCTTCATGGATCTAATCTAATATCAGAAATATCCAACCCCTAAACAGAAATAGCAGACGCTGATATTTTGACCTAACTTTGATCGGGCCACTATAAATTTAAAAAAAAATCAAAATTTTACAAAACCTTGGCCTTCAGCCTATATTTGTTTCCTCTTATACATGGAAAATACTAAAAAAAGGGTTATATGGAATCTTGAAAACATCTCCTCTCACAGAGTAGCTTCGAAGTGGAATGTTCTAGGGCTTTCTGACCATGGTTTGACACAATGGAGTGTCATTGCATATGTTCTTTTCCAAACCACAATGATCCACATGACCACACACACTCAAGTGGGTGTGGTGATGCCACCTCTGCCACACTGGTGCTCCACTGTATGTGGCAGTTGCATTCTAGCATGTTCTAGGGCTTTCTGACCATGGTTTGACCTATGAAGTGTCATTGCATGTGTTTTTTTCCAAACCTCAATAATCATTATGACCACACACACTCAAGTGGGTGTGGTTATGCAACATCTTCCACACTAGTGCTCCATTGCATGTGGCAGTTGCATTCCAGCATATTCTAGGGCTTTCTGACCATGGTTTGACATATGGAGTGTTATTGTATGTCTTATTTTGCAAACCACAATAATCCACATGAGCACACACACTCAAGTGAGTGTGGTGATGCAACCTCTGCCACACTGGTGCTACATTACATGTGGTAGTTGCATTCCAGCATGATCTAGGACTTTATGACCATGGTTTGACACAATGGAGTGCTATTGACGTTTTCATCCATTTTGGATAACGATTCCATTTTCCATTTAATGAAGGAAGAACCTTGTTATTTTTGTGAAGTGCATTCATAAACTACATTAGACAAGTGGGCCACACAAACATGTTAAAGAAATATTGGCTTAGCAAGACTCATTTAATTGGGAGACAAGGTGTATTTCGTGATTTTGACCTTACTTTGCCAGCGCCACTATAAATTTTAGGAAAAACAAAAAAACAAAAAAACTGCAAATTCTATCTCTGTGTGTTCATGTTAGAAAGTGAAAAAAATTAGGCTATCTGGTGTAGGTCGAAAAAATCACATCCTTAGAAAAACTCGTCTAGTTGAGCCCAAGCGATTCTTTTGTAATTTTGGATTTTTTTGACCTTCACCAAATTCAGCCAAACTTTTTACACAAGCTACAATAAAGGTAGTATTAATGAATATCTAATTAGTTTTTCGAAATTTGAACTCTGAAAACCTGATGGTACTACCGCCATATCCACGGTAGTACCGCTAGACATAATATTTAATCGAAAAATGTGTTTCCTAACATCCCTAATATTGTGTAGGTAGCTAACAATTCCCTAGTCCAGATTTTCTATACTCATCATCACCAAAGAGCAAGTGATGAACACAATAACATTTTTTAACTCAAATAGTTAACCAAATGCCACTTGTCCATGTGTTTTGCAGCATATTTTTCCTGTTCCTCTAAATCCTTCTATTTATCCTGGACATCAATATCATTTGATGGTTTATAGGATGGGCTGATATGTTGCTAACGTATCTATAATTTTTGATTTTCCATGCTTGTTTTATATCTACTTTCTTATGTTTTGTACACACTTTGGAGTATTTTTATATACTTTATTGGACTAACCTATTAACAAGATGCCACAGTGCCAGCTGCCTATTTTCTGCTGTTTTTGGTTCCAGGAAAGTTAGAAAATGAATATTCTCGGAATTGGATGGGACAAAAGCCAAAGTTAATATTTCACCGAGGGGGACACGGAGCTAGAAGACGAGACGGAGAGGAGCCAGAGGCCGGCCACACCACCTGGCCGCACGGCCAGGCCTAGCCCGCGCCAGGGGGTGGTGTGGCCGCCTAGGGCACCCCCTCGGCCTCCCCTTTCACCTATAAGATGCCTCCGATACAGAAACCCTAAGAACCCGATCAAAATTCCACGAAAGAGTCCGTAGCCGCCATCATCTGCATCCCTATATCGGGAGGGATCTGAAGCTCTTCCCGGCACCCTGCCGGAGGGGAGAGATCACCCTGTAGGCCTTCTTCATCACCATGACTGCCTCCGGTGTGATGCGTGAGTAGTTCATCCTTGGACTACGGGTCCATGTAGTAGCTATATGGTTGGTTCTTCTCCTTTGTGCTACCATGTCTAGATCTTGTGAGCTCCGTTCATGATCAAGATCATCTATTTGTAATCCTACACGTTGTGTTTGTGGGGATCTGATGGATATTGAGATGCTATTTTAGATTGATTATTGATTCTATCATGTCTTTGTTATTTGTGATCTTGCATGATCTCCATTGTTAGTAGCTATCTTGGCCGAGTAGATGCTAGCAACTCCAAGAGGGAGTATTTATGCTCGATAGTGGGTTCATGCCTCTAGTAATCTGGGGAAGTGACAGAAATCTCTAAGGTACTAGATGTGATGTTGCTACTACGGAGAAAATAGCAATCCTTTGTTCATAGAACTATTGTATTGTTTACTTTACATGCAATGCTTAATGCAATTATCTGTTTCTTGCAACTTAATACTGGAGGGGGTTCAGATGATAACCTAAAGGTGGATTATTAGTCATAGATGCAGTTGGATTATGGTCTATGTATAATGTTGTAATGCCCAATCAAATCTCATATGAGTCAAGATGATTAGTATATGCATGTATGCTTTCTCGATGTTTGTCAATTTCCCCGCTGTAATTTGTTCACCCAACATGTCATCTATCTTAAGGAGAATCACCACTAGTGAACTATGGACCACGGTTCTTTCTTTTACCATCAATCTACAATCTATTTACTGTTTTCTGTTTACTTTCTGATAGCAATTACTATCTTCCACACAATACATTTAATCCTTTGTTTTTAGCAAAAACGGTGAGATTGACAACCTCACTGTAAGTTGGGGGCAAAGTTATGTGGTTGTGTTGTGCAGGATTCCAAGTTGGAAACAATACCTTGGAGGTGTTTACTTGCTCCTACTGGTTCGATAACCTTGGTTTCATAACTGAGGGAAAACTTGTTGTTGTGCTCATCATACCTTCCTCTTGGGATTCCCCAACAAGCTCAATATATTTTGGCCCATCAAGCTATTTTTCTGGCGCCGTTGCCGAGGAGTCAAGGACATCTTCACAAGGGGAGTCCCTCATAACCAATCTCTTTACTTTGTTTTATTTGTTTTGCTTAGTTTATTTTTGCTTTGTTTGCTTGTTTCTTATCAAAAAAAATTAGTTGTACTAGTTTGTCTTCTTTATTAAAAACACAAAAAATGACTACTCTTGAAAACACTAAGTTGTGTGACTTCACTACCACCAACAACAATGATTTCATGTGCACACCTATTGCTCCACCTGTTCCTGAAGCTACTTTCATGAGAGAACAATTTTCTGGAATTAGTACTGAAGATGCTGCTGCTCATCTAAATAACTTTGTTGAACTTTGTGAGATGCAAAAGCATAGGGATATAGATGGAGATATTATTAATCTTAAATTGTTTCCTTTCTCTTTGAGAGGAAAAGCTAAAGAATGGTTGCAATCCCTAACTAGAAATAGTATTGATTCTTGGACTAAATGCAAAGATGCTTTCATTAGAAAATACAATCCTCCTGCTAAGATTATATCTATGGGAAGTGAAATAATGAAATTTAAACAATCTGATAATGAACATGTTGCTCAAGCTTGGGAAAGAATGAAATCTTTGGTAAAGAATTGTCCCACTCATGGACTGACTGCTTGGATGATTAACCAAACCTTTTATGCAGGATTGAATTATTCTTCAAGAAATCTACTGGATTCTGCTGCTGGAGGTACCTTTATGACCATCACTTTGGGTGCTGCAACAAAGCTTCTGGATAATATGATGGTTAACTATTCTGAATGGCATACCGAGAGAGCTCCACAAGGTAAGAAGGTAAATTCTGTTGAAGAAACCTCCTCCTTGAGTGATAAAATTAATGTTATTGTGTCTATGCTTGTTAATGGGAAAGCTCATATTGATCCAAACCATGTTCCCTTAGCCTCTTTGGTTGCTCAAGAAGAGCAAGTTGATGTGAACTTTATAAGAAATAATAATTTTAGCAACAATGCCTACAGGAATAATTTTGGTAATAATAACTATAGGCCATATCCTCCCAATAATGGTAATGCTTATGGAAATTCCTACAACAATAATAGGAGTGCACCCTCTGAACTTGAAGTTATGCTTAAAGATTTTATTAGTAAACAAACTGACTTCAATAAAACTATTGAGGAAAACTCTCTAATGCTGAAAGAAATATAGCATCATTGTCTGAAGCATAATGTTCTTTTAATAAAATGGCTGCTAAACCTAAAACTATTGAGAATCCTTTTGCTGCTACTAATGCCATACAAGTTAGAATTGATGAAAATGTTAGACTATTAGCTAAATTGCATGCTAAGTGGGAAATAAAAGATGAAATTGCTAGAAATATTAGTATTTCTACTATCACTACCACTAATATTGAAGCTAGTAAACCAAATGGAACCTTTTCTAATAAAAATGCTGAAATTCTTCGAAATATGGGAAACAATAGCTCCACTACTTTAGATGCTAATTATGATTTTTATCTTGATGGTTGCAACATCTCTGAAGTTATTATGTTCCTACAAAAGCTTGCTAAAAGTCCTAATGCTAGTGCTATGAATATGGCCTTTAGAAAACACATTGTTGATGCTCTCATAAAAATTAAATAAGAAAAGATGTAACATAAAGCTTCTATTCCTATGAAACTAGGAGATGGTTGGGAACCCATCATTAATATGAAAGTGAATGATTTTGATCTCAAAGCTTTATGTGATCTTAATAATAGTGTTTCTATTATGCCTAGAAAGATTTATGATATGCTTGATTTGACACCATTGGAAGATCGTTATTTAAATGTCCAACTTGATGATAATGCTAGAAAGAAACTCATGGGGAGTATTAATGATGTTCTTATTATGGTTAAAAATGCCTATGGCCCCGTTGAATTTTATGTTTTGGATGTTGAATGCAATGCTTCTTGTCCTATTACTTTGGGAAGACCTTTTCTTAGAACTGTTGGTGCCATTATTGATATGAAAGAAGGCACCATTAAATATCAACTCCCACTCAAGGAAGGTATAGAACACTTCCCTAAGAAGAGAGAGAAGATTCCTTTTGCCTCTCCTATGAAAACAAAATTTGCTCTTAATGTTTCTTTATTTGAGAATACTTGATTCTTTTCTTGCTTCTTATGCCTAACTTAAAGGCGTTAAAGAAAAGTATTTATTGGGAGATAACCCAAAAATTTTAGATGAGTCTTGGAAGTTATTGCTTCAGTAATAACCTCTCCTTATCCTTTTTATTTGCCTTTTGTGCCAAGAGTAACCTCTAATGAGAGAGAAGTAAGACTTGGGAAAGTTGCTATCTCGAAACAGATTTTTGTGCTTCGCTGCAAAAATTCGTGTGAAATCTCTGTACGTAGGTTTGAGCTGTGATTTTTTGTGCATCTGCCCCAGTTTTTTGTCCAACTTTCGTTAGTTCTTCACTTTTCGATTTGAGCAACAGAAGGTCTTGGAAAAAATTGATTTTTACCTGCTGGTCTGTTTTGACAGATTTCTGCTATTATTTGCATTTGCTTCTTGTTGATTCCTTTTTGGGTTCTTTTTGGGGAATTGAGCTTTTTGAGGGAAGTGCTATAGTATCTTGTGTTTTAATGGAAGTTTAATGGTGTTGAAACTAAACCTAAAGACTTATTATCTTGAGTATCTAATGTTGCTAATAAAGATTGTGTGAAGTTTTGTATGAAGGAAAAATTTTAGGTGTAGGGAAAGAATGATGTAACGAGATGAAGAATGGACTAAAGATCAAGCTTGGGGATGCCACCCGTGTCACCTCAAGAAATATCTAAGAAGTAGAAGCGTCAAAGCTTGGGGATGCCTGATGACCCACAAATATAGGGGGTGTATCGCAGTATTTTCGAGGGAAGTGAAACCCAATTTATTGGTTCGACACAAGGGGAGCCAAAGAATATTTATAAGCCTTAACAACTGAGTTGTCAATTCAGCTGCACCTGGATTTAATCTTGCTCACAGTAGTTTATCAGTAGCAATAGCAAATTAATAGCAGTAGTAAAAGTAAAGACAATAGTAACAATTGCAGTAAATAGTAGGATTAAAGCGTGGTAGGCATAGGGATGGATGGACGGGCGTTGCATGGACAAGTCAATTCATATGGCAATCTAGACATAGGACATTTGCAGATAAATAAGATAAAGCATCCAAGTACTAAATAATCATAGGCATGTGTTCCATACATAGTCATACGTGCTCGCAATGAGAACTTGCACCACATATTTTGTCTTGCCAGCCCATTTGTAGTGGGGCCTCAAGGGAACTACTGGAAATTAAGGTGCTCCTTTTAATAGAGCACCGGAGCAAAGCATTAACACTCCATGAACACAAGTGATCCTCACATCAAAGCCATTCCCTCCGGTTATCCCGATTATTGTCACTTCAGGGCCTTTGGTTCCGGACAAGAATATGTGTATACAACTTGCAGGTAAGACCACAAACAATACTATCATCATGAATCAATAACATGTTCATATCTGAAATCATGGCACTCGGGCCCTAGTGACAAGCATTAATCATAACAAGTCGCAACAAAGTCAAAAAGCACTAATAATAGATACTAGGCACCATGGCCTAACAATCTGATGCCATTACATGAACGATCTCATCCAATCCCTACCATCCCTATAGCCTACAACGGGGGATTACTCACTCATAGACGGGGAAATCATGGATGGTCGATGGAGAAGCGATGGTGATGATGATGGTGATGATCTCCTCAATTCCCCGTCCCGGCAGGGTACTGATGACCCACAATTATAGGGGGTGTATCACAGTATTTTCGATAAGTAAGAGTGTCGAACCCAACGAGGAGCAGAAGGTGCTGGCTAGTGGTATGGATCAGGAATTATCTGCAAATACTTAGCAAACAGATTTTTAGGGGTTTTTGATAAAGCAAGCAAACAAAGTACGAGTAAACAAAAGACAGTAAGAATGAATGCAGCAAGTGGCCCAATCCTTTATGCAGCAAAGGACAAGCCGGTTATATTTCTATAGATGACCAAACGTTCTCGAGGACACATGGGAAGACTGTCAAGTGCTTTCGCTTCATATAGTCAATTAATCTTCTTTAGCTTGTTAAGTGTTGTGTGGGTGAACCTGTGCTAATGTACCGCCCCATCCAAGACTAGATACATACTTGTGATTAAACCCCCTTGCAAACATCCGTAAGTATAAGAGTAATTAAGGTAGAAACCTAACCACAACTTTAAACTCTAAGACCCTTACGTCCCTTGTGCAATGGTTTCCTAACGGGGGTTTAGGTTTCTGTCACTCCGGTAACCCCTACGATTAGTAGCCAAATACACAATGCATTCCCCTAGGCCCATATAGGTGAAGTGTCATGTAGTCGACGTTCACATGACACCACTAGAACAAGTACACCACAACTTAAATAACAATCTATTGAATCTTTCTCAACGCAAGTCCACTACTAACAACAAGACTTCTCCCATGTCCTCAAGAACAAAACGAACTACTCACAAGACATCATATGGATCATGATCAGAGATGGAATAATGATGTATAACAATCTGAACATAAACAATAATTCAATGGTTCACTCAATAGCATCAACTACAAAGAGTAATCAACACCGGGAAAGTTTCCCCTATGAACTATGCAAGATTCAAGGCAATTGTTACAGCAATATGGAGATGGTGATGAGGGTGCTGATGGTGATGGTGGTGATGATGATTATGATCCCGATGAAGTCCAGCTTGATGGTGGTGTTGATGGCGAAGATCTCCCCTCTCCGGGAAGGAATTCCCCCGGCAGAAATCTATCTGCCGGAGAGATCTTTCTCTCTCGGTGTTTTCTGCCCCGTAGAGGCGGCGGAATCTTTCTGTGGTCGCTCCTCGAGTCTTAGGGTTTCGGGAGGTTGATATACGCCAGAGGGGAGAGGCTGGAGTGGGCCAGGGCGGCCACACCACTCCCTGGCGCGACCTAGGCCTGCCCGCGCCATGGGGTGGTGTGGGCCCCCTGTGGCCCACCTCCACTCCATCTTCTGGCATCCTGAGTCTTCTGGAAAAATAGAATTTTCCGTATATTTTCCCGGATTTTCTGATCTTCGCGAATTTTGCCTCCAAATAGCACCTTTTCCATCAGAATCCTGACTGCAGCGGTCCATGCTCCAAAAGTCATCAACCATGCAAAAATAGATGAAATAACATAAGTATCACCTCTCAATATGAAATATATAAATGAATAATAGTGAATTAAGACGTAGAATAGTGATGCAAAATGGATGTATCAACTCCCCCCAATCTTAGACTTCGCTTGTCCCCAAGCAAAACTGAGCTCAATAAACATGACCTCAAGTTTATGGAGTGAAGAGTCGATAAAAGAATACGTACAAGAAGCATCACATTCATCTAATACATAGATCATAATAGAAGACAACTCACTATTATATAACTCAACTTGTAATGAGTAAAGGAAACACAATAAAGATACACAAAGTGAATCATGATTGGTAATGGCAAACTTAGCTCTTGGTCGAAAAATAGTTGATAATTTGCCGAGTTCAAAAATAGTTAGTTTTCAAAGAAAGCTTTCAAAGTAGTAAACTTCAAGATAGGAGCAATGTGCAAAACAAGGAACATAAGAAACATGAATGCACAAATCATCATATGAATGAATGAAACACATCAACTCAAAATACTTGCTGAGATAGAGGGGAGTAGGTTTACTGACTCAACTACAAAGTTAAAGGAAGTCCCTTCGCAGAGGAAAGCAGGGATTGCAAGTCTCATAAAGAGCTCCCCAAAATTATGATACTTACTAGCTTTCAGCTCTCATTACCCCTATCATAGGCATCTTTAGGTGATTAAGGTTAAAGTGACACAACTAAGAGGATATGCTTGACAAGTTATAAGTTTAAATCTCAAGCCCCTTACTTATGAGTACTGATCCTCATGCTACTCAACTTCAGTCACGAGCAAGCTCTTGTCATTGTAAATATATGCGTATCATTGAGAACCGCCAAGGGGGTACCCCTTGCACATGACACAAGAGCTATTCCATAATCAAAATGACAAGGCACGCAGACAGTGAGCATCTCAGTGATCTTTTTGTTTGCTATTTGCATAGGTTTTTATTGAGGATGCTTCATAGAATGCTCACTATAGTTATGCTGCAAGTTTCCACCATGATTAGGCATGGCTTAGGCTAGCGGCCCAGGCGTTTCTCTAACACACATATAAACTCCATGATCTTACAAGTTCCACTTTTATTTCACATCGTTGGGATCCATAAGCAAAAGAACATGATATCAACTAGGTATAAGTACCAATACGGTGTTGAAAGTGGTCCCCATGATACATGGTTCGGCTAACTTCAACTCATAAAGCGCAAGCATATACGCAACAAAGAAGGACCCAATGGTTCAAGTTTATTAAATGCAAGAAAGTAAAGTGTGTCATCAAGTTTGTGAGAGCTTTAATCACTAATTTTCGCATAACAAGTTTAATTTGGGAGATAGACAAAACAAGAATTTACTTGGAATAGCAATAATGCTACTAGGTAGGTATGGTGGACACAAATGGCAAAGGTTTTGGTTTAAAGGAGGTGGATGCACGAGAAGAATACCCTCTCAGTACAGGCTTTTGGCTAGCAAGGCTGGGTAGCAAGTATAAGAGTTGAAGGAAACAAACAAACATACAAGTGATAAAGGCAAACATGCAATCTTCCTTGGAAGCACAAAAGATCTTAACTAGAGAATACTAGACTTATGAGCAAATCAAGAAAGAAAGATGATGAAATTATTTTTCTCTAGAGTACTTCTTTCTTTTTCTTTCAACTCTCAAAAAGGTGTTGCTACTGACCGAGCCAGGTTTGCCAAAACCAACTAAATTAACTCAATGATCCCAAAGTGATACCAATACTAACAACAAGATCAATCATATAACCACGAATTGAAAACTAATATAAGCTATGCAAAAGAGTGAATGATAGAACTTCTCATTAATATTCCATAACGGAAACTCACACCAAGGGATACATATCTAACGAGAGAGGGGACACTTCCATAATGCAAACCATAGTACATAATAACTCCTCTATTCATGATATGACTCTACTAATAAGGTAAAAAGATAGAAGATAGTGATATGATACCGCGGCACTCTCCCAAGCTTGGAACAAACCAAGGGGATGCCAAACCTGATGACGAATTACTCCTTAGGTGGTGGTGGTGTTATGCTCTTAGTTGACGTGAGGAAATCTTCCAACATCTTGCGAAGCCTATTATTCTCCCATTGAAGCATGTCCACCTTCCTCTGCAGGTATCGATACTTATCGCAGAACTCCTTAGTGACTCGTAGGGCTTCCGCTGATGCAGGGCAAGAGACTAAAGGTACCAACCCCTACTTGGGGTCTTGAAGATCCTCCTCCATGGGCTCCTTCCCTTTATCTTTGGCAGACACCATTGTGCTTCTAAATTTTCAAAGAGTATGTCCTGGCAGAAACAGATCGAAACAAAAACACGATATCCGGACCTCGGGGGATCCGTGGGGTTATATATTATGAAGTTTCACATCAAAAGGAAGGTACTGGGAGAAAACGAGTCGGAGGCGGAGTCCTGGGTGGCCTCACCACCTGGTGGCGCGACCAGGGGTGGGCCCGCGGCATGGGGTGGTGTGGGCCACCCCGGCTCCGGTTCCGTCCCTTTTTTGCTTCGAAACTTTCCTTATTGACTGAAAACTGCAAAAATATAGTTGGATTGTACTTTCGCAGAACTTTTCTTACCAGAACTATTACCTATTTGAATACGGACTCTGCAGGTCCCTGAATTTGGTATCTAGTAGATTCTTCCAGAGTCATCACTTGAATATCATCGATATCTTCATCTTCATATACTTATTACTTGAGTCATAAAACCTTTATCTTCCTTATTACACCATTGTCTCCACTTTCTGGAAATTTCTTTCACACAAAACTTCACACAGTTCTCATTAGCAACATTAGTATAAGTGAAGTGATAAAACTTTTTGAGTCCAACTTCAACTGAAAACCATCAAAACAAAAGCTACTGTAGCAACTCCTTCCGAAAACCCATAAAGAATTAAAAAAGGAGATCGAATAAAGAAGCAAATGCAAGAGTGGCTAAATCTGTCAAAACAGACCAGCAGGTAAAGATCAATTTTTTCGAAAATCTTATGTTGCTCAAATAAAAAAGTGCAAAACTAGCGAAAGTTAAATAACAACCTGGGGCAGAAGCAAAAAAAATTACAGCTCAATCCGACAGACAGAGGTATCTCACGAATTTTTACGGTGAAGCATAAAAATCTGTTTCAGGACAGCAACTTCCCCAAATATTACTTCTCTCTCATTAGAGGTTGATCTTGACACAAAAACCAAACAAAACGGATAAGGAGTGGTTATTAACGAAGTAATAACTTCCAAGACTCAAAGAAACAAAAACAAACTAAAAGCAAAAACAAATTGGGTTGTCTCCCATAAAGCTCTTTCTTTATAGCCATTAAGATGGGCACGATAGTTTTGAAGAAGCTCTCATAGGGATATAAATTGAAGCGAAAGAGAGCATTAAGAAGCAAAAACACACACACATTTAAGTCTAACCCATTTCCTATGCAAGGGGATTTTGTAAACAAACAAGTTATTGAAACCAAAGGCAACTTGCATAAGAAGGCAAAAGAAGTGCAACATAAAAACTTTCAGCATAAAACGAGGAAACTTGATATTATTGAGATACATAAGAACACTTTTCCCTCTCTCATAATAACTTTCTGTATCATGCATAAACTTAACAATATAGCTATCACAAGTACCATCATAGTAATGATCACTTATTCTAACAGAAAACACAGGAATACTAGCTCTCATAACACTACTTTGTGAAACAATGTTAGAGGTATCCTTACAAAGGATAGTGTGTCCCTCTTTCTCATATTTAGCAACAAAGTCTTTCACATTTGCTACAATAGGTTCATCAACCATTTGTTTATCAGGTTCAACATCCTTATTCATACTTTCATTAACCACACTAGCTATCATAGAATGTTCCTTTACCTTTACTGGAAAAGGCATTTTCTCAATATAAGGTTCAGGTAAAACATGATTAGTAGTATAAACTTCAGTATTTCTTGCAGGAACACTCTTAGCAACATCTTTATAAGGTTCATGATACTTATTCCACTTCTTTTTAGGCACTTCAATGTAAGAAGCAAAAGCCTTAAAATAAGAAGCAATAGCTTGAGAGTCTAGACCATAAGCATTTTTAATATTTTGAAAGTCATCAGTTCCCATAAAAGATTCAATGCATTCATAATCATAATTTATACCTGACTTTCTACCTTTGTCATTCTCCCAAGCTTCAGCATTGTCTTGAATATGATCCAGAAGATCCCATTTAGCTTCTTCTTCCATACAAGTGAATGATCCAGCACAAGAAGCATCCAATAAATCTTTATCATGTAGAGGGAGCCTTGCATAAAAGTTATTGATAATAATATTGTTGGGGAGCTCATGAATGGGACATCTGAGCATTAGTAACTTCAGTCTCCCCCAAGCTTGAGCTGTACTCTCTCCATCAAGAGGCCAAAAGTTGTATATTTGATTCCGATCTTTGTGAATCTCACTAGGAGGATAAAACTTTGAATAAAAGAGAGGCACTATTTCCTCCCATTCCAGAGCTTGACCATTCTTCAGCAGCTTATACCAGTCCTCAGCTCTTCCTTTCAGTGATAATGAAAATAAATTCTTCTTAACTTGATCTATAGTAATACCTGCACACTTGATCAAGCCGCATAATTCGTGTATAAAGAGTAAATGATCACCGGGATGGACAGTTCCATCCCCAACATAGTAGTTATCCATAACACGATCAATAATTCTTGTAGGTATTTTGAAAACATCTTTCTCAGCAGGTGGTGGCTTATCTACTACCTTAGCAGTGGTAGTAGCATTACCAAATAAGAAACTCAGCAAATTATCCATAACGAAAATAAAGCAACTAACAGAAGTAAACAATACTCACAGTAGAAGTTTCCTTTACCAGTTCCACTCTCCAATAGCGCTTCACTCCCCGGCAACGGCGCCAGAAAATAGTCTTGATGACCCACAAGTATAGGGGGTGTATCGCAGTATTTTTGATAAGTAAGAGTGTCGAACCCAACGAGGAGAAGAAGGTGCTGGCTAGTGGTATGGATCAGGAATTATCTGCAAATACTTAGCAAACAGATTTTTAGGGGTTTTTGATAAAGCAAGCAAACAAAGTACGAGTAAACAAAAGACAGTAAGAATGAATGCAGCAAGTGGCCCAATCCTTTATGCAGCAAAGGACAAGCCGGTTGTATTTCTATAGATGACCAAACGTTCTCGAGGACACATGGGAAGACTGTCAAATGCTTTCGCTTCATATAGTTGATTAATCTTCTTTAGCTTGCTAAGTGTTGTGTGGGTGAACCTGTGCTAATGTACCGCCCCATCTAAGACTAAATACATACTTGTGATTAAACCCCCTTGCAAACATCCGTAAGTACAAGAAAGTAATTAAGGTAGAAACCTAACCACAACTTTAAACTCTAAGACCCTTACGTCCCTTGTGCAATGGTTTCCTAACGGGGGATCAGGTTTCTGTCACTCCGGCAACCCCTACGATTAGTAGCCAAATACACAATGCATTCCCCTAGGCCCATATAGGTGAAGTGTCATGTAGTCGATGTTCACATGACACCACTAGAAGAAGTACACCACAACTTAAATAATAATCTATTGAATCTTTCTCAATGCAACTCCACTACTAACAACAAGACTTCTCCCATGTCCTCAAGAACAAAACGAACTACTCACAAGACATCATATGGATCATGATAAGAGATGGAATAATGATGTATAACAATCTGAACATAAACAATAATTCAATGGTTCACTCAATAGCATCAACTACAAAGAGTAATCAACACCGGGAAAGTTTCCCCTATGAACTATGCAAGATTCAACGCAATTGTTACAGTAATATGGAGATGGTGATGAGGGTGCTGATGGTGCTGATGGTGATGATGGTGGTGATGATGATGATCCCGATGAAGTCCATCTTGATGGTGGTGTTGATGGCGATGATCTCCCCTCTCCGGGAAGGAATTCCCCCGGCAGAAATCTGTCTGCCGAAGAGATCTTTCTCTCTCGGTTTTTTCCGCCCCGCAGAGGCGGCGAAATCTTTCTGTGGTCGCTCCCCGAGTCTTAGGGTTTTGGGAGGTTGATATACGCCAGAGGGGAGAGGCTGGAGTGGGCCAGGGTGGCCACACCACTCCCTGGCGCATCCTAGGCCTGCCCGCGCCATGGGGTGGTGTGGGCCCCCTATGGCCCACCTCCACTCCATCTTCTGGCATCCTCAGTCTTCTAGAAAAATAGAATTTTCCGTATATTTTCCCGGATTTTCTGATCTTCGCGAATTTTGCCTCCAAACAGTACCTTTTCCATCAGAATCCTGACTACAGCGGTCCATGCTCCAAAAGTCACCAACCATGCAAAAGTAGATGAAATAACATAAGTATCACCTCTCAATACGAAATATATCAATGAATAATAGTGAATTAAGACATAGAATAGTGATGCAAAATGGACGTATCAGGTACCAGAATGGAGTTTCTGGTTCTGATTCGCGAAATCTGGTGGTGGCGGCATAGCGGAACTCTTTCTGAAAAACGTCGAACCCCCGTTGGTTTTTAGGTCTGGAGGCATCTTATAGGCGAAGAGGTAGGCCGAGGGGGTGACCGAGGCGGCCACACCACCCCTAGGCGTGGCATGGGCTGGCCCGCGTGACCAGGTGGTGTGGGCCCCTCGTAGCCCTCCTCCGTCTAGTGTTCTGGCTCCGTGAATCTTCTAGTGAAATAGGATTTTTGGCATATTTTCCGGGATTTTTCCTGATAGTTGATTTTCTGCACAAAAACTAGACATCAAGGTAATTCTGCTGAAAACAGCGTCATTCCGTGTTAGTTGTATCCAAATCACACAAGTTTAGAGGAGAAACAATAGCAAATGTGTTCGGGAAAGTAGATACGTTTTGGACGTATCAACTCCCCCCAAGCTTAGCTTATTGCTTGTCCTCAAGCAATTCAGTTGAAAACTGAGTGCGATAAAAGAAACTTTCACGAACACATTTTCTTTGTAAGATGTATATATTCCCAGCATATGATCAAGTACTTGGTCAATTCATAATAAGGAGTATGCAAATAAGGTTACTCAATAGTCATTGCAAGCTATGAAGAGATTCTAACTCAAAAATAGTAAGTAGCATGAAACATAAACATAAGCAACATTGCAATGCTCATAAAAAGGTATGATAGAGTGGTATCTCGCTTGCCTTTGATTGTAGAGCAAACATAAATGCCAAGGCACCTCTGAAGTTCAAGTGAAGACTAGAAGTAAAAAATATCAGAGATACAAGCATCAAGGTCATGACACAATTAACCAAGTTTTGAAACAAGCATATTACACTAAGAATGACAACTATGCTCTCAAGAAAGTGCTCATAGAATGTGTGGAGACTCAACAAGGAAATGAAAAGGTTCTGAAAAGTTTGAAAGGCTTCCTAATGCTGAAAGTATGGTACTCATTAGCTTTGAGCTCTCATTGCCCCTATCATAAGCATCTTTAAATGATTAAGTTTAAAGTGACACAACTAAGAGGATATGCTTGACAAGTTATAAGTGGAAATCTCATGCCCCTTGCTTACGAGTACCGAACCTCATGCTACTCAACTTCAGTCACAAGTAAGCTCTTGTCATTGTAAGTACATATGTATCATAGAGAACCGCCAACGGGGTACCCCTTGCCCCATGACACAGGAGTTATCCCATATCAAAATGACAAGGCAACAAACAATGAGCATCTCAGCGATATTTTTATTTCCTATATGCATAGGTTTTTATTGAGGATGCTTCATAGAATGCTCATTGATGACCCACAAGTATAGGGGGTGTATCGCAGTATTTTCGATAAGTAAGAGTGTCGAACCCAACGAGGAGAAGAAGGTGCTGGCTAGTGGTATGGATCAGGAATTCTCTGCAAATACTTAGCAAACGGATTTTTAGGGTTTTTTGATAAAGCAAGTAAACAAAGTACGAGTAAACCAAAGACAGTAGGAATAAATGCAGCAAGTGTCCCAATCCTTTATGCAGCAAAGGACAAGTCGGTTGTATTACTTAAGATGACCAAACGTTCTCGAGGACACATGGGAAGACTGTCAAGTGCTTTCGCTTCATATAGTTGATTAATCTTCTTTAGCTTGCTAAGTGTTGTGTGGGTGAACCTGTGCTAATGTACCGACCTTCCTAGGACTAATACATACTTGTAATTATACCCCTTGCAAACATCCGTAAGTACAAGAAAGTAATTAAGGTAGAAACCTAACCATAGCTTTAAACTCTAAGACCCTTGCGTCCCTTGTGCAATGGTTTCCTAACGGGGGTTCAGGTTTCTGTCACTCCGGCAACCCCTACGATTAGTAGCCAAATACACAATGCATTCCCCTAGGCCCATATAGGTGAAGTGTCATTTAGTCGACGTTCACATGACACCACTAGAAGAAGTACACCACAACTTAAATATCAAACTATTGAATCTTTCTCAACACAACTCCACTACTAAAAACATGACTTCTCCCATGTCCTCAAGAACAAAACGAACTACTCACAAGACATCATATGGATCATGATCAGAGATAGAATAATGATGTATAACAATCTGAACATAAACAATAATTCAATGGTTCACTCAATAGCATCAACTACAAAGAGTAATCAACACCAGGAAAGTTTCCCCTAAGAACTAATGCAAGATTCAATGCAATTGTTACAGCAATATGGAGATGGTGATGAGGGTGCTGATGGTGATGATGGTGGTGATGATGATGATCCCGATGAAGTCCATCTTGATGGTGGTGTTGATGGCGATGATCTCCCCTCTCCGGGAAGGAATTCCCCCGGCAGAAATCTGTCTGCCGAAGAGATCTTTCTCTCTCGGTTTTTTCCGCCCCGCAGAGGCGGCGAAATCTTTCTGTGGTCGCTCCCCGAGTCTTAGGGTTTCTGGAGGATAATATACGCCAGAGGGGAGAGCCTGGAGTGGGCCAGGGCAACCACACCACCTGCTGGCGCGGCCTAGGGCTGCCCGCGCCATGGGGTGGTGTGGGCCCCCTTGGCCCATCTCCAGCCCCCCTTCTGGCTTCCTTCGTATTCTGGAAAAATAGGATTTTCTGTATATTTCTCGTATTTTCTGATCTTCGTGAATTTTTCCTCCAAACAGCACCTTTTCCATCAGAATCCTGACTACAGCGGTCCATGCTCCAAAACTCATCAACCATGCAAAAACAGATGAAATAACATAAGTATCACCTCTCAATACGAAATATATCAATGAATAACAGTGAATTATGACATAGAATAGTGATGCAAAATGGACGTATCAACTCCCCCCAAGCTTAGACTTCACTTGTCCCCAAGCAAAACTGAGCTCAATAAACATGGCCTCAGGTTTATGGAGTGAAGAGTCGATAAAAGAATACGGACAAGGAGCATCGCATTCATCAAATACATAGATCATAATAGAAGACAACTCACTATTATATAACTCAACTTGTAATAGGTAAAGGAAACACAAGAAAGATACATAAAGTGAATCATAATTGGTAATGGAAAACTTAGCTCTTGGTCGAAGAATAGTTGATAATTTTCTAGAGTTCACAAATAACTGGTTTTTCAATGATAGCTTTCAAAGTAGTAAACATCAAGATAAGAGAAATGTGCAAAACAAGGAACATAAGGAACATGATTGAATAAATCATCATATGAATGAATGAAACACAACAACTCAAAATACTTGCTGAGATAGAAGGGAATAGGTTTACTGACTCAACTACAAAGTAAAATAAAGGCCCTTCGCAGAGGGAAGCAGGGATTGCAAGTCTCATAAAGAGCACCCAAAAATTATGATACTTACTAGCTTTCAGCTCTCATTGCCCCTATCATAGGCATCTTTAGGTGATCAAGGTTAAAGTGATCAAACATGAGGATATGCATTGACAAGTTGTAAATTGAGAATCTCATGTCCCTTGAATACGAGGGCCGCTCCTCATGCTACTCAAGTTTAGTCACCTGTAAGTTCTTGTCATCGTAAGCATATGTGTATCATAGAGAACCGCCAACGGGGTACCCCTTGCCCGATGATACGGAAGAATCCCCATATCAAAGTGACAAGGCAAGCAGACAACAAGCATCTCAGCGATCTTCTTATTTACCATGGGAATATGGTGCTTTTTCTCTTTCCTCTCTTTCCTCTTTTCATAATCTCTTTTTCTCTTTTTCTCTTTTTTCTCAATATCGGACTCTTTTTTTATAAGAAGAATGCTTCATAGATGCTCGTTATGGTTACGCTACAGGTTTCCACCATGTCAGCATGGATTAGAGTAGCGGCCCAGGCGTTTCTCTAACACATATGCATAACTCCATGGACTTACAAGCTCCCCTTTCATTTCACACCGACGACATCCATAGACAAAAGAACATGATATCAACTAGGTACAAAGTACCAGTGCAATGTTGAAAGCGTTCCCCGTGACAGGATGGTTCTGCTAATTCACAACTTACAAAGCGCAAGCATATACGTGATACATTGCAAATGTATCTATAATTTTTGATGCTCCATGCTTGGTTTTATCCACTTTCTTGTGTTTTGTCTACACTTTGGAGTACTTTTCATATGATTTCTTGGACTAACCTATTAACAAGAGCCACAGTGCCAGCTACCTGTTTTCTGTTGTTTTTGTTTCCAGGAAAGTCAGAAAATGAATATTCTCGGAATTGGACGGGACAAAAGCCAAAGTGCCTATTTTTCCAGAAGACTCCAGGAACCAGAATACAAGACGGAGGAGGGCCAGGGGCTAGCCACAAACCCCCAGGCGCGGGCTGGGCCTGGCCGCGCCAGGGCATGGTGTGGTGGCCCCAGGCACCCCCTCGGTCTCCCTCTTCGCCTATAAGAAGCCTTCTGACCTAAAAACTCCGAGGGGTTCGACGTTTTTCTGGAAGAAGTTCCACAGTGCCGCCACCACTGAAGCGGAGATTGGGGGACAGAAAGTCTCTGTTCCGCACCCTACCAGGACGGGGAAGTGCCCCTGGAGCCATCTCCATCGATCTCCACCATCATCTCCATAGACCATCCATGTTTCCCCCATCTATGAGTGAGTAATCCCCCGTTGTAGGCTATGGGGATGGTAGGGATTGGATGAGATTGTTCATTTAATGGCATCAAATTGTTAGGGCATGGTGTCTAGTATCTTTTATTAGTGCTTTATGACTTTGTTGCGACTTGTTGTGCTTAATGCTTGCCACTAGGGCCCGAGTGCCATGATTTCAGATCTGAACATGTTATTGATTCATTATGATAGTATTGTTCTTGGTCTTATATGCAAGTTGTATACACACGTTGTTGTCCGGAACCTATGGCCTCGAAGTGACAGAAATCGGGATAACCGGAAGGGAATGGCTTTGATGTGAGGATCACATGTGTTCACAGAGTGTTAATGCTTTGCTCCGGTGCTCTATTAAAAGGAGCACCTTAATTGCCAGTAGTTCCCTAGAGGCCCCGCTGCAAACGGGCTGGTAGGACAAAAGATGTTGTGCATGTTCTCATTGCGAGCACGTATGACTATATATGGAACACATGCCTAGGATTGTCTAGTACTTGGATGCTTTATCTTATTTATCTGCAATTTCCCTATGTTCTGATTGCTATGTGGATTGTCTTGTCCATGCAACGCCCGTCCATCCATCCCTATGCCTACCGCACTCGAATCCCACTGTTTACTGCTTTTGTTACTACTGTCTTTGCTTTACTACTGCTATTACTTTACTATTCCTACTACAAAACTGTTGCTACTGATAAACTGCTGTGAGCAAGATTGTTTCCAGGTGCAGCTGAATTGACAACTCAGTTGTTAAGGCTTATAAATATTCTTTGGCTCCCCGTGTGTCGAATCAATAAATTGGGTTTCACTTCCCTCGAAAATACTGCGATACACCCCCTATACTTGTGGGTCAGCAAGACTATTTTCTGGCGCCGTAGCCGAGGAGCAGAGCTTTATTTATCAAGTCCACTTGGATTCACTATTGTTCAAGCTAAGTTTATTTTCTCCTGTTTGCTTGTTTCTTTATCAAAAATACAAAAAAAATAGTTCCTACTCTAGTTGTTATTTTCGTTGGTCTGTTATTGTCTTGCTTTGTCATGCTTGTTGTCAATGGTTGGTTTCTTTGAAACTGAAGCTTATTGGCAAGGTGGGTTCACGGAAGATCAAAAATATTATTATAAGGAACATCGCTTGTCACAAAAAGGGAAACATTTATGGGAACAAAGTGATGGATTGTATACCATTGCTAGAAATGTGTGCTCTACTTATAATGCTACTTATTGTTGTGATGAATCTCGTTGCAGAAAGAGGTATAAACACCTCCCTTTTCAATGTGAGTATAATGATAATGATACCATATCTTCCTATGCTAAAGGAATTTATGACTTTTATGATGCGGAACAAATTGAAGAATTTATTGCTTGGAAGGGTGCTTTTGAACTTCCTAGTTTGCTTGAAAATATTGATGATTCACCTTATAAATATGAGGTTTATGGTATACTTAAATTTTGCTTTGATAATTACAAGGATGAAAATGGCTCTATTCTTGAGTATTTTAATAGATTCTCTCCACAAATGGAAGAGACTAATGCCTTGCAAGATCCTATGGAAGAAGAAATTGATGAACCTGAAATCTCATTAGATGAAAAAGAGGAGGAGAGTGATGAACAAAAGGAGGAAGCATGGATTAGCTACCCATGCTTACCTTCTAATGAGAGTAACTCTTTATCCCTTACATTATTTGATTATCCCCCATGCTTACTAAAGAAGGATGAATGTTATGTTCCTGAGGATTCTTTTGAAGATGTTTATGGTAAAGCTCTAGTGCTTGTAGATCATGAAGAGCATGCCTTTTGTGATAGTTATTGATGACCCACAAGTATAGGGTTTGTATCGCAGTATTTTCGAGGGAAGTGAAACCCAATTTATTGATTCGACACAAGGGGAGCCAAAGAATATTTATCATCCTTAACAACTGAGTTGTCAATTCAGCTGCACCTAGAAACAATCTTGCTCACAACAGTTTATCAGTAGCAATAGTTTTGTAGTAGGAATAGTAAAGCAGCAAAAGTAGTAAAGCAAAGACAGTAATAACAAAAGCAGTAAACAGTGGGATTCGAGTGCGGTAGGCATAGGGATGGATGGACGGGCGTTGCATGGACAAGACAATTCACATAGCAATCAGAACATAGGGCAATTGTAGATAAATAAGATAAAGCATCCAAGTACTAGACAATCCTAGGCATGTGTTCCATATATAGTCATACGTGCTCGCAATGAGAACTTGCACAACATCTTTTGTTCTGCCAGCCTGTTTGCAGCGGGGCCTCTAGGGAACTACTGGCAATTAAGGTGCTCCTTTTAATAGATCACCAGAGCAAAGCATTAACACTCCATGAACACATGTGATCCTCACATCAAAGCCTTTCCCTTCCGATTATCCCGATTTCTGTCACTTCGGGGCCATAGGTTCCGGACAACGACGTGTGTATACAACTTGCAGATAAGACCCAAAACAATACTATCATAATGAATCAATAACATGTTCAGATCTGAAATCATGGCACTCGGGCCCTAGTGACAAGCATTAAGCACAACAAGTCGCAACAAAGTCATAAAGCACTAATAAAAGATACTAGGCACCATGCCCTAACAATCTGATGCCATTACGTGAACGATCTCATCTAATCCTACCATCCCCATAGCCTACAGTGGGGGATTACTCACTCATAGATGGGGGAAACACGGATCGTCGATGGAGCTATCCCATAATCAAAATGACAAGGCAAGCAGACAATGAGCATCTCAGCGATCTTTTTATTTACTATGTGCATAGATTTTTATTGAGGATGCTTCATAGAATGCTCATTACGGTTATGCTACAAGTTTCCACCATGATTAGGCATGGCTTAGGCTAGCGGCCTAGGCGTTTCTCTAACATACATACAAACTCCATGATCTTACAAGTTCCACTTTTATTTCACACCGCCGGGATCCATAAGCAAAAGAACATGATATCAACTAGGTACAAAGTACCTATGAAGCATTGAAAGCAGTCACCATGATACATGGTTCTACTAACTTCAACTCATAAAGCGCAAGCATATGCGCGACAAAGAAGGACGCAATGGTTCAGGTTTATTAAGTGCAAGAAAATAAAGTGTGCCATCAAGTTCGTGAGAGCTTTACTAACTAACTTTCTCATAACAAGCAAATATTTTATTCGGAAGAAAACAAGGCATATTGAATATGCACGGAGGTAGCAAATGATGCTAATGGGTAGGTATGGTGGACACTTTGGAAATATTTAGTTTGGGGAGTTGGAAATTTGAGTAAAACATACTCAGTGAAAGTGAAGGCTAGTAATAGTAAGGGAGCGACAAACGAGAGAGCAATAGCTGTCATTATCATGCTTGTAACAAAACAGGACTACTCATGGCATGAAAATGATTCAAGATCCTGAAGGCAAAAAAAATCTGTTGGGTCCACAGCATAGAAAACAAAAAAATTCCTACGGTGTGAACTACACGCCAAGATCTATCTATTAGGTACAAAGCTACCGGTGGACATACATCCAACGAGAACTTACCCTCGTAGACAACGAGCTTTGTTAACGAGTACCCCGACAACCTCCATCCCTCGCTCCAGCAAAGCAGCGGAAGCAGCAACTCCTTTCCAGATAAAGCCACCGGGAACATGTATCTCGCTAATCCGAGACCATGGGGGAATAATACTAGAGGGGGAGAGAGAGATCTTTAACAAGGAGGTGTGTTTGTGAGAAGTGAGGACAGGGGGGCCTTTTATAGGAGGAGGGGAAGGTACCCCTCCTTCATGGCCGGCACATGGGGGAGGTGACCCTTCACCTCCTCCATTCATGTGGTGGTAACCCCTCCATATTAAAATGCCCCTTCACATTCTCTTTTAAAGTCTCCACTTTAAATGCATTAAATTTCTCCAAATTTAATGCTCTCTCATTTAATAAAACTCTTTTATTATTTCTTATTAAGAATTTTGTTAATTACTTTAATTAACAAACATTCACATAAAACCCCTCCAACATTTCAATATTACATGCAGAACCAATTTCAGCAATTTCACCCGAAACAGTTTCGCTGTCTATTGAAATAATTCCAGCGCTTTCTTAAATCTTTATATGAAACATATTTGCTCCAAATGGTGTTGGTATCCCTTAAGTGTGTCACCCTACGGTTCGCGAATAATGTAGACATGATCGAGACCCCTCTCCGATCAATAATCAGCGGCGGGACCTAGAGATCCGTACTGACTCCTACACATTTAACGATGACTTCTGTGATTGTTGAGAACCTTTAACGCTTGTAACTAAATCCCTTTGTCTCCCGATATATTACATGTCCAAGATTCGATCATCGGTATCTCCATACCTAGTTTGATCTCGTTTCCGACATGCACTCTTTTATCGTTCCCGTGATATAGCATTCTAGTGATCACATCACTTGCTTGCAAGCTATCCTAATGTGATATCACCGAGAGGGCCCAGAGTATATCTATTCGTCATCTGGATTGACAAATTCCACTCTTGATCCATGAGCCTCAACATAACACCTTCGTAGTACTGAACCCATCTTTATAGTCACCCTGTTACGGTGTGACGTTTGATGTTATCAATATACTCTTCCGGTGTCAGCAATTAACATGATCTCATGGTCTAAGGATAAAGATTACTTCGTATGATGTTATAGCAATATAAACATAATGACTTTGATCGTAATGCTATACTTCGGATGAATGTTCATCACATCATTCCACCAATGGTGTGACCTTGTTATTAACAACATCCAATGTCCATGATCAGGAAACCTTGATCATCTTGTTAATCAACAAGCTAGTCTATAAGAGAGGCATAACTAGGAACCCTTTTTGTTTATTAAAGACACATGTATTGATGTTTCCGATCAATACAATTCTAGCATGTAAAATAAACATTTATCATAAACATGGAATAAGATAATAACCACTTTATTATTGCCTCTCGGGCATATTCCCTTCAGTCTCCCACTTGCACTAGAGTCAATAATCTAGTTTGAAAAACTTTGCGTATTGAACACCTATGGCTTTCTGGTGTTGCATATACGCTATTGCTAGTGGTTAACATAATCTCTGGATCTGACAGTTTCAGGTCCGTGTGTATTTGCATGTCTCTGCGTCTCTACGCATCACTCATTCTCAAATGAGATGGCATTGTATAGATTTGGTCCTTTGGTGAGACCTTTAGTTCGTTCGGCTCAAAATATGTTGATATTATTGTCACACAATATATCTTCATAGTATTAGCCCACTTTGAACCACACCTAGTTTGATAACAAACTACTTAACACAAATGCCCTCCTATGCTGCTACTATAGCAGTCATATACTTAGCCTTTTGTTGTAGTATCCGTCACAATATCTCAACTTTGGAACTCATCCAAATACATCATGGAACATCCTTTCCATTACATTGTGCCACCCATAGTCTAAATTGAGATAAATTTAATTTGTATCTTGTGACAAAACTAGTATCAATGTAACACTTTACAATGAACTACCTTTAACTATTTGTCACTTATACATTATATATTCTTAGTTCTTCCAAAGCTCATAAGAATATCTTTACTATTGTCCAATGATCATCTTATGAATCATTCTGGTATATGGTCATAACATTTAGAGCATAGGACATTCTGGATATATACATATCATGGTATAATTGATCAAAATCTTCATGTGATTTTACTCACCAAGTGTTGAAACACTTGAATTTTGATACAATCCTTTCCATGCAGCAAGAACCTTTCTTGTTGTTTCCATATTGAAACCTTTCAATATCTCATATATGTATGTCTGGCACAACCATATTAGCACCTTAATCTATCAATATAGATATTGATGCCTAATATTCTGGGTTTGCCCAAGTCTTTCATCGAAATCTTATTTTAATGAAATTCTTAACTTGTGTCAATACAAGATACATCATTTCCAATCAACAATATGTCCTCTACATAATGTATTAGAAATATGTCTCAGCGCTCCCACTAAATTTCTTGCAAATGCAAGCATCTTCATCATCTCCGATGAATTTAAACTCTTTTAACAGTTTCATCATGGTGAAGATTCCAACTCCGCTATGCTTACTTCAACTATTGAAGTTTACATGCCCTTTTAGCACCCTTTGAATTAACAAAACCCTTCGGACCATGTCATGTACATGTCCTAGGTTACCGTTCTATTAGAAGAACCTTGTTTTGTTTATTCAACTACCATATACCAAATTATATGTAGTGGTTGCTACATTAATCCGTCAATACTATATATCGCTATGAAAGATCAAATCTTGTCATAGTCAACTCCTTGAACATTGTCATAAACTTCTTTCCGACATGTCAACTATTTCATAGATGTTAAACATCCATGTCTTATTTCTTTATAGATCCAAACACGACCGATAGGTTTCACGCCTTTCCGGAGGGTCTTCCAAGTTCAGAAACTTGTTTTCTCGTGTATGGATACTATCACGGATTCTATGAATTCTAGTCATTTTAAGGAGTCAGGGCCCATCATCGCTTCTTTGCATGTAGTCGGTTCATCATTGTCAAAACAATAACGACTTGCTTATCAAATCTTACTATTTGATTCTTACCGACCCACACGGTTCTATAGGAACTCTAATCTCCGAGATCACACCTTTTGTAATCACGAGAGCCATGAGCATTGTGGCCTCCACCGGGACACTTTCCGGCGCTGCGCTACTTAGCACATATAGCTAAGGTTCAACAACCTTATCAAAGTTCTATTGTCCTCCCACTTAAATTTTCACGCAAAATTCCTTCTCAAGAAACTTGACGTTCCAAGTAACAAATTCTTTTGTCCTCGGTGTTATGGAGAAATTCCCAACAAATTATTTGGGATAACCTACAAAGACGTGCTTATCCGACTTTGGTTGTAAACATTTTACTTATGCATAGCATACAAAAATTTAAGAAAAGACAATTCGGGTTTTATCCCAAACCATAACTCATATGGTGTCATTTCAATGGATCACGATGGTGCTCTTTTCAGTGTAAAAGCGGTAGTCTCTAAAGCTTCAATCCTTAAAACATAATGGCAGTTGTATAAATGACACCCTTGATCTTACCATGTCAAACATGGTTTGATTTTATCTCTCGAATATGCCATACTCCTATGGTTTATCGGGAAACACAAATCATGGAACAATTCCTCAAGCCTTAGGTGTTTTTGCTAAACATGTAACTCAAATATCTTCCTTTATGATCGAATCATAAACTCTTTATTTTCTTGTTACAATGATTTTCCACTTCATCTTGAAAGGCTTTGAACAATTTTCAAATGTTTCATACTTCTTCCTTGTTAAGTAAATATACAGATATATTCACTCAAATTTTCGGAGAAAGCATATGAAGCAAAAAGATCCATCGCATATGGCTACACATAATGGACTATGCACATCAGCATGCACAATTTCCAATAAGCTAGTCATCCGTTCCTCTCTGGCCTATGGACGGAGTTTCAATTATCTCGAGGAAAGTCTCACATGCGTCAATTGATCAAAATCAAAGACTCCAAAAATCCATCAACATGGAGTTTCTTCATGTTTTCTTTCAAATATAATTTAAATAGCGATGTCACTTCATAAGTGATCTTTTAATCATTTGTCTTGCGACATTTTAGCAATAGTGTTTATGGATGTGATTTCTCCAACTAGACTTGTAAAAGTTCATCCATCCTTTATGGAATACGGTAATTATTTGAACAACCATTGTTCTCATGATATCGGAACAAAATAACAATTATTTAAACAAATCTTGAAGGCTTGGTTTGATGACAATGAAAAACACAATAACACTTTATTTGTTTTCGATGAACATCATCACTCATTCTCTTGCTGGTTTACTTAGGCCATTGTAGTTCATGAATTGCGTTGTCCGGTATGACACTTCATACCAACCAATTCGGTATCCAATACCAGTATCCAATACCTAAGAACCACATTTTTTTTAACAAGCAAGGAATACAACCATAACATGTATATCTTATATATACCCAAGTTGGACATCTCCAACCTTATATTTTCTGCCAAATATTTTTATAGATTCTCTTTCAGCAATTCCTTTTTTCTTTTAAAAGGATCTATCAACATCAATAGTGGTGTCATTCACATGACACATAGTACAAAGCGTATATAGTCAAATACTAATACCTTTGGACTTGCACTTTGAAGTGGATCACCATCATCAAATGTCTGGCATTCTTTCAAAAATCCATTCTTTAGTAATCTATTAGTGTAGTAAACATTTTACTTACATCTTCTATTCATCCTTATCATGACAACTTTCATGATCAAGCTACTATAGCTTATAAGGAAGAATCACGAGTATAATATCAGTTCCCAAAACCTTTTTGGTAGATTCGGATGCCTAGCATCTCTATCCTTCACAAATTCTCATACAATATGAGAACATGTATTTTGCTAAATTATACTCTATCATAATGCAACCAAAAACATTGTTTCAGATGTCACAATATCTTTCACACATGATGGTTTCTGAAACAATTTCCAGCTCCAATATAATCTTGATATTAAAACAACTTTTTGAATATCAATAATCATGGCGGCAAACATGATACTTTAGATACTAACATTGGAGTTCTTACACTTGATTTAATACTACTTATTAAACTTCATGGAGTAAATAGAGTTTGCTGAAAGTTTGCAATAGGACTTATAAACTTTAAATTGACATTCAAAACAATATGATACCAGTTCGTAAAGTAAATATCCAGAATTCTATAGTTCTATTATCTCAATTAAAACTAAGCATAAGGTAGTGAACAGATGCGAATGACTACAACAAATTATGCAAATTCACTTCGATTTAGTTTATGACAAATTGAGTTCGACTAATCCAAATTAGAAATGAACTCCCACTCAAAAACGACATCCCTCGTGCCTTTTTGGTAATTACATGAACCAAATCCACTACACCAAGTCCGATCATCACGTGAGTCGGTGTAGCTTCAAAGGCGAGCATCAATATGGTCATCACATCAACTATATGACTCATGCTTAACCTTTCGGTCCGTGTTCCAAGGCCATGTCTGTACATGCTAGGCTCGCCAAGTAAGAACCTTAGTATTCGCGTGTGTAAAACTGTCTTACACCCGTTGCATGAAAGCGTAGAGTTGAGAACACCCGATCATCACGTGATGCCTCGAAAACACGATCCATAGAACGGTGCATACTTAAGGAAGAACACATTTTATCTTGATATTTAAATGAGGGATCATATTACAATGCTACAGAAAGTGCCAAACTAGCAGTATAAGATGCTAACATCTAATGTGTAAAGTGAGATGATATGGTCCATGCATTTGATCTCTATCATTTGCATCGTGGTATGATCTCTATCATTCCTTTGTCTGTAAGGCCAAGGTCTATGGAACCTACACGTTGAATGTGTTGTAAGAGTATCTATCACACATCTACTTACAACAATACCATATCAAGAAACTAGCCCAGCAACGATCTAAACTAGACGCCTCTAATTTATCAATTGCAAGTTTTACGTGGCTTAGGGCTTTCGGAGATAAAACCGTTCTTACCTACGAACATGAACCACAACGAGGATAACTAAGTTATTAGCAACTCGTTGTAAATCAGATATTGACTATAGTAGGAGAGACAGACACCCGCCAGCCACTTATACAAAACAAGTTGCATGTCAGTCGTGGAACCGGTCTCATGTACGATGACATGTAAGGTTGGTCCGGGCCGCTTCATCCCACTATGCCACCAATATCCAAAATACATAGAAGATGCAATAACATGATCATCATCGCCCACATATCAACATATGTGTACTACCCGTGCTAAGCACCTACGCATAGATCAGGCTCTGATACCACTGTTGGGTCCGAAGCATAGAAAACAAAAAAAATCCTACGGTGTGAACTACACGCCAAGATCTATCTATTAGGTAGAAAGCAACGGGTAGACATACATCCAACGAGAACTTACCCTCGTAGACAACGAGCTTTGTTAACGAGTAGGAACTCGTGGTTGAAGTAGTCGTACACTTGCCGATCTCAAGATCGTGATGAAGTCCAGCAGGTCCGGCTCCAGCATGTCCATCAGATCCAGCTCCAACACCACCAAGTCCAGCACCGCAAAGCAGCGGTGCATACGTGATTGCACACACGTCCGGTACCCCGACAACCTCCATCCCTCGCTCCAGCAAAGCAGTGGAAGCAGCAACTCCTTTCCAGATAAAGCCACCGGGAACATGTATCTCGCTAATCCGAGACCATGGGGGAATAATACTAGAGGGGGAGAAAGAGATCCTTCACAAGGAGGTGTGTTTCTAAGAAATGACGAGAGGGGGGCCTTTTATAGGAGGAGGGGAGGGTACCCCTCCTTCATGGACGGCGCATGGGGGAGGTGACCCTTCACCTCCTCCATTCATGTGGTGGTAACCCCTCCACATTAAAATGCCCCTTCACATTCTCTTTTAAAGTCTCCACTTTAAATGCATTAAATTTCTCCAAATTTAATGCTCTCTCATTTAATAAAACTCTTTTATTATTTCTTATTAAGAATTTTGTTAATTACTTTAATTAACAAACATTCACATAAAACCCCCTGCAACATTTCAATATTACATGCAGAACCAATTTCAGCAATTTCACCCGAAACAGTTTCAGTGTCTATTGAAATAATTCTAGCGCTTTCTTAAATCTTTATATGAAACATATTTGCTCCAAATGGTGTCGGTATCCCTTAAGTGTGTCACCCTACGGTTCGCGAATAATGCAGACATGATCGAGACCCCTCTCCGATCAATAATCAGCAGCGGGACCTGGAGATCCGTACTGACTCCTACACATTCAACGATGACTTCTGTGATCGTGAGAACCTTTAACGCTTGTAACTAAATCCCTTTGTCTCGCGATATATTACATGTCTGAGATTCGATCATCGGTATCCCATACCTAGTTTGATCTCGTTTCCGACATGCACTCTTTTCTCGTTCCCGTGATATAGTATTCTAGTGATCACATCACTTGCTTGCAAGCTATCCTAATGTGATATCACCGAGAGGGCCCAGAGTATATCTATCCGTCATCTGGATTGACAAATTCCACTCTCGATCCATGAGCCTCAACATAACACCTTCGTAGTACTGAACCCATCTTTATAGTCACCCTGTTACGGTGTGACGTTTGATGTTATCAAGATACTCTGCCGGTGTCAGCAATTAACATGATCTCATGGTCTAAGGATAAAGATTACTTCGTATGATGTTATAGCAATATAAACATAATGACTTTGATCGTAATGCTATACTTCGGATGAATTTTCATCACATCATTCCACCAATGGTGTGACCTTGTTATTAACAACATCCAATGTCCATGATCAGGAAACCTTGATCATCTTGTTAATCAACAAGCTAGTCTATAAGAGAGACATAACTAGGAACCCTTTTTGTTTATTAAACACACATGTATTGATGTTTCCGATCAATACAATTCTAGCATGTAAAATAAACATTTATCATAAACATGGAATAAGATAATAACCACTTTATTATTGCCTCTCGGGCATATTCCCTTCAAATTCATCGAGGCTCAACTGATTATTACAGTCTTGTGCATGCGTGAGCATGTGCCAAGTCAATCAAATGAAACATTCAGAGGAGGATACCACGGTGTCATCCCAATTTATGAATAGAGTAATGCAAGCAAACATTCACGAGACATGCTACAAACTATTAGCGGACTGGAGCTAATCACAAGAAAGCAAGAACTACTAAGCATCCCAAGATAACATACACCCTACATGAACGGACTAAGCAAGCTCACAAAGATGAGTATATGTACAATAAAGGTTTCATCCACTCACAAAACTTATTATAGTGTTCATCTTCCTTTGACTTGTGTTTCTTATCAGGGAAAGGCATAGGTTTTTGGACCCAAGGCTCTCTTTCACTACCATGTTTCTTAGCAACAAAATATTCTTTAGTGTATTTAGTATTCTTAGTGTGTCTTTCCGATTCTTCTTCAACTTTCTCTTTATCAGGAGCATCATTTTCCTCATTACCACATTCAGTTTTAGCATCAGAGATAGATATACTATTAGGATCTTTAGCAGGTTCAGAAGACTCTATGATAGTTTTATGTTTCTTTTTCCTTTTCTTAGGAGAAGTACCACTATTTTAAATTTTTTGAGAATCTTGCTCAATTCTTTTAGGATGCCCCTCAGGATATAGAGGATCCTGGGTGGCAACACCACCAGTTCTAATTTCATAAGCTTGTTTTTCCTTAGAAGCATTAACTAGCAAATCTTTTCGTACCTTAATAAGCTGATCAATTTGAGTTTGAACCATTTGAAAATATTTAACAAGCATTTTAACATCATTAGAGGTTCTTTCCACAATATCATTCAACTCAATAATAGCTCTGGAGTTTTCCATTAAATGATTTTGCACCCTTTTATTAAAATTATCTGCTTAACAATAAAAACATCAAATTCTTCCAAGCATTGATCAGGAGGTTTAGAGTAAGGAATATCACCTTCATCAAAATGTTGGAGCGAGTGTACCTCAATAGTGGATGAGTGGGAGATTGGCTTACATAGTTCTTCTATAGGAGGTAAATTCTTCACGTCTTCAGCTTTAATACCCTTCTCCTTAAGACATTTCTTAGCTTCCTGATGGCCCAAAATATATCGAGCTCGTTGGGGAACCCCAAGAGGAAGGTATGATGAGCACAGCAGCAAGTTTTCCCTCAGTATGAAACCAAGGTTATCAATCCAGTAGGAGCAAGGAAACACCCCAAAGGTGTAGCTAGCTAAACGTTGGCAGGGCGCATTACCGGTGCCAGCAGCAACGTGGAGACCTGCATAACACAAACACCGAACTCTGTCCCCAACTTGCGATGAGGTTGCCAATCTCACCGGTTTTGCTGAAAACAAAGGATTAAACGTATCGAATGGAAGGAAGTAATAGTTTGCAGAAAGTAAACACAAAGCAGTAAACAGTTTATAGATTGTATGTAAAAGAAAGGACCGGGATCCATAGTTCACTAGAGGTGGCTCTCCTTAAGATAGATAACATGTTGGGTGAACAAATTACAGCGGGGCAATTGACAAACATCGAGAAAGCAATGCATGCATATACTAATCATCTTGACTCCTTTCAAACTTGCTTGGGCATTACAAGATTATACATAGACCGCCATCCAACTGCATCTATGACTAATAATCCACCTTCAGGTTATCATCCGAACCCCCTCCAGTATTAAGTTGCAAGCAACAGATTATTACTTTACGAATTGCGTGTAAAGTAAACAATACGATTGTTCTATGAACAAAGGATTGTTGTTTTCTCCCTAGTAGCAACAGCACATCTAGTACCTTAGATATTTTTGTCACTTCCCCAGATTACCAGAGGCATGAACCCACTATCGAGCATAAATACTAACTCTTGGAGTTGCTAGCATCTACTTGGACAAGATAGCTACTAACAACGGAAAGCATGCAAGATCACATGTAACAAAGACATGATAGAATCAATAATCAATCGGAAATAGCATCTCAATATCCATCGGATCCCTGCAAACACAACATGCAGAATTACAAATAGATGATCTTGATCATGAACGGAGCTCACAAGACCTAGACATGGAAGCACAAAGGAGGAGAACCAGCCATCTAGCTACTACATGGATCCGTAGTCCAAGGATGAACTACTCACGCATCACACCGGAGGCTTGCATGGTGATGAAGAAGGCCTCCAGGGTGAATTCCCCTCTCCAACAGGGTGCCGGGAAGAGATTCAGGTCCCTCCCGATCTAGGGATGGAGATGATGGCGGCTATAGACTCTTTCGTGGATTTTTGATCGGGTACTTAGGATTTTCGTCCTGAGGGCAATATATAGGCAGAAGGAGAGGCCGAGGGGGTGCTGTGGTTGGCCAGACCACCCCCTAGCGCGGGTCAGGCCGAGGGCAATATATAGGCAATATTGCAAATGTATCTATAATTTTTGATGTTCCATGCTTGGTTTTATCCACTTTCTTGTGTTTTGTCCACACTTTGGAGTACTTTTCATATGATTTCTTGGACTAACCTATTAACAAGAGCCACAGTGCCACCTGCCTATTTTCTAGTGTTTTTGGTTCTAGGAAAGTCAGAAAATGAATATTCTTGGAATTGGACGGGACAAAAGCCAAAGTGCCTATTTTTCTGGAAGTCATTAAATGCCAAAATACGAGACGGAGAAGGGCTGGGGGCCGGCCACACCACCTGGCCGTGCGGCCAGGCCTGGCCCGCTCTAGGGTGGTCTGGCCGACCACAGCACCCCCTCGGCATCCAACTCTAAATAAAACCAAGTTATCCCAAAGAGTCCACCATACCAACCTATTAGCATTTGCTATTCCAAGTATATTCATGCTTTTATCTACCTTCCGAATTAAACTTCTTATGTGAAAATTAGTGATTAAAGCTCTCACGAACTTGATGGCACACTTTATTTTCTTGCGCTTAATAAACTTGAACCATTGTGTCCATCTTTGTTGCGTATATGCTTGCGCTTTATAAGTTGAAGTTAGCAAAACCATGTATCATGGGGAACGCTTTCAACATTGCACTTCTATTCCGTTGATATCATGATTCTTTTGCTTATGGATCCCGGCGGTGTGAAATAAAAGGGGACTTGTAAGATCATGGAGTGTGTATGTGTGTTAGAGAAACACATGGGCCGCTAGCCTAAGCCATGCCTAATCATTGTGGAAACTTGCAGCATAACCATAATGAGCACTCTATGAAGCATCCTCAATAAAAACCTATGCAAATAGCAAATAAAAAGATCGTTGAGATGCTCATTGTCTGCTTGCCTTGTCATTTTGATTATGGGATAGCTCATGTATCATGTGCAAGGGGTACCCCGTTGGCGGTTCTATATGATACATATGTACTTACAATGACAAGAGCTTACTTGTGACTGAAGTTGAGTAGCATGAGGTTCGGTACTCGTAAGTAAGGGGCATGAGATTTCAACTTATAACTTGTGTATATCCTCTTAGTTGTGTCACTCTAACCTTAATCACCTAAAGATGCTTATGATCGGGGCAATGAGAGCTGAAAGCAAATAAGTACCATAATTTTTGGAAGCTCTTTATGATACTTGAATCCCTGCTTCCTTCTATGAAGGCCTTTCTTTTCCTTTTATGTAGAGTCCCCGTCTTCTATCTTTACGCACCTATTGAGAGAGCATAGTGGCCATTCTTAGTTCTATGTGCATTGTCCCTAGACTTGTTGATTGATGCATAACTTTGACATTGCATGTTCTTAAACTATTTGTATCTAGTCAACCTTATGAACTTTGAAGGTGTCCTATGCATTTATGTTTTGCTACTCTATGAGGGACAAGCTGAATACAATTATCACTATACTTTCTTTATGTGAAACAAACAAACGTCTTGCAAAGCATTGTTATTCATGAATCTTTTGTTTGTACCTTTTCATGTTACAACATAGTTGCTATGTCTTATTGTTAGAACTATATCTTTCATGCTATGTTAAAGTTTATGACCCCACCTATCAATGTTTTACAAATACTTTGATCAAGTTTATGATGGTGCATGTCACCTCAAAAATTATTCTTTCTTTTTATCACTTACCTACTCGAGGACGAGCAGGAGTTAAGCTTGGGGAAGTTGATACGTTGCTAACGTATCTATAATTTTTGATGTTCCATGCTTGTTTTATATCTACTTTCTTATGTTTTGTCCACACTTTGGAGAATTTTTATACACTTTCTTGGACTAACCTATTAACAAGATGTCACAGTGCCAGCTGCTTGTTTTCTGCTAATTTTCGTTCCAGGAAACTCAGAAAATGAATATTCTTGGAATTGGACGGGACAAAAGCCAAAGTTAATATTTCACCGAGGGGGACACTGATAACCCACAAGTATAAGGGATCGTGTGTAGCCTTTTTGATAAGTAAGAGTGTCGAACCCAACGAGGAGCTAAAGGTAGGATAAATATTCTCTAAAGTTCTATCAACCACTGATAAAACTCTACGCATACTAAACGTTTGCATTATCTAGGAAATAAAACTATAGTAACAATACGAGTAATAGAGATAGATTTGCATGATAATAAATAACAAGAAAGTAAAGCTAGTTGTTGCAGCAATAAAATACAGTAAACTAACAGACCATGATTGTGGAATAGTGGTGGTAATTGTGGTGGCGTTGTCCAAGTTTAAATAGCAAATAGATCGGGTTCATTGTCTTCGATGCAGTTTTCTATGTGGGAGAGGGTAAATATACATGCGCTTCACTACTTGGAATTACATGTACTATATGATTGGATTGTTAGCAAACATCCGTAAGTACTAATCAATGCATTAAGGTTTCCCCAACCATAGACTTAAATTTAATGGTCCTCTTACTCCCATACGTGCAATATTCTGGTTCGCGTCCTCAGGTTTCTGTCACTCCGGCAGAACTTCCCCCCTTCCTCTTACACATACTACAAACCATATGATGTTTAATCCATGCACGGACAAATATAATGGACACCAAAGGACTGTACCATATCAACATACAACTCTAATGAACCAAAGACGTTCAACCATTCAATCTAAAAACAAAGAAACTACGCAAACATGACATAGATCATAGGATTATAACTTATAGCATCAAACACCATGTTTACATAGGACGGTACAGAGGTGTGTGAGAGGATGAACCACTGCATACTAGGAGGATTAGGTGATGGATATGGTGGTGAAGATGGTGAAGAGGGCGGCGGCACGGGAGACTCCTTCCCCGCCGCCGGTATCATGGGGAAGCACCGCCCCTTAGCCCCCTTCCTTCATGGCTTCTTGGGAGCCCTCCCCCATGGAGATGGGATCCATGGGGGAGGCAAAATGTGGCTTTGGTGGCTGCAAATTCGTGGGTGGAGATGCCCTGGGCGAATTAGGTTTCCTCCCTTTATATAGCTTCTCGGATTCCCGTCACCCCATCTTGGGCTGCAGTAAATCCGACCTAAAAGGCCCGTCCGGTCTCGGAATTAGCTAAATTTTATGTCCAAAACATTTTTCGTGAAATTTCCAACAACTTTATAGTTTAATAGTTTTCTGTTTGACGTCGTCTTCGACCCGGAACGTGACCATCTTCAAAAAGAGTTCTGAGACAGATTTTTGGAAAATCCCAATTTTACTCCAACAAGGTTTCCACTTGTATTCTTGGTAATTCCTACACATCAAAGTGTAAAACAAGAATATTGTGCACTTTTGCAACTATTAGTAGGTTAGTCCAAATAAATCATAAACTTTATAAAAAAAGGAGTGTCAAAATCATATTATTAGCATAAAACCATCAAAAATTATAAATACGTTATAGACGTATCAACATCCCCAAGCTTAGTTCCTGCTCGTCCTCGAGTAGGTAAACGATCAAAACAATATAATTTTTGATGTGACATGTAGACAACACAATCTTGATCATCATTATTGTAAAAGCATTGAGAGCTGGGATTAAGGCACTCTAAACATGAATCATGAAAGATAGAGTTCTAACAATAAGACATAGCAACTATGTTGTAAAATGAAAAGGCACAAACAAAATATTCATGAATAATAATGCATTGCAAGACGTTTGTTTGTTTCATATAAAGAAAGCATAATGAGAATGGTATTCAGTTTGTCCCTCATAGAGTAGCAAAACATAAATGCGTAGGACACCTTCAAAGTTCATAAGGGTGACTAGATACACATAGTTTAAGAACAAGCAATATCAAAATTATGCATCAATCAATAAGTCTTGAGACAATGCACATTAAACTAAGAATGTCTACTATGCTCTCTTAATAGGTGCATAAAGATAGAAGATGGAGACTCAACATAAAAGTAAAAGAAAGTCCTTCTTGGAAGGAAGCAGGGATTCAAGTCTCATAAAGAGTTTCCAAAAATTATGGTATTTATTAGCTTTCAGCTCTCATTGCCCCTATCATAAGCATCTTTAGGTGATTAAGGTTAAAGTGACACAACTAAAAGGATATGCTTGACAAGTTATAAGTTGAAATCTCATGCCCCTTACTTACGAGTACCGAACCTCATGCTACTCAACTTCAATCACAAGTAAGCTCTTGTCATTGTAAGTACATATGTATCATAGAGAACCGCCAACGGGTTACCCCTTGCACATGATACAGGAGTTATCCCATAATCAAAATGACAAGGCAAGCAGAAAATGAGCATCTCAGCGATCTTTTGCTATTTGCATAGGTTTTTATTGAGGATGCTTCATAGAATGCTCATTATGGTTATGCTGCAAGTTTCCACCATGATTAGGCATGGCTTAGGCTAGCGGCCCAGGCGTTTCTCTAACACACATACAAACTCCATGATCCTACAAGTTCCCCTTTTATTTCACATCGCCGGGATCCATAAGCAAAATAATCATGATATCAACGGAATATAAGTGCAATGTTGAAAGCGTTCCCCATGATACATGGTTCTGCTAACTTCAACTTATAAAGCGCAAGAATATACGCAACAAAGATCGACACAATGGTTCAAGTTTATTAAGTACAAGAAAATAAAGTGTACCATCAAGTTCGTGAGAGCTTTAATCACTAATTTTCACATAACAAGTTTAATTCAGAAGGTAGATAAAAGCATGAATATTCTTGGAATAGCAAATGCTAATAGGTAGGTATGGTGGACTCTTTGGGATAACTTGGTTTTATTTGGAGTTGGATGCATGAGTGGAACTCATACTTGGTTATGGAGGCTAGCAAAAGACTGGTAGTGACCAACTAAAAGAGCAATAATGGCCATAATCATGCAAAGAGACAAAACATCATTAATTAAAGCATAAAGTGATATTACAAGTCGAAAAATAAAGGATCATAAAGGCTATGGTGACTTGGGATAGTCATAACATGGTGTGAGCATGCGCCAAGTCAACCCAAATAAAGCATCAAAGGAGAATACCACAATACCATGCTTTAATATCCTAAAACAACGCATGATTATTTCAAGGAATTAAGCAATCTCAATTGTATATAACATATCATGCTACATCAAAATTCACTAAGCATAAATCCAAAACAATATCAAGCATGACATGACAAAGCATAGGCCACCGTAAAAAACGAGCTCCTTTTACCACTTAAGCATGAAGGTTTCCTACTCTTTTCCAATCCAAACCACACTTATTTGAAAACTAATGTATGAAAGAGGGGGTCCAACCAATTTATTTAAGCAAACTAAGAAAACCAAGCAAAAGAAAACAAAAACGAAGATGCTCCAAGAACAACACAACTGCGCATGAAACAATAAAAATGAAGTGTTTGGAAGAAACCTGAGATTTTTATTGATGAAGAAGGGGATGCCTTGGGCATCCCCAAGCTTTGACCCTTGTACTTCGTGGATATTTCTTGGGGTGACACACGTGGCATCCCAAATCTTGATCTTTAGTCCATTCTTCATCTCATTACATCAATCTTTCCATACACCTGAAATTTTTCCTTCATACAAAACTTCACACAATCTTTATTAGCAACATTAGTGCACTCAAGATAATAAGTCTTTCGGTTCAGTCCCAACACTAATAAAACTTCCATTAAAACACAATCTACTGTAGCACTTCCACCAAAAAGATCAATTCCACAAAAAGAACCCAAAAAGGAATCAACAAGAAGCAAATGCAAATAATGGCAGAAATTTGTCAAAACAGACCAGCAGGTAAAGACCAATTTTTTTGAAGATCTTCTGTTGCTCAAATCGAAAAGTGTTGAACTAACGAACGTTAGATAACAACCTGGGGCAGAAGCACAAAAATTTACAGCTCAAATCGATGTAAAGAGATTTTACACGAATGTTTACAGCGAAGCACGAAAATCTGTTTCAGGACAGCAACTTTCCCAAGTATTACTGCTCTCTCATTAGAGGTTACTCTTGGCACAAAAAGCAAATAAAAAGGATAAGGAGATGTTATTACAGTGGTAATAACTTTCAAGACTCATCTAAAACTTTTGTGTTATCTCCCAATAAGTACTTTTCTTTAACGCCTTTAAGTTAGGCATAGGAGCAAGATTCAAGTATTTTTGAATGAATAAGAATTAAGATCAATACCAGAAATATCTTTCTTTTTCGGCTTCATGCATTCCTACAAGTTTTTAACTGAAAAGCTTCCATGGAAAGATTTGTTTTGGTTTCATAGGCATGAACACAAGTGTTCAAGGTCGACCCCCACTTAACCATTACTCATCTTTCCAATCACTTTCCATTTTGAAAATGTTTTTAGGTAACAAGTGCAACTATTTTTTTTTTGTAATTCACATTCCCTATCCATAATAAGATAGAGAACAACTTAAAACTGGAAGTAAAACCTACTTAGAGATAAAGCAAACAAGTGCACACAAGAATATTCACCCACACGCTATTGCTCCCTGGCAACGGCGCTAGAAAAGGTCTTGATAACCCACAAGTATAAGGGATCGTGTGTAGCCTTTTCGATAAGTAAGAGTGTCGAACCCAACAAGGAGCTAAAGGTAGGATAAATATTCTCTAAAGTTCTATCAACCACTGATACAACTCTACGCACACTAAACGTTTGCATTATCTAGGAAATAAAACTAGATCAACAATACGAGTAATAGAGATAGCTTTGCATGATAATAAATAACAAGAAAGTAAAGCTAGTTGTTGCAGCAATAAAATACAGTAAACTAACAGAACCATGAGTGTGGAATAGTGGTGGTAATTGTTGTGGCTTTGTCCAAGTTTAAATAGCGAATAGATCGGGTTCATTGTCTTTGATGCAGTTTTCTATGTGGGAGAGGCTAAATATGCATGTGCTTCACTACTTGGAATTATATGTACTATATGATTGGATTGTTAGCAAACATTCGTAAGTACTAATCAATGCATTAAGTTTTCCCCAACCATAGCCTTAAGTTTAATGGTCCTCTTACTCCCATACGTGCAATATTCCGGTTTGCGTCCTCAGGTTTCTGTCACTCCAGCAGAACTTCCCCCTTCCTCTTAAACATACTACAAACCCTATGATGTTTAATCCATGTGCGCAACAATATAATGGACACCAAAGGACTGTACCATATCAACATACAACTCTAATGAACCAAAGACGTTCAACCATTCAATCTAAAAACAAAGAAACTACGCAAACATGACATAGATCATAGGATTATAACCTATAGCATCAAACACCATGTTTACATAGGACGGTACAGCGGTATGTGGGAGGATGAACCACTGCATACTAGGAGGATTAGGTGATGGAGATGGCGGTGAAGACGGTGAATATGGTGAAGAGGGCGGCGGCGGCGGCAGCGCGGGGGACTCCTTCCCTGCCGCCGGTATCATGGGGGAGCACTGCCCCTTAGCCCCCTTCCTTCATGGCTTCTTGGGAGCCCTCCCTCACGGAGATAGGATCCATGGGGGAGGCAAAAATGTGGCTTTGGTGGCTACAAATTTGTGGGTGGAGATGCCCTGGGCGAATTAGATTTCCTCCCTTTATATAGCTTCTCGGATTCCCGTCACCCCATCTTGGGCTGCAGTAAATCTGACTTAAAAGGCCCGTCCGGCTTGGAATCATCTAAATTGTATGTCCAAAACGTTTGCCGCGAAATTTCCAACAACTTTGTAGTTGAAGAGTTTTCCGTTCGACCCGAAACATGACCATCTTCAAAAAGAGTTCTGAGACAGATTTTTGGAAAATCCCAATTTGACTCCAACAAGGTTTCCACTTGTATTCTTGGTAATTACTACACATCAAAGTGTAAAACAAGAATATTGTGCACTTTTGCAACTATTAGTAGGTTAGTCCAAATAAATCATAAACTTTATACAAAAAGGAGTGTCAAAATCATATTATGTCAACACCTAGATTTTTAATCCCAGATGCCCGTTATGCCATACCTCGCAATCCCAGGATTACCATTTTTGCAAGACATAACGGATTGGATATCACAGTACATCATCCATTACAAACCATAGATAAGGTCTTACACAAATAAGGATCTCATGATCCAGTCTTAATACAACAAGCAGCAGAAATAAATATAAAGCGTAGCGGTGGGGTCCATCTTCAGGGGAACAGGCAATGCTGACGAAGGCAGATAGTCCTAGTTATCATAGTCGTCCTGATGGCCATCATCTTGATAGTCTCCTTCATAGTCTAGCCATGAGAATAGCCAGGGACAAAAGCCATGAGTACTCTTTAAGTACTCGCAAACTACCACTAACAAGTATTACAATTCTAAGTTAAATTGCTAAATCTAAGTTTAATTATAAAGTTAAGTTTGAAACCTAAGCTGAGTTCAGAAGCAAAGAAAGATAAAGTAAAGTTCTAGAATCACTTAAGTTGGGAAGTTATTGTCATAAACACAACCCTGTTGTGGTCAAGTCAAAGTTCATCATTCATTTCAAGGTATTTGGAAAACATCTGACAACGAAACAGTATGGCCATTCCAACTGTCCATAACCGCGGATGCGGCTATTCGAATAGTTTGACACTCTGCAGAGGTGGTACACTTTCACCACAAGATTCGATACATCTGTCAGGGATAACCCTGAATCATCATACTTAGTATGCAGATAATCAAACATAACCTTCCCTTTACACCCCCTAGTATAAGCACCTCTCCTATGAGCATGGCCTCCCAACCATGACCATCAGTCATCTTGGGCACTACATAGGTGGACAACATTGAGAGGTAGCCTCAGCTCAAACCTCTCCCGCAAGGGAACTAATACTAATGCATATAAATTTCCAGCTAAGCCTTACCCAATTCAGGTAATGTGGTTGTACGGTAAATTTGGAATGGTATCGCATCTGAATCCAACCATTAGTTTTATAAAAGGGTTAAGGCTCATGCCTCAACATTTTCATCATCATAAACCATTTGTGTTTCTCAACACATGTCAAAACATCTCAATAGAATGACTCGTCATTCCAAGGTTTTCACAATTCATTTTCACCAAGTGTTCCCATCTATAGTGACTCAAGTTTTTGATCTACTCTAAATTACTAAGTTAAGAGTGTTCACTAAGATGGAAGTAATGGGTTCAATCTCATGCCATAGAATGACATCTAAAGTTATCGAAATAGGTCAAGTTTTATACTTTTTATGCCACCTTCAGAACAAGTAAAGAACTTGGGGTAAACTAAGGGAGGTAAAAACTTGTAAACAAAGACTTGAGGTAACTACAAGTTAAAAGGGGTGTGATCAAAGCATGCTTAAGGCATCTTTGCTAAACCATCTATTTTGATCCTAGATTGCTAAGCACTAAACTTGCAAGTGTTAGCTTGCACTGTTAATGGTGGCTTGCCTTGGTTGGTGCAGTGGTTGAAGTTTTCTTCGTCTTCGTCTTGATAGAACTCCTCCTCCTCGTAAGCTTGGTCAGTACTATCTTCTATAAATACATACGGAGTACACAATCACCGAACAATACTTAACTAGGCTAGATAGCATTCTAAGACACACAATTGATGATCTATTATCATCACAAGCATCACAAGTTTAATTCAATAGTTTCATTCTTTTTATTTTAGAAAAGTAATTTCTACTCATTGAAAAATTAACTAAGATTTAATATTCACCACTTAAAATATGGGATCATGTTGACACATGTCATCACCACATACTCTAATATGTGGGAATGAGATTTAAAGGTTGGATCACAGTCACTTTGGTTTAAGTTCATTATTTAATGATTTAAAGTGACTAGAAATGCCTATATAGAATTAATTTGGTACTAGTCCAAAGTCACTGCATGTAAACCTTAATATTATTACATATTTAGATATATATGATGAAATGTGATTTTTGAGAGTTGGAATCTACTAAAAACCTATCTTGGTTGATTTTATAAAAATGTTGCAAGTTGCAAAAGCTTCTGTTTTATTATTTTTACTAGGAGAGATCTATAACTCTAATTGAATTAAATCCAACGGGCTTGGATAGGTCATCTCAATACCTTTCAGACAAAATTGGTTTCATGCAATTTGAATTTATAAAACTTCCAGAATTGAATTTTAAACTAGTGGACAGAAACTAGATTCAACTTAAAAAGAAAAATCTAGATTTGAACGGTTGGGCTAGCGCGGGAACGAACTTGGGCCAGCCCAGTGGTGCTCCGCGGCGCGGGGTTCAGCTGACAGGGGGTCCCGCTTGTCAGTGGGTCTTAACACGCGAAACGGTACGCGCGCTGTGGGTCGTAGGATTAGAAAGAGGATCTATGGGTGAGGGTCGTCGTCGACGACGAACAGGTCGCCGGCGAGCTCGAACCCTAGCAGCTCGGTGGGGGTCTACTAGGGACGTACTAGGGCTCCAGAGGGGTAGGCGAGGCGGGCAAACGAATTGGAAGACGATGGTGAGGCGAGGCGCGGTTGTGGCGGAGCTTGGGGTGCCCTAAATCGCAGGCGCCCATCTCCTCCTGCTGCGGCTGCTCTGGCTCCAATTCCGGTGAGGCAGAGCTCGCTTGGCTCCGGCAAGAGGGGTGAAAGGATCAGTGAGAGGTGGGAAGTGAGTGGGTTTGGAGAAATGGTGCGGGGGAGGCCGGTTTATATAGGCCCGACGGTGAGACCGAAGGGTATGGGAAGGCGACTCCGGCGACACGGCTACGGGCGGCTAGCGGCATGGAGGTGGATGGCGATCGACAGGTGGTCTTCTGGCGGTGCTCTAGAAAGTGAATGCGGGCATTGGGGCAGTGGCATGCGGTCTGGGCGAGTTGGCGCTCTGAGTGGTAGAGGCGGCGGTGTCCATGGCGAGTGGTGGCTGGGGTGCGTTGGGCGGCCAGCGGGGGTGTCTGGGGTGTTCCCTAGGTCATGGCAGAGCGGTGGGCGCAGGCTGCGGTCAAGCAGCAACTGGTGCACGCGTGCCGGGTGCGGTGCTCTGGCGCGTGCTCGGCATGGTGCGGTGGCACTGGGCACGGGCTTTCCTTGGTGGTCCACGGCGAGGCTCGGCTCGGGAAGGGGACAGAGGGTGGCGGTGAGCTCCTGGCTACCTCCTAGACATGGTGAGGGAGGGGGAGTGGTCTGCTGCAGCGGGGCAAGGTTTGGCCGGCGACTAGGTGCTCGGTTTGACATGGCATGGTGGCTAGGGACAAGGGAGAGGGGTGCTAAGGGCCTGGTTAGACCAAGAGGGGACAAAGGAATTAAATGGGGATCAAATGGGGGCAAAACCCTGTGCAGAACAGTAAGCTAGGTTTAGAGTTAGATTCTTGCCAGCCAAGTGTTTGATTAAATGGCCGCAAGAAATAAACTTTTGAATTTTGGTTTCAAAATTTTTGGGTGATCTACACTAGTGCTAGGTAGTCTCTGGTTGCAAGGGTTTTGAAAGTGGAACTTGTTTGAATGTTTTTTGAAAAAGTGGGATCTTCCCATATGAACTAGATTCAATTTTGAACTATCATTTAAAATTAGCATTTGAAAGATTTTCACAGATCACAAGGTGGGCCTTGGTACCTCATTATGTGTACTAGCAAGGGGTGCAAAGATCATGAATTGTTTCTATTAATAAATGAGTGCTAGGAATACTCAAACTAGTGTAGTGGATTAAAATGGCCAAAATGACCATTCCTCCTTTTTAATTCTTTTTGATTTGATCTTCTTTGGTAAAAGTTTGGGAATGATGTATATGATGTTTAAATCACCTAGGAAACATTTTACAAGCATTGGATCACTTAAACAAGGCACTTCAATTCAACTCCTATTTTAAATGCACACACATATGAATGCTTTCATTTTTAATTTGGAAAAGTTTTTGTTAACCCTATTTTTGGATGATTTGATCTTGATAAGCTTGGATTAAAGTTTTGGGATGTTACAAACCTTCGCCCCTTAAACAAAATCTTGTCCCGATATTTACAAAGAAAACTAGGAACTAAAGAGATCTGGGAACTCTGTCCTAATGTAATCTTCTCGCTCCCAAGTAGCTTCCTCCTCGGTATGGTTGCTCCACTAAATCTTGAGAAACTTGATACTCCTGGTCCTGGTGGTTCTGTAGGCTTCTTCTAAGATACGGATGGGCACTTCCCGATAGGTCAGGTCATTGTTGATTTCCATAGTTCTGTGATCGATGTTCTTGAAAACTTTCGTCTTCTTGGACACTTCCAAGCATTTGCGAAGTAACGAGATATGGAACACATTGTGGATGGCTGACATCTCTTCCGGTAGTTCCAGTTGATACGATACTTCTCCTTGACGGTTCAGAATTTTGAAAGGTCCGATATATCTGGGGGCTAACTTTCCCTTCAGGCTAAAGCATTGAGTTCCCTTCAATGGTGAAACCTTGAGATATACAAAATCTCCGACATTGAAAGTCAGGTCTCTCCTTCTCTTGTCAGCATAACTCTTCTGTCTGGATTGGGCGGTCTTGAGGTGCTCACGGACTTTGTGAACTTTCTCTTCTGCTTCTCGGAGAATGTCGGGTCCAAAGATATGACTCTCTCCTACTTGCGACCAATTCAAAGGGGTACGACACTTTCTTCCGTATAGGAATTCAAATGGTGCCATCTGCAAACTAGCTTGATAACTGTTGTTATATGAGAATTCTGTGAAAGGCAGGCAGTCTTCCCATTTTGATCTGTATTCCAACACACAAGCTCTAAGCATATCCTCTAAGATCTGGTTGACTCCCTTAGTCTGTCCATCTGTTTGCGGGTGATACATGGTACTGAAGTTCAACCTGGTTCCTAATCCTTCCTGAACTTTCTGCCAAAATCTTGAGGTAAACTGGGTTCCTCGATCTGATACGATGGTCTTGGGGGTTCCATGCAGACTAACAATCCTAGCAATGTATAGTTCTGCTAACTTTGCACTCTGGTAGGTTGTCTTGACAGGTATGAAGTGGGCTACCTTGGACAGTCTATCAACGATGACCCAGATTGAGTCATTTCCCCTACTAGAAGTAGGTAAAGTGGTGATAAAGTCCATTCCGACGGAATCCCATTTCCATTCCGGAATCTGCAATGGTTGCAACAGTCCTGCAGGTCTCTGATGCTCTGCTTTGACTCTTTGACAAATGTCACATTTGGCGATGTAGCTCCCGATTTCTCTCTTCATCTTGTGCCACCAAAATTGCTCTTTCAAATCCTGATACATCTTTGTTCCTCCGGGGTGGATAGAATAAAGAGTATCATGAGCTTCCTTCATGATAATTTCCTTCATCTCCGAATCTGCTGGCACACAGATACGTCCTTTGTACCACAGTACTCCTTCTTCGTCTTCGGTGAATCCAGGTACCTTTCCTGTACCAATACGATGTTTAATTCCGTCGATACTTTCATTCCCCTTCTGGGCTTCCTTGATTTGGCTAATCAAGGTGGGTTGAGGTTCAATGCTAGCTAGGAATCCTTTGCTAACTAATTCAATCCTGAACTGCTCCAACTCCTCATACAAACTTGGTTGCTTTTCCTTGATCATGGTGTTAAGCCTACACGGCAATCTGCTAAGAGCATCCGCTACCACATTGGCTTTGCCGGGGTGATAGTGAATGTCCAAGTCATAATCCTTGATTAACTCTATCCATCTCCTTTGTCTCATATTCAGCTCTTTCTGAGTGAAGATATACTTCAAGCTCTTATGATCCGAGTAAATCTCACAGCGATTACCCATCAAATAATGACGCCATGTCTTCAATGCTAGAACCACGGTTGCTAGCTCAATATCATGGGTCGGATAGTTCTGCTCATGCTGCTTCAGTTGTCGAGACAGATACGCGATAACTTTGCCTTCTTGCATCAATACACATCCTAGACCAATCTTGGATGCGTCACAATACACATCAAACGGCTTCTTGATGTCTGGCATGACCAAAATTGGGGCTGATATCAATCTGTTCTTCAGCTCCTGGAAACTGGCTTCACACTTGTCTGTCCATTCAAACTTCTTGTCCTTCTTCAACAATTGGGTCATTGGTCGGGCTATGCTCGAGAATCCTTCTACGAACTTGCGGTAGTATCCCGCTAATCCGAGAAATGCACGGACTTGGGTTTGAGTGGTTGGGGCTTCCCATTCTTCGACATCTTTGATCTTGGCAGGATCAACAGAGACTCCTCCGGCAGACACAATATGTCCTAGGAATCCTACTACTTTCAGCCAAAATTCACACTTGCTGAACTTGGCATATAACTGATGCTCTCTCAGGGTTTCTAGGATGATTCTCAGATGTTGCTCATGCTCTTCTTCTGACTTGGAGTAGATAAGGATGTCGTCGATAAACACAACTACAAACTTATCTAGGAAATTCATAAAGATCTTATTCATGAGATTCATGAAATAAGCAGGGGAATTGGTTAATCCAAAAGACATAACCGTATACTCATATAAACCATAGCGAGTAGTAAAGGCGGTCTTCGGAATATCCATTGCACGAATCTTAAGTTGGTGATAACCAGTCCTAAGATCAATCTTTGAGAATACCTGGGCTTTAGTCAACTGATCAAATAGATCCTCTATCTTTGGCAAAGGGTACTTGTTCTTGATGGTGACGTCATTCAACTTTCTGTAATCTATACACAGACGATTGCCTCCATCTTTCTTGTCGACGAATAACACTGGTGATCTCCATGGCGATGCGCTTGGCTGAATCAAGCCTGTTGCTAACATGGCATCCAACCGCTTCTTCAGTTCCACTAACTCTGAGGGCTTCATGCTATAGGGTCTCTGGGCTATAGGTCCGGTTCCGGGGATTAGTTCGATAATGAACTCAATATCCCTATCCAGGGGCATACCTGGCAATTCATCTGGGAATACGTCGGGGTATTCACAGACTACTCTGACTTGGTCTATGGTGGGTAGGGCTACACTCTTGTTGCACTTGAATTGACGGGGTAAGGTTTCAGAGATATGCTCTACTGTTACTCCAGAACTACTGGTCATGGTGATGGCTTTCTTAGCACAGTCTATCAATCCTTTATGCCTTGACATCCAGTCCATACCTAGTACTACTTCCAATCCTTTGGTTCCAAGTATAATTAGGTTGGCATAAAAATCTATCCCATGTATTCTGATAGGTACAGCTTTGCAAATTTTTCTAGCTTTTGTAGTTGAACCGGGGATTTGAACTATCATGACATGCTTCAGGTTGGTTGGGCGGATCTTACTAGTGCATGCAAATTCTTCGGTGATAAATGAATGCGATGCTCCCAAATCAAACAATACTCTTGCTAAAACTGAGTTGACAGAAAACATACCCAGCACTACATCTGGCGCTTCCTGGGCTTCTTCTGCGTTCATGTGGAAGAGGCGACCGTTGCGGTTGTGAGGGTTCCCTGGGGCAAAAGTTGAACACGACGCTGCTGCTGAGATGGGGCATTCACAGGGGCATTGGCTGCAGTCTTCTTGGGACATTCATTGGAGTAGTGACCTTTCACTCCACACTCGAAACAAGTGATCTAGGACTTGTCCTTGACTGCGACAGGCATAGCATTGCTGCCAGTTCTGGGTGCAGTGTTGTTGTTGTTGTTGCTCTTTGGAGGTGCACGGTTGAAATGGTTGGCATTGCCGGAGTTGTGATTGTTTCCTCTGAACTTCACATTGCCTCCGCTACGGTTGGGGTAGCTTGGGCGAGAATTTGGGGGTCGGTTGTTCCTTGGTGCATATCCTGGTGAGGGGTTGGGACGGTACTTCTGTTGACTACTGGATCCAGACTACTGCATCATACGATGCTTGCGGTTGTCATTTGCCTAGTTAATCTTCCCTTCCATCTGAATGGCAGAGTCGACTAGTTCTTCGAGATCTTGGAAGCGGATATTGACGAGGACAGTCTGCATCTCATCATGCAGTCCGTTCAAGAATCTCTCCTTCTTCTTGGCCTCTGTGTTGATCTCATCAGGTGCATATCTGGCAAGTGACAGGAATCTGTCACGGTACTCCACCACAGTCATTCTTCCTTGCTTCAATTCGTGGAACTCATCTCTCATCCTGTTGACTAGACCTTGCGGCACGTGGGTGCGGCTGAACTTGACTTTGAATGCTTCCCATGTCATAACCTGACCATGGTTCATATTGCGGATGCTATTCCACCAAGCTCTAGCATCTCCCACCAGATAGTGGGTGGCAAAGAGAACTTTCTCATTTTCATCAACTCCTGCAACTTCGAGGTTGTTTTCCATGGTCTGTAACCAGTCGTCAGCATCTAATGGATTTTCAGATTGGTTGGAGATTGGGGGATTGGTATTCTGAAATTTTTTGAGTTTGGATCCATGGTGATCCTGATTTCCATGTCCTTAGTTGTTGAGAGCCATTTGGGCGATCTGCTGCAATGTTGCTAAGTTGCCTTGACGCTCGACCCTGCTTGCTTCACGGTCTGCGATGAGATTCTGCAAGATCTGCAGCATTGGGTCCTACGACGAGCTACTCCCTCCTAGGTTTCCACGAGTCATCTGAAGATTGAGATAGGTATAGGGGTAAGAGGGAAATTCTAAGGTTCATGGTTTTGGGTTTTCAAGCTAAAACTTTGAGTTAGACTCAGGTTTTTCATCTAACTTCATTTTCATTTATGCAAGCAAGCACACGATACAACACACACCACAACAAACAAAGGAAAGTAGATGGTTTGAAGAACCATTCTGCAAGCTACGATACAGTGGGACCGATACAACTCATGCTACGACAATGCTCTAGTGCATCTACTCATCGTCGATGAAGTCGGAGTCCTCATCATCAGTGTAGAAGTCCACAGCATCCTCCTCCAGAAAGTCATCATCGTTGCTGAGGTAAGAATCCATGTCTCCCTGGATGTCTTCACCCTCATCTTCTTCTTCCTTGGCGGCGAGCTGAGCTTCCTGCTCCTTGACGGTCTTCTCGAGGTTGGCCACCTTCTTGCGAAGACGGGCGATGGTGCGATCCTTCTTTGCACGATGGCGACGAAGAGACTGGCGATCTTGGACGAGCAGTGCGAAAGTCTGGGCCTTCTGGTCGGCAATGGCACGGTTCTGGTTGGCTAACTCCCTGGCATTGTCCAGTTCCTGCTGTCTGTCATGTAGCAAGAAGTCAAGATTCTCCACTTGACGCCTCAACTCGGGGTGACTTGGCATCTCCATCGGCATTCCCATGAAGTCACGTCTTGCATAGTGAGCAAAACGAGTTCCTTGGATCTTTTTGACGCTGAGGGCACATAGACGTGCGAGAGCTTCATGCATTGCCCTGGCTAATCCATCTAGCCAGTTGTTCTCTCTCACGGAGAACTGAATTCTCCCAGAAGTTGGTGCTTCAATGCTTCCTCTAAGATCTGCGGTGACTAGCCACTGTAGGTCTCCTCCTAGGGGTCCTCGATGCTTCCTCTAAGATGTGGGCGTCCCAGTAACTCCGACAGTGAATCCAGATCCCTCTCGAAGATCAGCTGACCTCCGTTTCCCAACTGGTAAAACTTGCTGAACTGAGTCTCCATCTACAAGAATTAAGGATGAGGAATTTAATGAGGTGATCAAGTGTGTCAAGTTTTAAGTAGTAATGTAAGAATTTTGAGGAACATGAATTTTTTTAGAAAGAATGAGTTCACAAGGATAAGAGAGGAAATAGTTTTTTCATACATACTCACTTTGGTTTTGAAACTAAGTTTTTGTTTGGATGTCCATTCTAACTAGGGTCTCCTATGGTCAACTTGTCAACACCCGGATATTTAATCCCACATGCCCGTTATGCCATACCTCGCAATCCCAGGATTACCATTTTTGCGAGACATAACGGATTGGATATCACAGTACATCATCCATTACAAACCATACATAAGGTCTTACACAAATAAGGATCTCATGATCCAGTCTTACTACAACAAGCAGCGGAAATAAATATAAAGCGTAGCGGTGGGGTCCATCTTCAGGGGCACAGGCAATGCTGACGAAGGCAGATAGTCCTAGTTATCATAGCCGTCCTGATGGCCATCATATTGATAGTCTCCTTCATAGTCTGGCCATGAGAATAGCCAGGGACAAAAGCCATGAGTACTCTTTAAGTACTCGCAAACTACCGCTAACAAGTATTATAATTCTAACTTAAATTGCTAAATCTAAGTTTAATTATAAAGTTAAGTTTGAAACCTAAGCTGAGTTCAGAAGCAAAGAAAGATAAAGTAAAGTTCTAGAATCACTTAAGTTGGGAAGTTATTGTCATAAACACAACCCTGTTGTGGTCAAGTCAAAGTTCATCATTCATTTCAAGGTATTTGGAAAACATCTGACAACGAAACAGTATGGCCATTCCAACTGTCCATAACCGCGGACGCGGCTATTCGAATAGTTTGACACTCTGCAGAGGTGGTACACTTTCACCACAAGATTCGATACATCTGTCAGGGATAACCCTGAATCATCATACTTAGTATGCAGATAATCAAACATAACCTTCCCTTTACACACCCTAGTATAAGCACCTCTCCTATGAGCATGGCCTCCCAACCATGGCCATCAGTCATCTTGGGCACTACATAGGTGGACAACATTGAGAGGTAGCCTCAGCTCAAACCTCTCCCGCGAGGGAACTAATACTAATGCATATAAATTTTCTGTTAAGCCTTACCCAATTCAGGTAATGTGGTTGTACGGTAAATTTGGAATGGTATCGCATCTGAATCCAACCATCAGTTTTATAAAAGGGTTAAGGCTCATGCATCAACATTTTCATCATCATAAACCATTTGTGTTTCTCAACACATGTCAAAACATCTCAATAGAATGACTCGTCATTCCAAGGTTTTCACAATTCATTTTCACCAAGTGTTCGATCTACTCTAAATTACTAAGTTAAGAGTGTTCACTAAGATGGAAGTAATGGGTTCAATCTCATGCCATAGAATGACATCTAAAGTTATCTAAATAGGTCAAGTTTTATACTTTTTATGCTACCTTCAGAACAAGTAAAGAACTTGGGGTAAACTAAGGGAGGTAAAAACTTGTAAACAAAGACTTGAGGTAACTACTAGTTAAAAGGGGTTTGATCAAAGCATGCTTAAGGCATCTTTGCTAAACCATCTATTTTGATCCTAGCTTGCTAATCACTAAACTTGGAAGTGTTAGCTTGCACTGTTAATGGTGGCTTGCCTTGGTTGGTGCAGTGGTTGAAGTTTTCTTCGTCTTCGTCTTGATAGAACTCCTCCTCCTCGTAAGCTTGGTCGGTACTATCTTCTATAAATACATACAGAGTACATAATCACCGAACAATACTTAACTAGGCTAGATAGCATTCTAAGACACACAATTGATGATCTATTATCATCACAAGCATCACAAGTTTAATTCAATAGTTTCATTCTTTTTATTTTAGAAAAGTAATTTCTACTCATTGAAAAATTAACTAAGATTTAATATTCACCACTTAAAATATGGGATCATGTTGACACATGTCATCACCACATACTCTAATATGTGGGAATGAGATTTAAAGGTTGGATCACAATCACTTTGGTTTAAGTTCATTATTTAATGATTAAAGTGACTAGAAATGCCTATATAGCATTAATTTGGTACTAGTCCAAAGTCACTGCATGTAAACCTTAATATTATTACATATTTAGATAGATATGATGAAATGTGATTTTTGAGAGTTGGAATCAACTAAAAACCTATCTTGGTTGATTTTATAAAAATGTTGCAAGTTGCAAAAGCTTATGTTTTATTATTTTTACTAGGAGAGATCTATAACACTAATTGAATTAAATCCAACGGGCTTGGATAGATCATCTCAATGCCTTTCAGACAAAATTGGTTTCATGCAATTTGGATTTATAAAACTCCCAGAATTGAATTTTAAACTAGTGTATAGAAACTAGATTCAACTTAAAAAGAAAAATCTAGATTTCAACGGTTGGGCTAGCGCGGGAACAAACTTGGGCTGGACTAGTGGCGCTCCACGGCGCGGGGCTCAGCTGACAGGGGGTCCTACTGGGTCTTAACACGCGAAACGGTACGCGCTCTGTGGGCCATAGGATTAGAAAGAGGATCTACGGCTGAGGGTCGTCGTCGATGACAAACAGGTCACCGACGAGCTCGAACCCTAGCAGCTCGGTGGGGGTCTACTAGGGATGTACCAGGGCTCCAGCAGGGTAGGCGAGGCGGGCAAATGAACTGGAAGACGACGGCGAGGCGAGGCGCGGTTGCGGCGGAGCTTGGGGTGCCCTAAATCGCAGGCGCCCTTCTCCTCCTGTTGCGGCTGCTCCGGCGAGGCAGAGCTCGCTTGGCTCTGGCGAGAGGGGTGAAAGGATCAGTGAGAGGTGGGGAGAGAGTGGGTGTGGAGAAATGGTGCGGGGGAGGCCGGTTTATATAGGCCTGACGGTGATACCGAAGGGTATGGGCAGGCGACTCCGGTGACACGGCTACGGGCGGTTAGTGGCATGGCGGAGGATGGTGATCGATAGGTGGTCTCCTGGCGGTGCTCTAGGAAGTGAATGCGGGCGTAGGGGCGATGGCATGCGGTCTGGGCGAGCTGGCGCTCTGAGCGGCAGAGGCGGCGGTGTCCACGACGAGCGGTGGCTGGGGTGCATTGGGCGGCCAACGGGGGTGTCTGGGGTGTTCCCCAGGTCATAGCGGAGCGGTGGGCGCAGGCTACGGTTGAGCGGCAGCTGGTGCACGTGTGCCGGGTGTGGTGCTCTGGCGCGTGCTCGGCATGGTGCAGTGGCACTAGGCGCGGGCTTTCCTCGGTGGTCCACGGCGAGGCTCGGCTCGGGCAGGGGACAGAGGGTGGCGGTGAGCTCCTGGATACCTCCTAGACATGGCGAGGGAGGGGGAGTGGTCTGCTGCAGCGGGGCAAAGTTTGGCCGGCGACTAGGTGCTCGGTTTGACATGGCATGGTGGCTAGGGACAAGGGAGAGGGGTTCTAAGGGCCTGGTTAGACCAAGAGGGGACAGAGGGATTAAATGGGGATCAAATGGGGGCAAAACCCTATGCAGAACAGTAAGCTAGGTTTAGAGCTAGATTCTTGCCTGCCAAGTGTTTGATTAAATGGCCGCAAGATATAAACTTTTAAATTTTGGTTTCAAATTTTTTGGGTGATCTACACTAGTGCTAGGTAGTCTCTGGTTGCAAGGGTTTTGAAAGTGGAGCTTGTTTGAATGTTTTTTGAAAAAGTGGGATCTTCCTGTATGAACTAGATTCAATTTTGAACTATCATTTAAAGTTAGCATTTGAAAGATTTTCGCAGATCACAAGGTGGGTCTTGGTACCTCATTATGTGTACTAGCAAGGGGTGCAAAGATCATGAATTGTTTCTGTTAAGAAATGAGTGCTAGGAACACTCAAAGTAGTGTAGTGGATTAAAATGGCAAAAATGACCATTCCTCCTTTTTAAATCTTTTTTATTTGATTTTCTTTGGTAAAAGTGTGGGAATGATGTAGATGATGTTTAAATCACCTAGTAAACATTTTACAAGCATTGGATCACTTAAACAAGGCACTTCAATTCAACTCCTATTTTAAATGCACACACATATGAATGCTTTCATTTTTAATTTGGAAAAGTTTTTGTTAACCCTATTTTTGGATGATTTGATCTTGATAAGCTTGAATTAAACTTTTGGGATGTTACATATTATTAGCATAAAACCATCAAAAATTATAGATACGTTATAGACATATCAGACACAGAGCCAGAAGACGATACGGAGAGGGGCTAGAGGCCGGCCACACCACCTGGTCGTGCGGCCAGGCCTCGCCCGTGCCAAAGGGTGGTATGGCCGCCTAGGGCACCCCCTCGTCTCCCCTTTCGCCTATAAGATGCCTCCAATACAGAAACCCTAAGCACCCGATCAAAATTCCATGAAAGAGACTGTAGCCGCTGTCATCTCCATCCCTAGATCGGGAGGGATCTAAAGCTCTTCCTGGCACCCTGCTGGAGGGGAGAGATCACCCTGGAGGCCTTCTTCATCACCATGACTGCCTCCGGTGTGATGCATCAGTAGTTCATCCTTGGACTACGGGTCCATGTAGTAGCTAGATGGTTGGTTCTTCTCCTTTGTGCTACTATGTCTAGATCTTGTGAGCTCCGTTCATGATCAAGATCATCTATTTATAATCCTACATGTTGTGTTTGCGGGGATCCAATAGATATTGAGATGCTATTTCAGATTGATTATTGATTCTATCATGTCTTTGTTATTTGTGATCTTGCATGCTCTCCGTTGCTAGTAGCTATCTTGGCTAAGTAGATGCTAGCAACTCCAAGAGGGGGTATTTATGCTCGATAGTGGGTTCATGCCTCTAGTAATCTGGGGAAGTGACAGAAATCTCTAAGGTACTAGATGTGATGTTGCTACTAGGGAGAAAACAGCAATCTTTTGTTCATAGAACAATCGTATCGTTTACTTTACACGCAATGCTTAATGCAATTATCTATTGCTTGCAACTTAATACTGGAGGGGGTTCGGATGATAACCTGAAGGTGTATTATTAGTCATAGATGCAGTTGGATTACGGTCTATGTATAATATTGTAATACCCAATCAAATCTCATAGGATTCAAGATGATTAGTATATGCATGTATGTTTTCTCGATGTTTGTCAATTGCCCCGCTGTAATTTGTTCACCCAACATGTCATCTATCTTAAGGAGAATCACCACTAGTGAACTATGGACCCCGGTCCTTTCTTTTACCATCAATCTACAATCTATTTACTGTTTTATGTTTACTTTCTGCAAGAAATTACTATCTTCCACACAATACGTTTAATCCTTTGTTTTCAGCAAAACCAGTGAGATTGACAACCTCACTGTAAGTTGGGGGCAAAGTTCTGTGGTTGTGTTGTGCAGGATTCCAAGTTGGAAACAACACCTTGGAGGTGTTTCCTTTCTCCTACTAGTTCGATAACCTTGGTTTCATAACTGAGGGTGACGAGGGTTTAACTCGTCAATGCCCATTGTTATGGACTTGGGTTTTGGAGAAGGAGGGAGCACTGGAGACATCTATCGGCTAGCAAACAAGCACACAGGGGACAAAGGATTTACCCAGGTTCAGGCCTCGTAGAGGTCCCTACTCCTGCTTGTCTGCTCGTGGAATTATCAAGGGAGTCGAAAGTTACAATGATGCGCAGATGAAATCTGGCGAGGGTTGCGAAAACTAGGGTTGCGTGTGTTCTCCTCGCCGCCCCCTCCTAGCCTTTATATAGATAGGCTAGGTCTCGGGTAGCAGGTCGAGTCGGTTACAAGTTAGGGTTTTCCCCTTCAAACTTTCTATCTTTAGCTGCTTCTTGTCGTTCAAGCAATTGAGAGTCCATAGGTTACTCGAGTCCCTCCATCCGGGCCTTGGCGACACCGTGGGCCTGTACGTGTTTGGGCCGTATATACCAAGCTCGAGTACCTGTAGGGTATACCCATGTCAGAGGGAAAACTTGCTGTTATGCTCATCATACCTTCCTCTTGGGGTTCCCCAACGAGGTCGATATATTTTGGGCCATCATGGGCCAAGAGGTAGTTTTACTATTTTTACCTTTCATGTAGTATAGATAATTATTCATATGTCATTTTTTATGTGTATAATGCTTTTTTAAAAAATAATAAGAAATAATGCTCGACAAGATGTGTAATCAAGAGATGATCTCTCTCTACATGTGTGCATGTTTTAAAAGTTGCTTCTGAATGCAGTATACAGACATGTGAAAAAAGGCTCCCCTCAAACACACATACAAATGACAAACATAATAGCATATGAGTAGGATAAGAAATACATACGTTTGCACAAAACCATGTGGTGAATAAAACGAGGTTCACCAACACAAATAGGAATAAATAAGTTCACAAGCATGATCACACTTCTCCCCCTGTGGCATCAAGACGCCACGAAGGGAAAAAGTAGCATAACTACACGCCAGACCTGACGACGGGGGAGGAGGTTGGGTCCGGGTCCTCACAAGAGGCATCAGTGTAGCCAGGTGGAGCAGGCTTGGTGCCTTCATCTTCATCATCCGTCCACTTGCAATTCTCGGAGATCCACTTGTCCTTAGGCATGGTTTCACTGTTGTGCTCCAAAGTAACATCCATCTTCAAATGCCTCATGATGGCCTTGTCCTTTTTTGCATCCTTACTTCCCTGAACATAGGTTTTATAACCCTAGTCTTGTTGAATACAAAACTTCTTATTTATCTTCCTCATTAAGGTCTTGGCCCATGTAGGTGGCTGCTCGAGAGGTGCTTGTACCACAAATTCTGGAGTAGCACTAGAAGGACCTTCCTTATCCGCCTTTTTCTTAAGCTCAGCGGCTAGCCTTTTTTCATCAGTTCTTGGCTGGTTGTGAGTTTTTGACACGAAAGAACTTTGGCTCATGAGTAGTCATAGTGCAATGATCAAGAGGAGAGTGCCCGGCGTCATTCCACTTCTTGGTGATGAGTAACTGAATATAAGGGCCATAGGGAGCTTCCTGACGGTTAATCATAGCTAACATCATCCCATTGTAGAGGAAATCCATCACATCAACCTTCACACCATCATACTTCCTGAGATGAGTTTGGAGCAAAAGATCAACCTTGTAGTAGTGTATTTCATCCAAGTTACCACTTTCAGGAGCAATGGATTCCCTATAGATCCGAAGAAGAATGTCATAGAGAGGGAGAAAGTCAGGACTCTTGCTAGGAACTCCCCACCCGGGTATGTATAGAGGAGCAAGAACTTTAGGAATGCTAGCATTTTATTCTTTGTGAACACGCCATCCATCCGCATCCTCTCCTGACAAAATAGGATACCCAAGAACATCAACAAACTCACTCCAAGAAGGCTCCAAAATCTCTCCGTGAGTCATCCACTTGAGTATCATGGCATCATCAGTCCCAAAGTGAACGGTAGAGTAAAACTGAGCAACCATCTTCTCATCATAGTTGTTGCGAATTTGCATGATATGAAGAAGGCCAAAACTCTTACAAATTTCCAAGGCTTCTCCAAAATAGTCCTCGTTCTTCTTGAAGATACTTTCTTTGGTATACTTTTGAGTGATTACTGGCTTCTTCAAGGCCATGTAAACATCTACAAAGATTTTTTCTTGCTTGGCTATGTGAAAATTTGTATCACAAACATGACGACCCCGAGGGGTAATATATGGATCAACCTCCCTTAGCCTCTCATACTCCTTATTGGACCATCTTGTAATTGACTTGAGGGGCAGTTTCTTAGTGGCCATAGATTTCTGATTAGTGGCGGCTGTTTCGTGCGACAAACTAGTTGTTGTCTTCTTGTCAGGTTGTTGATGTCTAGCTGACTTTCGAGTGAGCTTGATCACTTTCTCTGGTGGTTCACTACCCAAGTACACATGTTCAGCATCTTGATCTGAGTACCTGGCTAAATAAGGACGCTTCCTATTGTTGCCCCTAGTAACACCAAGAGAGCCCCCGAAATTTGAGAAGAAAGCATATTTAGTGAGGGGTAGGGGTAAATCATGCATGTTACTAGTCAAGTAAATCATGTATAAAAAAGGAAAACTTCATGTGCAAAATATAACAGCACTACAACAGCTAATATTGTCGTTCAGAACTAAATTTGGCTCTCTAGTACTGCAAAATTTCCTCTGGTTTTCATTATATGCATACACAATTTGATAAAATTTCACCATATCGTACTACCCACAAGTATAGTAAGTGGATCATCTTACATGGACAGATGGGTTACAACCTGACTATATATTCCAGCATATCTATACTGCGGCATGTAATATGCTAAGGAAAAATATGAACAATGGTCTAGCTACAAAGTTTGAACAATGGTCTAGCTACAAAATTAATTGCAAAGTGCACACTGAGCTGATTATATTTTGATTTTCTGCTATCTCATCGAGAAAAAGGAAGTACCACTGGTCGAACACCGGTAGAACCCGGACTCGACAAACATGATCGTCTTGGTACCACGGGTTTTGACCAAAAAACTGAACCAAAGCAATTTCTTTTTCAACTAGAAAGATGACTACAACCCGAGGCATGATCTCCTCACGAGTTTTGGCCCAACAAATAAGGAACCCTAACATTTATTCTCTAGCAAGTTAAATAGCAAAAATCCAAGCTAATGTAAAGGGGACGAGGGGAAAATACCAGTGTCCACGGAGGAGATCGAGCAGAGTAGGGCTCCGATGGAGCAGATCTGGCCGAAAACGTCCGAGCACACGCGGCCGGTGGCGACGGGGCGGCCGTTCCTGGAGGTCAGGTGCAGGTTGAACAAGATTGCGTCGGGGAGGGAGGAAAGGAATTGAATTGGGTTTTTCCTAACCCGGCCCAATTTATTCAGAGAGAACTCAAAACCAGGTGCCGCTCCGTCTTGTCGTGTCGTGACCAGGGGGTACTACCAATGTACGTCTGCCACACTTCCTCCAACGACTGGACCGCGTGCAGTAAAACACTGGAGGAACCACTGAGATTACCGGTAGTAGGCCGGAACTAACTCGGAAATAACGCGGCTAAAGCGAAGACACCAGAGGTACTACCATCGCGTCGACGGTACTATCGACATACACTGAAAAAACAGCGAAAGTGAAAAGAACACTTGGATGTCTGTGGGGTGTATATAGGTTTGTGCAACAAAAAACAATTCGCCAAAACCTTCTGGAGTGAATCCCATCTTCATAGTAAGGGTCCCTATGACTAAAATAAATAGACAGAAATGATAAAAACATTGTCTTCGACATTTCTCGAGTTGTCACGATACAGCAAAACAGATAGACAAATAAATGATCTAACAGTAGTCGTTCTACAAACATTGACTCAAGCTATGGTGCACTCAAAGAAAACCCAACCAGTGCCCATATTAGAGTTCACTCTCCTAGCAAACCCGCTTCAAACATTAATGTGTATACTGGATGTATCCCAGAGTTTCTTCAAACAGGAATGTGTATAATGCTACTGTTGTGGCTGCTTGGTTTCCTACAACAGAAAATAGTGGTTAATGACATGCACCATCTTAATGAGTAATGCACAAGTAGAAGACAAATTTACACAGATTTACTACCTCTTTCAACTTTTCGCCTGTACGGATGTTGTGACCGGGCTCACCGCAGAAGCCACGTTTCTCTTTTGATCTTGGTTTCTTCATCTTTGCCAGTAACCTTTTCTTTGGTGCACCTCGGCTTTGCACATGAATGGGATCCTAAACCTTTTCCAAATCGTTAGTATCAATTTGTGTTGTCTGTGGCAGCACCGGACCATACCTCATGTATTCCTTCTGAGCACTCGATGATTCCATGTTGTCATCTTCTTCATCCAGAATAGCCATAAGCTTCTCGTATTCTTTATCAGAATGAGCTGCAGAGAAACATTTCTTAAGTACTCTTTTTCGCAGCTCATGGAACTTCTTCAGGCTTTTTGAATACTCATACGTGCAGTTCTTTCTGGTTGAAGGAACTCCAGCCTTTGCACTCATCGTCCACCTGGCCGCAACACAGCAGTTAGGAAGTTGTTTTACTTGCAATATTCCCAACACGAAGAACATGTGCGAACATGGTGTGCCTAAGCACTCCAATTTACAGCAGGAACAAGATATCGTGTCTAGAAAACCTTCCTTTCGCTTACAGTGCACTTGGAACTTCTTCTCTGTTGTATCATTCTTGTACACATGAAATAAAGTCAAATCGTAATCATCTAGAATATGAGAGATGGCACAATTGCTGGTAGCCACTGCACTATATCTGACCAAGGCAAACACCACTGACGTGAAAATAGTTGCAACGTGTTTCTCGAGACTTGAAGCATCCACCTCTGTAAATGGAATGGATTGCATGACCACAATGTCTAGAACCGCCTCTATGCTCATAGTGCTCTAGCATCTTGAACAATGTCATGCTACCATCTAGATGCTTGTGCAGAACAGAGTTTAGGCTCTCGCTCCTTTGATTACTGTTTAGTCCTAAGAAATATTTTTCCACTAGATACGGAGCACACCATAGCTTTCTCATCTTATACATCTGATGTAGCCACAATTTCTCGCTTGTTACTTTATACCTTTCCAAGAAGTCAGGCCATTTTAGCTCATGCTCCTCTATAGAAGCGGAGTCATATATAAAAGATATAAACTCTTTCTTGATTGTATTATCCCCCAGATTACGTACAATGTTCTGCTGAATGTGCCACACACACAACCTATGAAACGTGTCATACCAAATGACCCTGATGGCTCACTGCATTGCCAGGTCCTCGTAGGTGATCACGGCTATCCGGTGCTTCTGGACCATGCAATCTGAAAAGGTCCCCAACATCCACTCATACGCCTCCGCTGTCTTGTGGGATATAATCCCACATCCAAAGATAATAGTGTTGTGGTGATGATTCATCCCAACAAACGACACAAAAGGAAGATTATACTTATTGGTCATGTACATGCTGTCAAAAACAACAACGTCTCCAAAAGCCTGGTAGTCGTGCCGAGATTGACTGTCGGCCCAGAACAGTCCCTTCAGATGTCCCTCTTCATCAACCAAGTACCTAAAGTAAAAAATCTGGATCCTTCTCCTGTCGTGCCATCATGTGACGGATCACCATTTGAGCGTCACCGTTTGTAATTGTTTTTTTATTATAGTTATCACATAAATTATAAATGTCCCTCTTGGTGCATCCAACTTCATCGTACCCACCATACTGCAACATCAAGACATCCATGATTTTGTGCTTACACATCCCAAATATCTGCATCTCTACAATGTCCGCTTTCAGCTCGTTATTCGTCTATGTGAACACATCAGACAAGCAATATCAGGTGGGGCCATAGAATGGGTGTGTTCATCAACAAAATCCTTCACAAACCACCGCCACGTTTCCTCGACCCTTGCAATTACCAGTTTCGTCTTACAACCAACACGGGTGATGTTCCGGGGCCACCTCTTCCTGTCTTCTCTCTTCCTTTTCATGTGCTTCTCTTCACGACAACCTTCACGATTGCAGACAAGTTTTCTTAGAATTATATTCTCGTTGACTTCATCCCACTCAACATAACCTTTCCGAATACTAAATCCTTTCTACAGAGCATACTTGTTGTAGAACCGGTATCCATCATCCTCGTTACTAAATGTCATGTTGACAATGTCCCGGTACTCAGCATCGTCACCTACATCTACCATGGCTTCCTGCATACCACATACAAATATAAACAACTAAAAAACAATTTGTGCTAGATGAAACTAGAAAAAATAAGTAAACCAAAATCAGGAAAAACAGATGGAGATGGTCAAAGGGACACATATAAAACTAGACTAGAGATTAGTTGGGAATCAAGAATTGTCTCCGATCTTCCATTTAGGGAGTTTATTTCATGTAGGTTCGGTTGGTTCTCCAGTCTCATAGCAAGAACTTAATCACATATCTATGAGGCACACATACAAAACTAGACTAGAGCTTAGTTGGGAATCAAGAATTGTCTCCCATCTTCCATTTAGGTAGTTTAATATTTCATGTAGGTCGGTTGGTCCTCCCAGTCTCATAGCAAGATTTTAATCACATATGCGGCATATCTATGACACAATTTTGAAAAAACATCTCAAATTAGAGGAAAGTATTTGGATTTGGAATCATTGTGTGGATAGATAGCTAATGTCGTCAGTCTAGCATTCAGATTTCCCCGGTTGGTTTATGCATGAAAGCATACACATGTAAGACTATATATGGTAGAAGATGTCTCACCATGAACAAATTAATTACACCAAGCTACTAAATGACCTAGCTACTAAATTGACCTCGTTAGTATAAGGACATTAAAGCAAAGACATCCAAGCATGTTTAGATTCAAAGGAAGAATATAGAGGACAAAGGGAGACTCACCCCGATGCAGTGATGTCCGGCCCGCGGCGAGGAGGACGGTGGCTGGCGACTCTGATGCTCACTGCAAGTCAAGTGGCCGTGTTCTCGTGGACTGATCCTCGTGTTATGCTGCGCCGAAGTGGGCGGCGACAACCTGACCGCGTCGGTGGGCTACGAAGGCGAGGAGCAGGTGGTGACGGTGCTCCGGTGCCGTTGGCGGCATCCGTGTCGATCAAACGATCGAGGAACACCTGCATGCATGAATTGAACGAGACGAGTCAGTGATAGCCTAATTCGCGAAAACCCTAAATATGAATCCTAAAATTAGCTGCCGCTGGTACTCACCTAGGGCCCGACACCGGCACAAGCGAAGGAAGAAGGATTGGCCGGGAGTTGCACACGAGGCTTCGAAGGTGAGGGGCGCTTGGTGTCGTCGGTGACGAGGCGATCGCTGGGTGGCGTCGGCGATGCGACGGGCGCTTGGTGGCGTCGGCGATGGGCGCTGGGTGGTGTCGGTGATGTGCGCTAGGTGGCGTCGGCGATGGGCGCTGGGTGGTGTCGGTGATGTGCGCTAGGTGGCGTCGGTTACGGGCGCTGGGTGGCGCCAGCGATGAGACGAGCGCTGGGTGGCGCTGTGAAATCAGATGGATTGATCCAAGCACACGCGCAGCGCCGGCGATGAGAACAGATCAGATGGTCGACTTTTTTTAATAGCCTCTTGTATCTTAACCAGAGGCCAATTGATTTCTATGTCAAAGCTTTATAGAATGTAATCCAATGGTCAGAAGCGAACGGAACATGACGGAAACTCATGGAACGAAAAGTTTCGTCTCAATCACCATAAAACAACTCATATTTTGTGGTAGTTATCTACGCCTACCTCTCAAAAAAACATTAACTACATCTATAGAATTTTTACATTCGTTTCTTAAACTACTTGACTATGTTTTTGTCAGCCATGATTTTTCGCCGGTAGTTAGCCTACTGGACATTATGTTTTTAGCTCTTTTTTTAATTACTTGACGTTCCAGCTGTAATCTTTGACGCAACTTTTTGGCGGTAACTTCACGACGGTAGTTCTGCCTCTATGGCAGTATTTTTTACTGCTCATTCTTTTAATTACTAGATGGTAAATTTTTCACACAACTTTGCCGCCGTAACATTCCGACGATAGTTACCCTACGTCCACAACAGTATTTTTCTAGCTCCTTTTGGCCTTGTTTGGCAGCAGCATTTTATGGTTTTTTTTTTAATTATTCAGAGGGAATTTGGTGAAAATACACTGCTCGCCCAATCCACTTCCCCATCCAATCCGTTGGCTGTGACGACGTGTAAGAAACACGACCTCCTCGTCGCGTCTGAAAAACTAGTCTGCCCGACTGGTTTTTAGGAATTTACACGGGCTTACACGATTGCAAACCGGGCTGCCAAACGGGCTGTCAAGGGTATTTTTGGGTAACGGACTAGGCTGGTAAAATATACGGAAATCTATTTAAAAACCAGACTGCCAAATAAGGCCTTTGGGATTACTCGACATTAGTTTTTTGGCACCTTCCAAAAATTAAATCGACATCAAACCCAGCCATGTACATAACTCAAATAATGCCACGGACGCGGCGTGTCGCGGCGCCAAATTCACTAGTAAGATATATAGAAACAATTCATTGTATAATAAATTGTTATTGTTGTTTCTATATAATAAAGTGAAAATTGTAGACGCACTAGAACAGTACCATAGACCTTAGTTAGTATGTATATTATCTTGAGATTGAGAATCGAGCTCTCCTCCGTAAGTGGCTTTTCAAGTTGCTAACTGAAGACGGAATTTAACAAACACTTTTTAAATGAAAATACGTTGGCTCGAAAGCGTTATCGTATCCTAGGTTCTATGGAAACCTAGTGATTTGCAATTCTGGACTGGTCTAATGGTGATGAAGAAATATTTATTCCGTATTGAATCGTTTTTAATTAAGGATGGAACAAAATACTTTTCTAGAAAGATAATTAGCTAGAAATTACGGGAACAATATACGGCATTGTATAGGATTGTTCGTCACAAGGGTGATACAATCGCTACAGTGTTGGAGTCTTCTTCATCGAATGTGTCGTTCAGAAGAAACTTAATCGGACATTGGCTTATATCTTGGAATGCCTTGCTTCAGCGTTTGACATTTGTCCACCTAATGCCTGGGATCGATGAATTTCGATGGAACTTGACTGAGAATGGCCTATTCTCGGTTATCTCTATGTATAGTGTATTAGTCCAGCCAGTCTTACCTGTTCATGCTATCCGGAAAATCTAGAAAATAAAAATACCTTTAGAAAACAAAAAATTTGCTCGGTATCTTCGTCGTGGGGTGATCCTTACTAAAGATAATCTTATTAGACGTAACTGACATACAAATATAAAATGTGTTTTTTGTCATCATGATAAGACAATCAAACATTTGTTTTTCGAATGCCAGTTTGCCCGTTCTATATGGTCAGTCATCCAAATAGCTTCAGACTTGTATCCTCCGCGTAGTGTTGCCAACCTTTTGGAAATTGGCTACATGAATTGATCACAAGTACATTATTCTTCTTAGGGCGGGAGTGATTGCCATTGTTTGACTGTTATAACTATGTACAAATGATAATGTGTTTAATGATAAAATGGCTTCCCTCTTGCAGGTTATCTACTGGTGTACAACTACACTTCGCTTATGGTCATCCCTGCATGGTGCGGATGTTCACGACCTTTTTACGGAGGTGTGCATGCGTCTAGAGGATACGGGGAGAGACTTATTTACCCGTCATGGATGACAGTCTAATCTACGCATAGGTCCTCCAACACCTTAGGCATTTTAAAATTTCTCATGATGATATGTAATTCGTCTATTTTATATTGTTCTTCTTTGGATCTAAAAATAGTTGTGTGTATTTAAATTATGCAGAGACCGGGTGTAAACGCTTAAAACTCTTAATACAATAACCTTATCAAAAAAATATTATTTATTCTCAGTAAAACCTTCGTACATGTACTTCTATATCTAACTAGCTGAATGCCCGTGCATTGCTACGGCTCGATCAAATCAGACATACAGAATATATATAATGGACATGTTTTGTCCTATTTCATGTTATTGTTGTGCTTTGAGCATCATAGACACTCTACAAACACCCTTTATTCAGTTCATTTTGCATGTGCTCCCATCCATGCAAGAACGAAGTGTTTATCTTGGTCCTAGCTTCTCCCCTCTCTCTCTCTCTATCCACCACCGCTCTCCGCCGTTCTATTACGCTCCTCCAACTACGAGAATCAAATCCTATGTAGTTCTTATCTAGTGCATCATCATAACATAGATAGTAATTGATAAGGAGCAATATGAAATCGATCAGTTGTGTTCTCCTATAAAAATAAAACAAATTTCCAACATATGCTATTAAAATTTATATCATAACCGCCTGAGGGGAAATATTCTTGACACTAAACTATAGTCTAATCATCGACAAATCTGATAGCCAAATCATTTCTCCTACTAAAATCTATGAGCATTCTCGTATACACATAGTACGCAATCAAGCTATTCATGAAAGGCCCTTATTTCACAACCATATCCTTGGTAAAAAAAATACATGCATTTGACTTTCATTGTATAAATCAAGTTAGTTGTTTTTCTTCAGTAAGAACGAGACCTTCCAGACAGAATATATAGAATTGACCTGACATACAAGAAGATCACATAAAAAGAATGTTCAATTCTGCTTCTAACAGGAATGGAGCTAGCTGTACTTGTCCCATAGATTTTCAGAAAAAATACAGCAACCGTACAATCCCTCAAACCAGAATCTCTACGGATTATAGCTTCCACACCACCCAATTAGTATGATCTGGAAAAATATTATAACAACAACAATCGATTGAAGCATGCAAAAGGTATTCTCACTATAGATGAATGAACAAATCTACCCGTGAGAAAGAACAATCACAATCGGAGTTCCATGTTACAAATCTACCCGTGAGAAAGAACATGGAAGTATTTACCAGAATCTGTACACGCATCTTTGCACCGTGAGGAAGGTAATGGGGCGCCCTGCGATTGGAGCTAGCTTCTAGGGTTCAATAACAGGGATATAGATGAAAGGCCCTCTTCTGCTCAATCAGGGATACCACAAAGATGCTTGTGGAGGTCGTCCTAGGACAGTTCCTGTTGCCGTAGGCCAGGATACCGCTGCAGCCCGCCAACGGATCTCCGCACTCCCTCGCTGCCGAACTTAATCTCCCGACGTGGAACCCTGGTTGCCGGGCTTATCTATCCCCACTCGCTGACCTCCCGACCGGGATCCCCAGCTGCAGCGTCGGTGGCGCCTGCCTCCTCCGACGTAGGCTACCCCCCTTACAGCCAGGTTGCGCCGCCACAACTCCTTCTGCCCCTGCTTCCCACTGGGGTCTGCCTCTGCCCTTCACGCCAGAGCTCCGGGTGCACGGCGATGGAGCAGGGGAATTGACGTTGCTCGGTCATCCCCTTATCTTCTATGGTTCTTGGGAGGATGCTGCGGGTCAAGGCTTGGGGCTTCGTAGGGAAAATCTGGGTCACTTTGGCGGTGGCATTGCCCCCCTAAATAGCTACAAGTGGAGGGGCAAAATCGTCTAAGCAAAAATCAGAACCAAAACCTGTGTAGACCAACCTACCATCAAGACAAATTATAGTATGGGAAATGCATTTCTACTTGTACAAATGGGTACGTAACCTATCTGACCGTTCATATGTTGTCTGTTGCTTTGAGATCCAGAAAAAGTTGCTACCGAGAGCTCCTTTTGTGTCCATTTTCTAAATATGTATTTTCGAGCGAATCCAGCAAAAGGTTGTCAGAAAGCAACCGACCTACCCGTGCTATCCTACCCGTGCTATCCGGGAAAGTGAGAGCTTGCGCCTGTACACATAGCCTAGCCTGGACAGCAACTAGAGTACTACTACTATCCACGAGCAATCTGCGGCTGCAGCGATGGGCACATATAAAAAAAACATTTTCATGATCGCAGGCACCCCCATCACGCGGCGGCAAGGCTTTGGCTTGCACTGCATGCGCTCATCTCAGGTCAGGTCCATGGTCAATAAAGATAAGAAAATAAAGCGCTGCTGATGAGTGGCAGCCGTGGCACTCCGCCAGATCTCAGCATCCGATGCACTCCGCTATCGTTCTCGTTTGTTCCAGGACTAGACAGTGCCAATATACCAGTACTACAACTTGGTTAACTTGTTTATAAGCAAGATCTGTACTGATAGTACTAGAGCAACTTGTAGCTTTCAGATGGAGTGAGTCATATGCACATTGATCTGGACAGAGTACAGTGTTAAGAAAAACTCTGGAGTTTATTTTTGACGAGATAAACATGCATGTTTTCAGCAGCTGCCCCCCTCCTTCTCGAAGAGGTAAGCAGAGGCACCAAGCTCAAAATAAGCACCAGTACTAGGTATCGAGTATCATCTGTCAAGTGGAACTACCAAGAAATGGCAGCGGTAACACCAAAGATTGGCCACGATTAGCGTTACAACTCTGGATGGCTTCTACAAGTCTCGGGGGATGCAGATGCAGGGAGAAAAGGTTGCACTAAAATTTCTGCATTCAGAGGATAAAGATTCATCCAGGCCAGGTAGTAACACGAGCGGCCTGACTAGAACATTTATGCTTCTATTTACAGAGAAGATGAAGCAGTCGAATCAACTATGTTAGTATCTGATTAATCACTAGCTAGGCAGATGGAAAATCAAACTCTGGTATGGACAGTTGGGCTGGTTCAATTCTCTCTAGCAACTGAACAACTAATTCTTCACGGTTGTGCTTCTTATTATACTTCCACTCTCCACATGATATTCTCGCCGCTGCGACCTCCCGCGCCGCTGATGTTCATGCTCATGCTAGCAGCGCTATGGCTGTGGGCGCCCTGCTCTACGGCAGCGACGCGAGCAGGATGAATGGCGCCGGACTTGGCGCGGTCGCCGTGGCGGTAGCTCGGAGGCCTCGTCGACGGAGCCGGACCGGATGTCAGCAGGCGGGATGAAGCAGTCCACCGGTAGCCCCGAGACGTGGAACGGCACCTCCTCGATGCTCCAGGCTTCCTCCATGCGCGTCTTGGACTCTTGGTGTAGCTCATGGCCGCCTCGCTGAACCAGAACAGTGTCACGGCGAAGCAGCCGGCGTGCGCGATCATGATGCATTGATGCCATCGACGGCGCGGTAGTCCTCGAGGGACTGATGGTGGTCTCCCAGTAGACGGCGTCCCCGCCCGAGTGCGGCTGGATGCGGATTAGGTGCGAGTCCTCGATATGCACGATGAGGCCCCTGCGCTGGCTGAAGTAGCCGAACTAGACGTGCCAGATGATCTCCATCGGGCCCTCGCTGTGCAACTTCAGCGTTTGCGGGTCGGCCGACAGCTTCAGGATGAATCAGTCCTCACCGTTCACTTTCTTCTCGCCCACGCACCGCGCCTCCGCGAACAGACCGGCCGTGGTGAGCGGATCAAGACCCTTCATTGGCAAGATTGTGGTCGGTAAGGGGATTTTCTCATCTGACTGAGAGATATTTCCGAGAGAAGAAGCTAGAGGAGGTGGCAATGTCCAGAACCTGGAGCACGCGAAGGAGGAGGCAAACGTGGCCTTTGGCGGTGTGGGCGCCGAGCCAGGGGTGTGGCGCCAGACGAGGCGACGGTTGCAGCCGGCGTGGACCTTGCTACCACCGACGGCGAGCTCTACGTACCACATGCCGGGGGCCATCGTCCAGAGCATGAAGCCGCCGTGCTTGATGGCAGCGGCGCCGTGACCGCTAGGCCCGCGGTTCTTGACGACGCGCGTGGCCGTCTCGAACTCGGACGCCACCATCCACACCTTGCCCATGGCGATGGCGTACGCGTTCCACACTGACTGCAGCGTCATGTTGGAACGGGCATGGGGAGGGGGCGCTGGTTTGACTCCGCCAGAAAATTTGCTAGAGCAGGTGAAGATGTCGCCGGAAGGAAGCTTGGGCTATGGAAGAAAGGAGTGGGGATGGATGCGCTTCTGTCCCGTGATCCTCCAACCCTCTCTCCCTAGCAATGGATTGGCACGGGGTGGGCTCATGAGAAGAAAAGCCTACTCCTGCAAGGCGGGTGCAGCTGCGTAAAAGCAGGAGAAAAGTCACCCGGACGTGACAGGATAATTTCAAATGATAATTTACATAATGTTTTGCTGACTAATGGGCACAGATCTCGGTGGCTACACCAACGAACAGGATAGGTCCTGTATCCATGTGTACAAGTATAAAATCCACTCTTATAGTATAGATAGATAGATAGTAAAGAAAACAACTCTTCTATCAACTATTTTTTTTGGACGGTTTTACCCTTCTACCCAAATCATATTACTCACAGATACCATGATACCATTTCGTTTTTTTCCAATCTCTTTGACCGATGGACATTTGTCCTCTCCCGAACAGATCCCATCCTTTTGGTGGCTGGACACCACCACCTCCTCCTCTATCTTCGTCTACTGGAGTCACCGCCCTCCTCCGCACGTTGGAACGGAACAACCATTGCCACAAGTACCGCCCCGTCCCTAGTGCCCACCCGCGGACAATCCCCCGTCTCCACGTCCTCCGAATTTGGCAGCTGCCACCCGCTCGATCTGACGCCGCCGTCGCGGCCCCAACCTCCCGTTGTCGATACCTTCCTCTAACATCGAAGGAAGAGAACCCCTGTGGCGGAGACATCCTGACCCTGCGACCCCTCTGCACCGAGAATCCGAGATGCATCGACCTGCAGCCGCATGGTACGAGGACTACGAGGGGTACGCCTGGGCCCTAAAGGACGTCGAGGTTGAGTAGCACCAGGTTCGCGAGCGGGTGCAGAAGCACCGGCACCATCCTCCGCTGTCGCTAGAAGTCCATGCCTTCACTGCGCCGACCCTATCCCCTGCCGCCAGCAGCCCAAAGCCATCCCCATACTAGCCACGTCCTCCTGCGAGACAAGGAGCCCACTTCCATTACCAAGCTCGCTACGGAGCGTTATTTTCCCGCGCTGCACAAGCCGATGGTTGCTTGTGGGTGCGGGGACGATGGATTCGCGGCCCAGGCACCCGTTCGCGCTGCATCTAGCACATATGGGAGCGGTAGCAGCAACAAAGGGCAGCATTGGCGCTTGCGGTGCACGGCGGTGTACCTGGAAACAAGGTTTTGAATTTCGGCCGAAATTACCGAAATTTTACCGAAATTCAGCCATTTCGGCCAGGACCGGTAAGAGAATTTACCGAATGAAAACTTTTAAATTTGAGGATTTTTTGTTGAATTATCTAAAATATTTTATATTTGGTAGAATTTTATTTGAAACTCTAAATTTTGGTATAATTTCTGTCAAATTTCGTTTCAAAGTTTAAATTTTGATTCTTGCATTTCATCCGAGATTTGACCGAAATTCATCGAAATAGCCAAATTTCGGCCATTTCGCTCAGGCCCGGTAAAAAACCAAAACCAAAATCCAAAACCTTGCCTGGAAACGAAGGAGATTGACTGCACGGAGGAAGAAGTAGTTCGTCTGCTCGCAATTTGGGATCTGGAACCCCGCTCCGACCTTGGTAGAGTGACGGAGCTCACATAGCTTAGTGTCGCAAGAAATTTTAGCAGCTAAGAGCATCTCCAGGCGTTCCACACCCAATTCCGGCGCTATATGTAATATTTGGTCTGGGAATGCCCCGTTTCCAACTCACGTTCTCTTCCTGTCTTTGGCCAAAATTCAATTAAACAGGACGAAATTTAAACGAACATAGAAAATTTCATTAAATTATAGACGAGTTTCATACATATTATGTTAAATTTGGACATATAACTGAATTTTGACTGTAGTAGGCTAAGAAAAACTTAAGAAAACATAGAAATAACTAATGCCGATGTCGATGCCGCCGCTGATGCCCGACGCCGTTCACATGCAAAAGTGGCGGTAAAACGACGTGTAGTCGGTGTCCTGGGTCCTGTCGTCGTCGTCGCTCGGCGACTGTGGAGGCCGAGAGCTGCCCTGGCCGCGTCGTCGCAGCGCCATGGCTGCGAAGGCCTGGCCTCATCTTCATCGTCGTCGTCGAGGACAACGAGCGGCGCACCCAGGTAGGCGCTCTGGCGACGAACGACGCTTGCGGCCTGCTCGTGCAGTCAGCGTATGCGCTTGGCCTCCGCCTGCTCCCAGTCCACCATGGACCAGGCACAAGCATCACGGGCCTTCATCGGCGGCACGTCGTCGAGCGATGCTTCCATCGCCATCTTGAGGAGGAAGCGTCCTCGTCGACCGGCACCGCCCAGTCCGCCGGCTCCTTCTTCGGCATGCGCGGCTTCGCCTCACCAGCCGAAGGTGGCCGCTCGGCGGCGAAGGCGTGCGGCGCTTGTTTATAACAATGTCGCGCGCACGCGTGCGCGGTGGCGACGTCGCCTCCCGCTTTACCGGCCGGAGTGGCACCCGCGATCTCGCTGGCACTGAACCAGACGAGCGAGAAGTCGAAGCAGACGATGAGCCGGATGACCCGCTCACCATCCTCCTCAGCATCCAGCAGGATCCACGTCGCCGGGAGATCATCAGAGGAGATCGCGGGGGATAACCCAGATGCGGGTTGTTGCCCGCTTGGATGTGCCCTAGAACGGCAGCGAGCGTGCGGCCGGGCACACTCCACCAACGCCGCCTTCCTGCCGAGTTGTTCCTCGGCGGCGAGACTACGCCATCATGGGCGGCAAGCTGCTCCTCCCATTGGTCGATGAAGAACTGCTCCCAATACGCCAGGTTCCCCGGGTCCTCAGCGAGCTCGGGGTCCTCCATGCCGGCGATGACAACTTGAATCTCGTCGACGATTGATGCGTGCATGTTTGCATCATGTTTTACATTATTATTTTGCATTGTAGATATAGGATATTGGTATTTTACGGCGCTCGCGCGCATATTTTATGTCTGTTTTCACCAGGATCGGGACAGATAATGGATCCAATGGATACAATTCTTGGAGCAGTTGTACTGTGGAGAAAAGAAGTCAAAAACACCGTAAATCGCTTCTTTTGGAGATATTAATAATATCAGAAGAAAACCAGAAGTGAACAAGAGAGGCAGAGAGTCCAACGACCAACTATATGACAGGAGCAATTTTTCCGGCCGTATAGTTAGCGCCACCTCCGCCTCGTCATATAGTTTCACCTCGTGCAATTGGTTCAAGGAGACGACATACAGAACAACCAGAAATCGCAGAAACCTCACCTCCAAAAGGCATTTGGAGGGAAAACTCATCCACAAGGGATCCATCTTCGCCCTACGCAGATCCGGGAGGCTAAGACATCAATCTTCATCATCCACCGCTGCATCACCACCATCTCCATCCATCTCATCTACATATTATCTAGATCTTGTTGTAATTCCTATACTCGTTGTAGATTTATTGAAGTACTATTCATATATGATTGTTTCTATTACCATTGTCATGATGTTTATTGCCTCCATGTCTGAGTAGATCATTAGTTTTTGGGGAGATGGAAAAACCCTAGTATGAGATTGCAATAAGATAAAGTCTATTATGATATTCATCGTTGTGACCATGTGTTAGATTTTCTACATCTTGATGTTGAGAGAAGTCAACCTCTCAATATTTGACTCTTGTGGGGACTTGATGGAGAAAACTATTTGTTGGTAGACGGAGGCGTGCTAGCACTTATAGTGACTATAAAGCTGTTGGCACCCCTTACGTATCAACTTGGGAAACCGAGGAAACTCACGGAACACTATCCATGCCATGGGATACGTCCTAGGGATTACGTCCCTATGAGGATGATGTGAGCAGCGATTGCTGCCTATTCGTCCAAATACGGAGTTCCTCCCACACATACACAGTTGAGAATGTTCATGAGGATAATCTTTATCTTAAATCTTTACAATACTAGTGGTGTATCCGCTATTCCCTGAGAACGCTTTTTTCCTACTGCAGTTCCAATCTCTCTTACATAAGTGATACTTACTTTCTGTACTTACTTTATTATTGATCTTATACCCAAAACCCCAAAGAACATTTTTACACAATACTCGCATTTTATCTTGTTACTTAGAACTTCATCTAGCATTTCTATCGCAATATTTATTTTAAGAATTATTACACTTTAGACTTCTGCTCCCTGTGGGATCGATATTTTTATTTCGAAACTAGCTACAAATGATCTGTGCACTTGCATTCATCAAGCTATTTTCTGGCGCCGTTGTCGGGGAGCTAAGCGTTATAGGTCTTTTAGTTTTTGCTTATTTATTTTTGTCTTGCTAAATTTTGTTTTGAGTTACAGGTTTCCACCAACATGATGGAGTTTAAGCATATGACTAGTGCTAACCCACTCAATCACTTTGGGAAGTCCTATGATATTTATAAAAGAGACAACTCCAATGAGAAGACAATGGGGGTTTGAAATAAATCCTCTACTACTTAGTATTCTACATAAGAAGTAGTTTACTGGAGATGAAGAAGATCATGATCCATATAAGCATATTGCATGTTTTAAAGATATATACGGGACTTTTCTATTGATGGGATATACCGCTGATGAGGTAAGGGTTAAACTTTTTAGTCAAACTTTGACAGTACAACTCTCTCATGGTATAGATCTCTATCCCTGAAGCCACTACTACTTGGGATAATCTAGCCTATGAATTTCTATCAAAATATTACCTATTATCAAAATCTTTCGGAATTAGGCGTCTTATAATGACCTGGAAGAATCGCTCTAATGAAGGACTAGTAAGAGCTTATATTAGATTTAAAGATTTACTACCACTATGTCCTCATCATGATTTGTCTGAATGGTATTTACTATGTATCTTTTATGGCGGTTTAATTAAACCTAATAAAATTGAACTAGACTCTTTCGTGAAAGGAGCCTTTATGAATCTTCCTATACCTAAAGCTTGGGCTTTACTTAATAGAATTCGTGATCATATAGTTTCATAGAATTTTGGCCTAGGAAGTGAAGGAGGCGTAGAAATAGAGCATGATTGTATTGATGACTATAATAAAAAAGGTCATATTAAAGAATTATCTATAGAACTTTGTTTGGATTCAGATCTTCTATTGCAAGTTGTTAATGCTTTTACAGAACATATTAAAGCTCCAAAAGAGGGTCCAGTCAAGTATGATCCACCACCCAAACCAGAAAAGTAAAGAGAAGATAAAGCAACACTTACCTTCATAGAACCAATATATGAAGTACCTTTCCCTAACACAGCACAAAAGCATATTTTTGAATATGAACAGGTCAAAGCAGTATAGGAAAAGAAGGAAGACGAAAGCATGCCAGGAGTCACGGAACAACTGAAAGAAAACAAAGATGAAGAGGTAACCAAGGAAGCAATTGTGCCTATGTACTCACACTGTAACATAGTTGAACTTGATGACGAAACTTTCGTATTGGTTGAAGGTAAAATAAAGGTAAAATATGTGGGTAAGCCTATTCTTCCCTGCATATTTAAAGAAACCTCTTATTGCGGTTTATGTGATCTTGGCACTGAAGTTAATGTTATATCTTATGATTTCTACCTAGAAATAAAAGAAGAAATAGAACTAGCTACAATTTAAAATATTGATATAACAATTATGTTAGCCAATAAAAACCTTAGAATTCCAATGGGAGTAGTTGACAATGCAACTGTCACAATTGGCAACAAAAACTTCCGTATCGATTTTGTAGTTGTTGATATGCCATCTAACACTCTTTGCCCAATTATATTTGGAAGGATCTTTTTGGGTGATATAGGTGCCTATGTTAATTTTAAGAAGGAGATTATGTCTCTTAAGCTTGGGGGAACGGAAAATAAATTCCATTTTTTCAAATTTAAAGACAAGCCTCCACAAATACAAGAAGAAGAGGAAGACAGAACTATTGAGGAAATGGTGGCTCTTTTGTTTGGTAATCAAGAAGAAGAAATAAATGAAGATCCAAATTATGAAGAAATAGTTATGGAGGACAAATCCCTAGAAGAACTAGAAGATGAATTCGATTCACTTCCCATTTTGGGACCTCCAACCGACGAGGCTTTTGAAGAGCCAGAAAAGAGAGGGGACGAGGAATTACCACCCCAGAGTTGAAGACTCTACCAGATAATTTCAAATACAGGTTTCTAGATGATACAAATAAATTTCTTGTTATTATTAGTGCTAAAATTTCAGGAGAAGAAGAAGAGGAACTCATGAGGATACTTAAGGAGCATCGCCAAGCCTTTGGGTACTCAATGGATGACTTGAAGGGCATTAGTCCCATGATAGTCGTCCATCGAATATTCATGGAAGAAGGTGCTAAACCAGTTGTAGAATTTAATATAAGATTAAAGCCTGAAATAAAAGAAGTGGTAAGAAAAGAAATTGTACGCCTACTGGACGCAGGTATAATTTATCCTGTTAAAGAGAGTGATTGGGTAAGTCATGTTCATTGTGTCCCTAAGAAGGGAACTGTTGTTCCTAATGAAAACAATGAATTAATACCTACTAGAACTATTGTTGGGCACATGATGTGCATAGACTTCAGGAAATTAAATAAAGAAACTAGGAAAGATCACTATCCATTACCGTTCATAGATCAAACTTTAGAAAGGTTAGCAAACCATACTCATTTTTGTTACTTGGACGGATACTCTGGTTTCTCTCAAATAGTTGTTCATCCGGATGACCAACTTAAAACAAATTTCATAAGTCCTTACAGTTTACATGCTTACCGATGTATGCCTTTTGGTCTATGTAATGCTCCAGCTACTTTTCAATAATGTATGACTGCTATTTTTGCGGATTTTATAGAACTTATAATGGAAGTATTTATGGATGAATTTTCTGTCTATGGAACTTCATTTACTAGTTGCTTGGATAATCTCAAGATAGTTTTGCAGCGTCGTGAAGAAACTAATCTTGTTCTAAACTGGGAGAAGTGCCACTTTATGGTCAAAGAAGATATAGTCCTCAAACACAAGGTATCAGGTAAGGGAATTGAAGTTGATAGAGCTAAGGTTGAAGCAATAGAGAGAATGCCACAACCTAGGGATATTAAAGGTATAAGAAGTTTTCTTGGTCATGTGGGTTTTATAGAAGGTTCATTAGAAATTTCTCTGGGATATCTAAACCTTTGACTAACCTCTTTCAAAAGGGAATGAGATTTAATTTTGATGATAAGTGTCTTGAAGCCTTTGATAAACTTAAAAATGCTTTAACTCGTGCTCCCACCATTAAACCACCTATCTGGGATACAACCTTTGACTTAATATGTGAAGCTAGCGATGATGTTGTAGGAGTAACTCTTGGATAACATATTGGTCGTAGATTTAATATTATACATCATGCTAGTAGAACTCTCAATGGTGCTCAAAAGAATTACCCTAAGGAAGAAAAGGAACTTTTTGTTGTATTTTTCTCTTGCAATAAATTTCATTCTTATATAGTTAATGCAAAGGTGAGAGTTCACATGGATCGTGATGGCTTAAAAAAACTCCTTGAAAGGAAATACCATAAGCCAAGGCTGATCCATTGGATTCTTTCACTTCAAGAATTTGAGTTGCAGATTATGCAGAGGCAAGAAATAAAAATGTTAGATACAGTGTCCATGTTTGTCCAGGAGGACACCAATCTTATTGAGAGGAACTTTAGTCCTAGTTATTTTCGTTTACGGGAATTATTTAATGAACTAAAGTCAATTCCTCCAAAAGAGAAGGAGCCCTTGTTGTGGGAGGAACTTTACATCCCCAATTAAGAAAATGGTAAGTGCAAGGTAAGTGTTCTTACCCAAATAAGTGATTTGTTTTCACAATTTTTACTCCTAAAAATTCTGCCTTTGAAATCCTTGTGTTTTTTTTGAAGTTTTAGAGGGGTTTTCCCAACTATACGGGTGGAGCTATACGACCGGAGAGGGAGCTCCCACCGTATAGTTGGTCGTTAAACTCTCTGTATCATCTCTGTGAAATTGTTTTCAATATCTAAGCCTATACAGTCGCAACTATATGACCGGAGCAAAAATTCCGGCTGTATAGTTGGTAGTTAAACTCTCAAATACCTTTGCCTTTTGGTGTCTGTATCTATACAATCACAACTATACGACCAGAGCAAAAATTTCGGCCGTATAGTTGGTCGTTAAACTCTCAAACACTTTTTGATTCTTGGTGTTTGTATCTATACGGTCGCAACTATACGACCAGAGCAAAAATTCCGGCCGTATAGTTGGTCGTTAAACTCTCAGACACTTTTTGATTTTCGATGTTTGTATCTATACTGTCGCAACTATACGACCGGAGCAAAAAGTCTGGTCGTATAGTTGGTCGTTAAACTCTCATACACTTTTCATTTGATATTCATCTAAAAAACATTATTGTCAATTCTGAGTCGTGATTTAATCGAACTGGACTCAAGATATTTGGAAATATCTACCTGGATCCAACTATACGGCCAGACCTTTACGGGTCGCGCCCGTATAGTTGGTCGTTACGTGGCAAGACACTTCCAAATCCATGATTTCTTTCCCTATTTTGTTTGGATTCTTTTCTTGGACGATAATTTGGTGTTTCTCGCGAGTTTTACCGACCTCTGACCCCCCCTTGTATACTGCCATTGTCTTTCTCTCTAATCGCAATCTACAGGAACCAATCTAGCAATGCGGTATCCCGTTCCAAGCCGTGGAAAACCCATGGGGATCATTTCTCCTTTCAGGGACCGATCTAGCAGCCCGTCCATGGAGGACGATGACGAGGAGGTGGAGAGGTTTAGCCCGAGGTACAATGAGTATGTTGAGCCAAGCTATTTCAACAACGATTCCGAAGATGACGTGGTTAACGTCTACATCCACCGATATGTCTATGATCCACCTGAGATCAATTGGGAGGTGATGAAGAAAGCTCAACAAGAGAGAAGATTGCAAGCCACATGGAAAAGGGCGTGTGGAGACGGTCAAGTTCATCACCACAGATCCAAGGCCACACAAGCATAAGGAATTATCTAATATTGGTGCAGGTGCTAGAAAATAAGGGGAGGTTCCCCTCTCGAAGCCAACCATTGGCACTCATATGAAGGTTAAGCCTCAAGAAGAGTGGAGGTACAGTTTCCACTTCCCTGATCCGTCAATTATGGATGAGGAAGAAGAAGCTGTCCCCAGGACCAAGGATCGCGTGCAGGCACTAGAGATATATCAGAAGCAGGAGCTACTCCATCCCATTGAAGTCCGTCACCGTCTCAATGAGATGGAGAAGAAGGAAGATCTCCTTCCATTGGTGACTAAGCTCGCAGATAGAGTGGACACTCTGCAATCTGATCTGCGTAGGTGCTACAGCCGCATAACTACTCTGGAGGAGACCAACAAGAAGATACGCAGCACGGTGTTACATGCCATGGTGCCATAGTAATCTACAACAGTCATTGTATCAAATAATCGCAAGAGATTATTTAATCCCGCCTGGCTTGATTCCAAGCTTGGGAAGATCTTTAAGACCTTGTAATCTATCCTATAAGTTATTATTATTATTTTTGCATTAGTTCAAACTAGAAATAAATTTTGCATCGTTACAATTCTCTTCAGGAATAGTCGATCCCTTTTATGAAATTGCGAGTTTATTATTATATATGGAGCAATATTGAGTTTGTGTTTGCTTTAATGATATATGAATGGCTTGAGTATGATTTTACTTGCACTTGATGATAACAATAGGAGTATTCCACACTATTGATATTAATGGAACACATAAAGATAATTTGGTCAATATGCTGTAAGTCTACGATTTGATTCACAAAGAAAAATTATCTATACAATTAAGTTAAAAGAGAAACCTTAAACAAAGGAAAATGAAAGTGCTATCCAAATAGAGTGAGAACAAGTCGAGGTAGAATCTCCAAGTCATAAGAATGATTCATATATAGTTGGAATTTGGTAATTGAGATCGTTGAACTTTGAATTCCTACATAAGGTGGAATATATGGCTAGATCCTTTGCACAACACTTAAAACCAAAGTGTGAGCATATATGCAAAAGAAAAGAAAGAAGAAAGAAGAAAAGAGCGAATGTGCAAAGAGCAAATAGGAATATACCACTGTATTGTAGTATGAAAAAGAGACACTTTTGAGATTTTCAATCCCAAGTGAATACATTGATCCTAAAACACTTGGGACTACCTCGTTAACTCATTCGGTTGAGCCGAATACTTTTACATTATGTTGATATTCATATTTTATGAACTGTTGATAACTAAGGTGTGGAAGCCTGCTAATACTATTCAGATGATTCGAGTAAGGTACTATTCCTGAACTTATTCCTATGTATCGTTGATGTCTACGCACACTTCTATTCTTGTAGACAGTGTTGGGCCTCCAAGTGCAGAGGTTTGTAGAACAACAACAAGTTTCCCTTAAATGGATTACCCAAGGTTTATCGAACTCAGGGATGAAGTGGTCAAAGGTATCCCTCTCAAGCAACCCTGCAATCAAGATACAGGAAGTCTCTTGTGTACCCAACACACCCAATACACTTGTTAGGTGTATAGGTGCACTAGTTCGGAGAAGAGATAGGGAAATACAAGGAATATGGATAATTATAAGTGGTAATTGCAATTTGAAATAAGAGTAGAAGCAAGCAAACATGTAACAGGACTGATTGTAAACGGTGTTTCAATGCTTAGAAACAAGGCCTAGGGATCATACTTTCACTAGTGGACAGTCTCATATAAATATCTTCTCTTTATGATGCTACCCTGAACTACTCTCCGGTTGGACGATGTAGGGCTATAACAGCAGACCTTAACGTTCGCATTCCCCATCTAGATAACCCCTCACTGTCACCTTGAGCGCTAGATGGTTCCAACAAACACCACAATCTCATAGAGACATCCAACTCAAATTATACTCATTATAAGTATTTATGTAACCTTAGCCAAAGTGCCACACGGTGTGCACACTGTCAACTTCACACACGTGGGGATAAGCAGAGATTCATTAAAGCACTTGAGTAGCAGAATAGATCTATAGATTACAAAGCTCATGATCTCATAAGATCACGCATAGAGAGAGAGAGATGAACACATAGCTACCGGTAGAGCCCTTAGCCTCGAGAGAGATCTACTCCCTCCTCATCATGGGAGTCAGCAACAATGATGGAGATGGCGGTGGAGTCGATGGAGATGGCTTCGGGGGACTTCCCCATCCCAGCAGGGTGCCGGAACAGAGACTTCTGTCCCCGAATCTCGCCACCATTGGCGGCGGTGCTGCGGAACTTTTCGTGGAATTCTGATCTGGTATTTAGGGTTTTCGTCCCGGGAGGCTTTTATAGGCGAAGGGGTGATACATTGCAAATGTATCTATAATTTTTGATGTTCCATGCTTGGTTTTGTCTACTTTCTTGTGTTTTGTCCACACTTTGGAGTACTTTTCATATGATTTGTTGGACTAACCTATTAACAAGAGCCACAGTGTCAGCTGCCTGTTTTCTGCTGTTTTTGGTTCCAGGAAAGTCAGAAAATGAATATTCTCGGAATTGGACGGGACAAAAGCCAAAGTCATTATTTTACCGAGGGACACCTAGAGCCAGAATACGAGATGGAGAAGGGCCAGAGGGAGGCCACACCACCTGGCCGTGCGGCCAGGCCTAGCCCGTGCCAGGGGGTGGTGTGGCCAGCCCAGGCACCCCCTTGGCCTCTCCTTCCGCCTATATATTGCCTCTGATACGGAAACCCTAAGTACCCGATCAAAATTCCACGAAAGAGTCTGAGCCGCTGTCATCTCCATCCCTAGATCGGGAGGGATCTAAAGCTCTTCCCGGCACCCTGCCGGAGAGGGGAATTCACCCTGGAGGCCTTCTTCATCATCATGCAAGCCTCTAGTGTGATGCGTGAGTAGTTCATCTCTGGACTACGGGTTCATGTAGTATCTAGATGGATGGTTCTCCTCCTTTGTGCTATCATGTTTAGATCTTGTGAGCTCCGTTCATGATCAAGATCATCTATTTGTAATTCTGCATGTTGTGTTTGCAGGGATACGATGGATATTGAGATGCTATTTCAGATTGATTATTGATTCTATCATGTCTTTGTTATTTGTGATCTTGCATGATTTCCGTTGTTAGTAGCTATCTTGGCCAAGTAGATGCTAGCAACTCCAAGAGTTAGTATTTATGCTCGATAGTGGGTTCATGACTCTGGTAATCTGGGGAAGTGACAGAAATCTCTAAGGTACTAGATGTGCTATTGCTACTAGGGAGAAAACAACAATCCTTTGTTCATAGAACAATCGTATTGTTTACTTTCCATGCAATTCGTAATGCAATTATCTGCTGCTTGCAACTTAATACTGGAGGGGGTTCGGATGATAACCTGAAGGTGGATTATTAGTCATAGATGCAGTTGGATGGCGGTCTATGTATAATGTTGTAATGCCCAATCGAATCTCAAAGGAGTCAAGATGAGTAGTATATGCTTGTATGCTTTCTCGATGTTTGTCAATTGCCCTGCTGTAATTTGTTCACCCAACATGTCATCTATCTTAAGGAGAGCCACCTCTAGTGAACTATGGACCCCGGTCCTTTCTTTTACTATCAATCTTCAATCAACTGTTTACTACTTTGTGTTTACTTTCTGCAAACTATTACTTTCTTCCACTCGATACGTTTAATCCTTTGTTTTCAGCAAAATCGGTGAGATTATCAAACCTCATCGCAAGTTGGGGATAGAGTTTTGTGGTTGTGTTGTGCAGGTCTCCGCATTGCTGCTGGCACCAGTAGTGCGCCCTGCCAACGTTCAGCTAGCAAAACATTTGGGGTGTTTCCTTGCTCTTACTAGATTGATAACCTTGGTTTCATACTGAGGGAAAACTTGCTACTGTGCTCACCATACCTTCCTCTTGGGGTTCCCCAACGAGCTTGATATATTTTGGGCCATCAAGCTATTTTTCTAGCGCCATTGCCGGGGAGTCAAGGACATCTTCGCAAGGGGAGTCCCTCATAACCAATCTCTTTACTTTGTTATTTTTTTTTGCTTAGTTTCTTTTTGCTTTGTTTGCTTGTTTCTTTATAAAAAATCACAAAAAAATTAGTCTTACTAGTTTGTTTTCTTTATGAAAAACACGAAAAATGACTACTCTTGAAAACACTAAGTTGTGTGACTTCACTAGAACCAACAACAATGATTTTATGAGCACACCTATTGCTCCACCTGTTCCTAAAGCTACTTTCTTTGAGATAAAACCTGCTTTACCTGATCTTGTTATGAGAGAACAATTTTCTGGTATTGGTAATGAAGATGCTGCTGCCCATCTAAATAACTTTGTTGAACTTTTTGAGATGCAAAAGCATAAGGATATAGATGGAGATATTATTAAGTTGAAATTGTTTCCTTTCTCTTTGAGAGGAAAAGCTAAAGAATGGTTGAATTCCCTGACTAGGAATAGTATTGATTCTTGGACTAAATGCAAAGATGCTTTCATTGGAAAATACTATCCGCCTGCTAAGATTATATCTATGAAAGTGAAATAATGAAGTTTAAACAATCTGATAATGAACATGTTGCTCAAGCTTGGGAAAGAATGAAATCTTTGGTAAAGAATTGTCCCACTCATGGACTGACTGCTTGGATGATTATCCAAACCTTTTATGCAGGATTGAATTATTCTTCAAGGAACCTATTGGATTCTGCTGCTGGAGGTACCTTTATGACCATTACTTTCGGTGCTGCAACAAAGCTTCTGGATAATATGATGGTTAACTACTCCGAATGGCATACTAAAAGAGCTCCACAAGGTAAGAATGTAAATTCTGTTGAGGAAACCTCCTCCTTGAGTGATAAGATTGATATTATTATGTCTATGCTTGTTAATGGAAAAGCCCATATTGATCCAAATAATGTTACATTAGCCTCTTTGGTTGCTCAAGAAGAGCAAGTTGATGTGAACTTTATAAGAAATAACAATTTTGGCAACAATGCTTATGGTAATAACAATTATAGGCCCTATCCTCCTAATAATACTTATGGTTATAATGGCAAACCTGGAATACCTAGTGAAGGAAGAATTTTAGAAGTTGAAAGAGCCACTAAAAACTTCATGCAAATGCAATATGAACAAACTAAACTATTTACTAAAACTATGGAGGAACAATCTACCATTTTGAAGAACATTAGTCATCAACTTGAGAGTTTAAATAGGGAAATTCCTAATTTGCAATTGAAACTTTCTAATGCTTAAAGAAATATATCATCTCTGGCTGAAGCTCAATCTTTTTTGAATAAAATGGCTGCTAAACCTAAAAATATTGATAATCTCTTTGCAGCTAATAATGCCATACAAGTAAGAATTGATGAAAATGTTAGACTATTAGCTGAATTGCATGCTAAGTGGGAAAGAGAAGATAAAATTGCTAGAAACATTAGTGTTTCTACCATCACTAGCACTGGTGTTAAGGCTAGTAATAGTTCTACTACTCTAGATGATAATTATGATTTTGATCTTGATGGTTGCAACATCTCTGAAGTTATTAAGTTCCTACAAAAGCTTGCTAAAAGTCCTAATGCTAGTGCTATGAACATGGCCTTTACAAAACACATTACTGATGCTCTCATAAAGATTAAAGAAGAAAAGATGAAACATAAAGATTCTATTCCTATAAAACAAGAAGATGGTTGGGAACCCATCATTAATATGAAAGTGAATGATTTTGATTTCAAAGCTTTATGTGATCTTGATAGTAGTGTTTCTATTATACCTAGAAGGATTTATGATATGCTTGATTTGCCACCACTTGAAGATTGTTATTTGAATGTCCCACTTGATGATAATGCTGAAAAGAAACTCATGGGGAGTATTAATGATGTTCTTATTATGGTTAACAATGCCTATGTCCCCGTTGATTTCTATGTTTTGGATGTTGAATGCAATGCTTCTTGTCCTATTACTTTGGGAAGACCTTTTCTTCGAACTGTTGGTGCCATTATTGATATGAAAGAAGGCACCATTAAATGTCAACTTCCACTCAAGAAAGGTATAGAACACTTACCTAAGGAGAGAGAGAAGATTTCTTTTTCCTCTCCTATGAAAATAAAATTTGCTCTTAATGCTTCTTCATTTGAGAACACTTGATTCTTTTTCTTGCTTCTTATGCCTAACTTAAAGGCGTTAAAGAAAAGTACTTATTGGGAGATAACCCAAAAGTTTTAGATGAGTCTTAGAAGTTATTACTTCAGTAATAACCGCTCCTTATCCTTTTTATTTGCTTTTTGTGCCAAGAGTAACCTCTAATGAGAGAGAAGTAAAGATTGGGAAAGTTTGTGTCCCGAAACAGATTTATGTGCTTCACCGTAAAAATTCGTGTAAAATCTCTGTACTTCCTTTTGAGGCGAGAATTGATGTGCTTCTGACCTAGATTGTTATCTAACTTTCGTTAGTTCAACACTTTTCGATTTGAGTAACAGAAGGTCTTCGAAAAAAATCGTTTTTACCTGCTGGTCTGTTTTGACAGATTTCTGCCATTTTCTGCATTTGCTTCTTGTTGGTTCCTTTTTGAGTTCTTTTAGGGAATTGAGCTTTTTGAGGGAAGTGCTACAGTAGCTTGTGTTTTAATGGAAGTTTTATTGGTGTTAGAACTGAACCTAAAGACTTATTATCTTGAGTGCACTAATGTTGCTAATAAAGATTGTGTGAAGTTTTATATGAAGGAAAAAATTTAGGTGTATGGAAGGAATGAGTAATGAGATGAAGGATGGACTAAAGCTCAAGCTTGGGGATGCCACGCATGTCACCCCAAGAAATATCTAAGAAGTACAAGTGTCAAAGCTTGGGGATGCCCAAGGCATCCTCTTCTTCATCAATAAAAATCCCAGGTTTCTTCCAAACGCTTCATTTTTATTGTTTCATGCACAGTTGTGTTGTTCTTGGAGCGTCTTCTTTTTTGTTTTCGTTTTGGTTTTTCGTTTGCTAAATAAATTGGTTGGACCCCCTCTTTCATACATTGGTTTTCAAATAGTTTGGTTTGGATTGGAAAAGAGTAGGAAAGTTCATGCTTAAGTGGTAAAGAGAGCTTGTTTTTGACTGTGGCCTATGCTTTGTCATGCCATCTTGATGTTGTTTTGGCTTTATGCTTAGTATTCTTTTCTGTAGCATGACTTGTTATAAACAATTGAGATTGCTTAATGTGCCTTTGAAGAATCATGCGTTGTTTTAGCATATTAAAGCATAGTATTGTGGTATTCTCCTTTGATGCTTTATTTGGGTTGACTTGGCGCATGCTCACACCATGTTATGACTATCTCAAGTCACCATAAGCCTTTATGATCCTTTAGTTTTCAACTTGTAGTATCACTTTATGCTTTGATCAATGATGTTTTGTCGCTCTGCATGATTATGGCCATTATTTCTCTCTTAGTTTGTCGCTCCCAGTCTTTTGCTAGCCTCCGTAACCAAGTATGAGTTCCACTCATGCATCCAACTCCTTAAACCAAGTTATTCCAAAGAGTCCACCATACCTACCTACTAGCATACGCTATTCCAAATATATTCATGTTTTTATCTACCTTCCAAATTAAACTTGTTATGAGAAAACTAGTGATTAAAGCTCTCACGAACTTGATGGCACACTTTACTTTTCTTGCCCGTAATAAACTTGAACCATTGTGTCATCTATGTTGTATATGCTTGCACTTACTTGTTGGGGATTAGCAGAACCATGCTGTCATGGGGAACGCTTGCAACATTGCACGGATACTTTGTACCTAGTTGATATCATGCTATTTTGTCTATGGATGTCGTCGGTGTGAAATGAAAGGGGAGCTTGTAAGTCCATGGAGTTTGTATATGTGTAAGAGAAACGCATGGGCTGCTGGTCTAATCCATGCTGACATGGTGGAAACCTGCAGCGTAACCATAATGAGCTGTCTATGAAGCATTCTTCTTATAAAAAAAGAGTCCGATATTGAGAAAAAAGAGAAAAAGAAAAAAAAATAGATTATGAAAAGAGGAAAGAGAGAAAAAAGCACCATATTCCCATGGTAAATAAGAAGATTGCTGAGATGCTTGTTGTCTGCTTGCCTTGTCATTTTGATATGGGGATTCTTCCGTATCATCGGGAAAGGGGCACCCGTTGGCGGTTCTCTATGATACACATGTACTTACGATGACAAGAACTTATCGGTGACTAAACTTGAGTAGCATGAGGAGCGGCCCTCGTATTCAAGGGACATGAGATTTACAACTTATACTTCGTCAAGCATATACACCATAGTTTGTTCACTTTAACCTTAATCACTTCAAGATGCTTATGATAGGGGCAATGAGAGCTGAAAGCTATTAAGTACCATAATTTTTGGAAGCTCTTTATGAGACTTGAATCCCTACTTCCTTCTAAGAAGGCCCTTCTTCCACTTAAATATTGAGTCGCCACCTTCTATCTTTACGCACCTACTTTGAGAGCATAGTGGTCATTCATAGTTCTATGTGCATTGTCCCAAGACTTGTTGATTGATGCATACCTTGATATTGCTTGTTTTAAAACTATTTGTATCTAGTCACTCTTATAAACTTTGAAGGTGTCATATGCATTTATGTTTGCTACTCTATAAGGGACAAGTTGAATACCATTATGCTATGTTTTCTTTATGTGAAACAAACAAACGTCTTGCAAAGCATTGTTATTCATGAATCTTTTGTTTGTGCCTTTTCATGTTGCAACATAGTTTCTTTGTCTTATTGCTAGAACTTTGTCTTTCATGTTATGATTGAAGTACTATGATCCCAGCTTTGATTGTTTTACCAATACTTTGATCAAATTTATGATGGTGCATGTCACCTCAAAAATTATTCTTTCTTTTTATCACTTACCTACTCGAGGACGAGCAGGAGTTAAGCTTGGGGATGTTGATACATTGCAAATGTATCTATAATTTTTGATGTTCCATGCTTGGTTTTATCTACTTTCTTGTGTTTTGTCCACACTTTGGAGTACTTTTCATATGATTTCTTGGACTAACCTATTAACAAGAGCCACAGTGCCAGCTGCCTCTTTTCTGCTATTTTTGGTTCCAGGAAAGTCAAAAAATGAATATTCTCGAAATTGGAGGGGACAAAAGCCAAAGTCATTATTTTACCAAGAGACACCTAGAGCCAGAATACGAGACGGAGAAGGGAGAGAGGGAGGCCACACCACCTGGCCGCGCGGCCAGGCCTGGCCTGCGCCAGGGGGTGGTGTGGCCAGCACAGGCACCCCCTCGGCCTCTCCTTCCGCCTATATATTGCCTCTGATACGGAAACCCTAAGTACCCGATCAAAATTCCACAAAAGAGTTTGTAGCCGCCGTCATCTCCATCCCTAGATCGGGAGGGATCTGAAGCTCTTCCCGGCACCCTGCCGGAGAGGGGAATTCACCCTAGAGGCCTTCATCATCATCATGCAAGCCTCCGGTGTGATGCGTGAGTAGTTCATCTCTGGACTATGGGTCCATCTGTAGCTAGATGGCTGGTTCTCCTCCTTTGTGCTATCATGTTTAGATCTTGTGAGCTCCGTTCATGATCAAGATCATCTATATTTAATTCTGCATGTCGTGTTTGCGGGGATCCGATGGATATTGAGATGCTATTTCAGATTGGTTATTGATTCTATCATGTCTTTGTTATTTGTGATCTTGCATGTTTTCCATTGTTAGTAGCTATCTTGGCCAAGCAGATGCTAGCAACTCCAAGAGTTAGTATTTATGCTCGATAGTGGGTTCATGCCTCTGGTAATCTGGGGGAGTGACAGAAATCTCTAAGGTACTAGATGTGCTGTTGCTACTAGGGAGAAAACAACAATCCTTTGTTCATAGAACAATCGTATTGTTTACCTTACACGCAATTCGTAATGCAATCATCTGTTGCTTGCAACTTAATACTGGAGGGGGTTCGGATGATAACCTGAAGGTGGATTATTAGTCATAGATGAAGTTGGATGGCGGTCTATGTATAATGTTGTAATGCCCAATCGAATCTCAAAGGAGTCAAGAGGAGTAGTATATGCTTGTATGCTTTCTCGATGTTTGTCAATTGCCCCGCTGTAATTTGTTCACCCAACATGTCATCTATCTTAAGGAGAGCCACCTCTAATGAACTATGGACCCCGATCCTTTCTTTTACTATCAATCTTCAATCAACTGTTTACTACTTTGTGTTTACTTTCTACAAACTATTACTTTCTTCCACTTGATACATTTAATCCTTTGTTTTCAGCAAAACCAGTGAGATTGACAACCTCATCGCAAGTTGGGGACAGAGTTCTGTGGTTGTGTTGTGCAGGTCTCCACGTTGCTGCTCGCACCGGTAGTGCGCCCTGCCAACGTTCAGCTAGCAACACCTTTGGGTGTTTCCTTGCTCCTACTGGATTGATAACCTTGGTTTCATACTGAGGGAAAACTTGATGTTGTGCTCATCATACCTTCCTCTTGGGGTTCCCCAACAAGCTCGATATATTTTGGGCCATCAAGGGGCAAGGTCGATGGAGGCTTGAGGGGCCCACACCACCCCCTGGTGCGGCCTGGCCTGGCCCGTGCCACCAGGTGGTGTGGCAAGCCCCTGGTCCTCCTCCGTCTCTGCTTTGGACTCCATCTTCGTGTCGGGAAAAATTGGAGGTTTGGCTTTTGTTTCGTCCAATTCCGAGAATATGTCTTCTCTAGCTTTTCTGAAACCAAAAACAACAGAAAACAGGCAACTGGCACTGTGACATCTTGTTAATAGGTTAGTTCTAGAAAATGCATAAAAGTATCTCGGAATGTCAACAAAACATAAGATAGTTGATATAAAACAAGCATGGAACATCAAAAATTATAGATACGTTTACGACGTATCAACATCCCCAAGCTTAACTCCTGCTCGTCCTCGAGTAGGTAAGTGATAAAAATAATAATTTTTGAGGTGACATGCACTATCACAATCTTGATCAAGGTATTTGTAAAACATTGATAGCTAGGATCATAGTACTCTAACATAGATATGAAAGATATAGTTCTAACAATAAGACATAGCAACTATGTTGTAACATGAAAAGGTACAAATGAAAGATTCATGAATAACAGTGCTTTGAAAGATGTTTGTTTGTTCCACATATAGAAAACATAATGAGAATGGTATTCAGCTTGTCCCTCATGGTATAGCAAAACATAAATGCATAGGACACCTTCAAAATTCATAAGGGTGACTAGATACAAATAGTTTAAGAACAAGCAATATCAAAGTTATGAATCAATCAACAAGTTTTGGGACAATGCACATTAAACTAAGAATGACCACTATGCTCTCTCAGTAGGTGCATAAAGATAGAAGATGGAGACTCAACATAAAAGTAAAAGAAAGGCCCTTCATAGAAGGAAGCAGGGATTCAAGTCTCATAAAGAGCTTCCAAAAATTATGGTACTTATTAGCTTTCAGCTCTCATTGCCCCTATCATAAGCATCTTTAGGTGATTAAGGTTAAATTGAGCAAATATGAGGATATGCTTGACAAGTTATAAGCTGAAAATCTCATGCCCCTTACTTACGAGTACCGAACCTCATTCTACTCAACTTTAGTCACGGGTAAGTTCTTGTCATTGTAAGTACATGTGTATCATAGAGAACCGCCAACGGGGTACCCCTTGCCTGATGATACAGAAGCTTTCCCATATCAAAATTACAAGGCAAGCAGACAATGAGCATCTCAGTGATCTTTTTGTATGCTATTTGCATAGGGTTTTTCTTTTTTTCCTTTTTAGGATGCTTCACAGATTGCTCACTGTGGTTATGTTGCAAGTTTCCACCATGATTAGGCATGGTTTACACTAGCCGCCCAGGCATTTCTCTAACACATATACGAAATCCATGAGCCATACAAGCTCCCCTTCCATTTCACACTGTCAGGATCCATAAGCAAAAGAACATGATATCAACTAAATAAAGTGCAATGTTGAAAGCGTTCCCCATGATAACATGGTTCTACTAATTCACAACTTACAAAGCGCAAGCATATACGCAACATAGATGGGCACAATGGTTCAAGTTTATTAAGTGCAAGAAAGTAAAGTGTGCCATCAAGTTCATGAGAGCTTTAATCACTAAGTTTCACATAACAAGTTTAATTCGGAAGGTAAATAAAAACATGAATATACTTGGAATAACAATAATGCTAATAAGTAGGTATGGTGGACTCTTTGGAATAACTTGGTTTTATTTGGAGTTGGATGCATGAGTGGAACTCATACTTGGTACATGTGGAGGCTAGAAAAAGACTGGGAGCGACCAACTAAGAGATCAATAATGGACATAATCATGCAAAGAGACAAAACATTATTAATTAAACCATAAAGTGATATTACAAGTCGAAAACTAAATGATCATAGAGGCTATGGTGACTTGGTATAGTCTTAACATGGTGTGAGCATGCCCCAAGTCAACCCAAATAAAGCATCAAAGGGGAATACCACAATATTATGCTTTTATATGCTAAAACAACGCATGATTCTTGATGGCTCAATGCACGGCGCCCAGAAAAGTGTTGATGGCTCGTGGTTGATGTAGAGCTCGTTGGGAACCCCAAGAGGAAGGTATGATGAGCACAGTAGCAAGTTTCCCTCAGTTATGAAACCAAGGTTTAATCGAACCAGTAGGAGCAAGGAAACACCTCAAAGGTGTTACTAGCTGAGCTTTGGCAGGGTGCACTACCGGTGCTAGTAGCAACGTGGAGACCTGCACAACACAACCACATAACTTTGTCCCCAACTTGCGATGAGGTTGTCAATCTCACCCTGTTTTGCGGAAAACAAAGGATTAAACGTATCGAATGGAAGGAAGTAAAAGTTTGCAGAAAGTAAAACAAAGCAGTAAAAGATTGCAGATTGTATATAAAAGACAAGGACCAGGATCCATAGTTCACTAGAGGTGGCTCTCCTTAGATAGATAACATGCTGGGTGAACAAATTACAGCGGGGCAATTGACAAACACCGAGAAAGCAATACATGCATATACTAATCATCTTGACTCCTTTGAGACTTGATTGGGCATTACAACATAATACATAGACCGCCATCCAACTCCATCTATGACTAATAATCCACCTTCAGGTTATCATCCGAACCCCCTCCAGTATTAAGTTGCAAGCAATAAATTATTGCTTTACGAACTGCGTGTAAAGTAAACAATACGATTGTTCTATGAACAAAGGATTGTTGTTTTCTCCCTAGTAGCAACAACACATCTAGTACCTTAGAGATTTCTATCACTTCCCAGATTACCAGAGGCATGAACCCACTATCGAGCATAAATACTAACTCTTGGAGTTGCTAGCATCTACTTGGCCAAGATAGCTACTAACAACGGAAAGCATGCAAGATCTCAAATAACAAAGACATGATAGAATCAATAATCAATTTGAAATAGCATCTCAATATCCATTGGATCCCCGCAAACACAACATGTATGGATTACAAATAGATGATCTTGATCATGAACGGAGATCACAAGATCTAAACATGAAAGCACAAAGAAGGAGGAACCAGCCATCTAGCTACTACATGGATCCGTTGTCCAAGGATGAACTACTCACGCATCAGACCGGAGGCTTGCATGGTGATGAAGAAGGCCTCCAGGGTGAATTCCCCTCTCCGGCAGGGTGCCGGGAAGAGCTTCAGATCCCTCCCGATCTAGGGATGGAGATGACGGCGGCTACAGACTCTTTCATGGATTTTTGATCGGGCACTTAGGGTTTTCCTCCCGAGGGCAACTTATAGGCAGAAGGAGAGGCCGAGGGGGTGCTGGGGTTGGCCAGACCACCCCTGGTGCGGGCCAGACCTGGCCGCGTGGCCAGGTGGTGTGGCTAGCCCCTGGCCCCTCTCCGTCTCGTATTCTTGCACTTGATCCCTTCCAGAAAAATAGGCACTTTGGCTTTTGTCCCATCCAATTCTGAGAATATTCATTTTATGACTTTTCTAGAACCAAAAACAACAGAACACAGGCAACTGGCACTATGGCTCTTGTTAATAGGTTAGTCCAAGAAATCATAATAAAAGTACTCCAAAGTTGGAACAAAACACAAGAAAGTGGATAAAACTAAGCATGGAACATCAAAAATTATAGATACATTTGCAATGTATCAACATCCCCAAGCTTAACTCCTGCTCGTCCTCGAGTAGGTAAGTGATAAAAAGAATAATTATTGAGGTGACATGCACCATCAAAGACTTGATCAAAGTATTTTCAAAACATTCAAGGCTAGGATCATAGTACTTTAATCATAACATGAAAGACAAAGTTCTAGAAATAAGCAAAGAAACTATGATGCAACATGAAAAGGCACAAACAAAAGATTCATGAATAACAATGCTTTGCAAGACGTTTGTTTGTTTCACATAAAGAAAACATAGCATAAAAGTATTCAGCTTGTCCCTCAATAGAGTAGCACATATAAATGCATAGGACACCTTCAAAGTTCATAAGAGTGAATAGATACAATAGTTTCAAACAAGCAATAACAAGTTATGCATCAATCAACTAGTCTTGGGACAATGCACATAGAACTAAGAATGGCCACTATGCTCTCAAAGTAGGTGCATAAAGATAGAAGGTGGAGACTAAATATAATGGTGGAAGAAAGGCCTTTTGTAAAAAGGAAGTAGGGATTCAAGTCTCATAAAGAGCTTCCAAAAATTATGATACTTGTAGCTTTCGGCTCTCATTGCCCCTATCATAAGCATCTTGAAGTGATTAAGGTTAAAGTGAACAAACTATGGTGTACATGCTTGATGAAGTATAAGTCAGAAATCTCATGTCCCTTGTATACGAGGGCCACTCCTCATGCTACTCAAGTTTAGTCACCGGTAAGTTCTTGTCATTGTAAGTACATGTGTATCATTGAGAACCGCCAATGGGGTACCCCTTGCCCGATTATACGGAAGAATCCCCATATCAAAATGACAAGGCAAGCATACAACGAGCATCTCAGCATTTTTCTTATTTACCATGGGAATATGGTGCTTTTTTGTCTCTTTCCTCTTTTCATAGTATCTCTTTTTTTTTCTTTTCTCTTTTTTTCTCAATAGAACTCTTTTTTTTATAAGAAGAATGCTTCATAGACAGCTCATTATGGTTACGCTGCAGGTTTCCACCATGTCAGCATGGATTAGACCAGTGGCCCAGGCGTTTCTCTAACACATATACATAACTCCATGGACTTACAAGCTCCCCTTTCATTTCACACCGACGACATCCATATACAAAAGAGCATGATATCAACTAGGTACAAGTACCAAGTGCAATGTTGAAAGCGTTCCCCATGAAAGCATGGTTCTGCTAATTCCCAACAAATAAGTGCAAGCATATATGACATAGAAGACACAATGGTTCAAGTTTATTAAGGGAAAGTAAAGTAAAGTGTGCCATCAAGTTCGTGAGAGCTTTAATCACTAGTTTTCTCATAACAAGTGGAAGGTAAACAAAAGCATGAATATACTTGGAATAGCATAAGCTAGTAGGTAGGTATGGTGGACTCTTTGGAAAAACTTGGTTTAGGGAGTTGGATGCATGAGTGGAACTCATACTTTGTTGTGGAGGCTAGCAAAAGACTGGGAGCGACAAACTAAGAGAGCAATAATGGCCATAATCATGCAGAGAGACAAAACATCATTGATCAAAGCATAAAGTGATACTAAAAGTTGAAAACTAAAGGATCGTAAAGGCTATGGTGACTTGAGATAGTCGTAACATGGTGTGAGCATGCGCCAAGTCAACCCAAATAAAGCATCAAAGGAGAATACCACTATACTATGCTTTAATATGCTAAAACAACACATGATTCATCCAAGGCACATTAAGAAATCTCAATTGTTTATAACAAGTCATGCTACAGCAAATAATACTAAGCATAAAGCCAAAACAATATCAAGCATGGCATGACAAAGCATAGCCACAGTCAAAAACGAGCTCTTTTTACCACAAAAGCATGAACTTTCCTACTCTTTTCCAAACCAAACCAAAATATTTGCAAACCAAAGTGTGAAAGAGGGGGTCCAACCAACTTATTCAGAAAACTAAGAAAACCAAGCAAACTAAAAACCAAAACGAAAACAAAAAAGAAGACGCTCCAAGAGAAACACAACTATGCATGAAACAATAAAAATGAAGCGTTTGGAAGAAACCTGGAATTTTTATTGATGAAGAAGGGGATGCCTTGGGCATCCCCAAGCTTTGACGCTGGTACTTATTGGATATTTCTTGGGGTGACACGCGTGGCATCCCCAAGCTTGATCTTTAGTCCATCCTTCATCTCATTACTCATTCCTTCCATACACCTGAAATTTTTCCTTCATACAAAACTTCACACAATCTCATTAGGAACATTAGTGCACTTAAGATAAATAAGTATCAACGTTCAGTTCTAACACCAAATAAACTTCCATTAGAACACTAGATACTGTAGAGCTTCCCTTAGAAAGATCAATTCCCGAAAGGAACTCAAGAAGGAACTAACAAGAAGCAAATGCAGAAAATGGCACAAATCTGTCAAAACAGACTAGAAGGTAAAATCGAATTTTTTCGAAGACCTTCTGTTGCTCAAATCAAAAAGTGTTGCACTAGCTAAAGTTAGATAACAACCTGGGTCAGAAGTACAAAAAATTACAGCTCAATCCGACGTACAGAGCTCTCTCAGGAATTTTTACAGTGAAGCACAGAAATGTGTTTCGGGACAGCAACTTTCCCAATCATTACTTCACTCTCATTAGAGGTTACTCTTGGCACAAAAAGAAAATAAAAAGGATAAGGAGAGATTATTACAAAGGTAATAACTTCCAAGACTCATCTAAAGCTCTTGGGTTATCTCCCAACAAGTACTTTTCTTTAACGCCTTTAAGTTAGGCATAAGAAGCAAAGAAAGAATCAAGTGTTCTCAAATGAAGAAGCATTAAGACCAAATTTTGTTTTCATAGGAGAAGCAAAAGAAATATTTTCTCTCTTTTTAGGGAAGTGTTCTATACCTTTCTTGAGTGGGAGTTGATATTTAATAGTGCCTTCTTTCATATTAATGATGGCACCAACAGTTCTAAGAAAAAGTCTTCCCAAAGTAATAGGACAAGAAGCATTGTATTCAACATCCAAAACATAGAAATCAACGGGGACATAGGAATAATTAACCATAATAAGAACATCATTAAGACTCCCCATGAGTTTCTTTTTAGCATTAGCATCAAGTGGGACATTCAAATAACAATCTTCAAGAGGAGGCAAATCAAGCATATCATAAATCCTTCTAGGCATAATAGAAACACTACTATTAAGATCACACAAAGCTTTGAAATCAAAGTCATTCACTCTCATATTAATGATGGGTTCCCAACCATCTTCTTTCTTTATAGGAATATAAGCTTTATGTTTCATCTTTTCTTCTTTAATCTTTATGAGAGCATCAGTAATGTGTTTTGTAAAAGCCATGTTCATAGCACTAGCATTAGGACTTTTAGCAAGCTTTTGTAGGAACTTAATAACTTCAGAGATGTTGCAACCATCAAGATCAAAATCAACTTTATCATCTAAAGTAGTAGAACTATTACTAGCCTCAACACTAGTGGTGGTAATAGTAGAAACACTAATGTTTCTAGCAATTTCATCTTCTCTTTCCCACTTAGCATGTAATTCGGCTAATAGTCTAACATTTTCATCAATTCTTACTTGTATAGCATTAGTAGCTGCAAAGGGATTCTCATTAGTTTCAGGTTTAGCAGCCATTTTATTCAAAGTAGATTGAGCTTCAGCCAAAGATGCTATATTTCTTTCAGCATTAGAGAGTTTTTCCTCAATAGTTTTATTGAAAGCAGTTTGTTTACTAATAAACTCTTTAAGCATAACTTCAAGTTTAGAGGGAGCACTCTTATTATTGTTGTAAGGATTTCCATAAGCATTACCATTGTTGGGAGGATATGGCTTATAATTGTTGTTACCAAAATTGTTCCTATAAGCATTATTACCATAAGCATTGTTGCCAAAGTTGTTATTTCTTATGAAGTTCACATCAACTTTCTCTTCTTGAGCAACCAAAGAGGCTAAAGGAACATTATTTGGATCAATATGGGCTTTAGACATAATAATATCAATCTTTTCACTCAAGGAGGAGGTTTCTTAAACAGAATTTACCTTCTTACCTTGTGGAGCTCTCTCAGTATGCCATTCAGAATAATTAACCATCATATTATCCAATAGTTTTGTTGCAGCACCCAAAGTGATGGTCATAAAGGTACCTCCAGCAGCTGAATGCAATAGGTTCCTTGAAGAATAGTTCAATCCTGCATAAAAAGTTTGGATGATCATCCAAGCAGTCAGTCCATGAGTGGGACAATTCTTAACCAAAGATTTCATTCTTTCCCAAGCTTGAGCAACATGCTCATTATCAAGTTGTTTAAACTTCATTATTTCACTTCTCATGGATATAATCTTAGCAGGAGGATAGTATTTTCCAATAAAAGCATCTTTGCACTTAGTCCAAGAATCAATACTATTCCTAGTTAAGGAATTCAACCATTCTTTAGCTTTTCCTCTCAAAGAGAAAGGAAACAATTTCAGATTAATAATATCACCATCTATATCCCTATGCTTTTGCATCTCACAAAGTTCAACAAAGTTATTTAGATGGGAAGAAGCATCTTCATTACCAATACCAGAAAATTGTTCTCTCATAACAAGGTTGAGCAAAGCAGGTTTTATCTCAAAGAAAGTATTTTCAGCCATAGGTGGAGCAATGGGAGTGCTCATAAAATCATTGTTGTTGGTGCTAGTGAAGTCACACAACTTAGTGTTTTCAAGAGTAGTCATTTTTTTGGGTTTTCAAATAAGAAAGCAAACTAGTAAAACTATTTTTTTGTGTTTTTGAAGAACAAAACAAGCAAACAAAGCAAAAAAGAAACTAAGCAAAACAAAAACAACAAAGTAAAGAGATTGGTTATGAGGGACTCCCCTTGTGAAGATGTCCTTGACTCCCCGGCAACGGCGCCAGATAATCTTTGCTGGCGTGTAGTTGACGTGGGAGTTTCTTCTTCTTCTTCTTCATTCCCTGGCAATGGCGCCAGAAAATTGCTTGATGGCTCAATGCACGGCGCCCAGAAAAGTGTTGATGGCTCGTGGTTGATGTAGAGCTCGTTGGGAACACCAAGAGGAAGGTATGATGAGCACAACAGCAAGTTTCCCTCAGTTATGAAACCAAGGTTTAATCGAACCAGTAGGAGCAAGGAAACACCTCAAAGGTGTTACTAGCTGAGCTTTGGCAGGGCGCACTACCGGTGCTAGTAGCAACGTGGAGACCTCCACAACACAACCACATAACTTTGTCCCCAACTTGCGATGAGGTTGTCAATCTCACCATGTTTTGCGGAAAACAAAGGATTAAACATATCGAATGGAAGGAAGTAAAAGTTTGCAGAAAGTAAACACAAAGCAGTAAAAGATCATAGATTGTATATAAAAGACAAGGACCGGGATCCATAGTTCACTAGAGGTGGCTCTCCTTGATAGATAACATGCTGGGTGAACAAATTATAGCGGGGCAATTGACAAACACCGAGAAAGCAATACATGCAGATACTAATCATCTTTACTCCTTTGAGACTTGATTGGGCATTACAACATAATACATAGACCGCCATCCAACTGCATCTATGACTAATAATCCACCTTAAGTTTATCTTCCGAACCCCCTCCAGTATGAAGTAGCAAGCAACAGATTATTGCTTTACGAACTGCGTGTAAAGTAAACAATACGATTGTTCTATGAACAAAGGATTGTTGTTTTCTCCCTAGTAGCAACAACACATCTAGTACCTTAGAGATTTCTGTCACTTCCCCAGATTACCAGAGGCATGAACCCACTATCGAGCATAAATACTAACTCTTGGGGTTGCTAGCATCTACTTGGCCAAGATAGCTACTAACAACGGAAAGCATGCAAGATCTCAAATAACAAAGACATGATAGAATCAATAATCAATCTGAAATAGCATCTCAATATCCATCGGATCCCCGCAAACACAACATGTATGGATTACAAATAGATGATCTTGATCATGAACGGAGCTCACAAGATCTAAACATGAAAGCACAAAGAAGGAGAAACCAGCCATCTAGCTACTACATGGATCCGTAGTCCAAGGATGAACTACTCACGCATCACACCGGAGGCTTGCATGGTGATGAAGAAGGCCTCCAGGGTGAATTCCCCTCTCCGGTAGGGTGCCGGGAAGAGCTTCAGATCCCTCCCGATCTAGGGATGGAGATGACGGTGGCTATAGACTCTTTTGTGGATTTTTGATCGGGCACTTAGGGTTTTCGTCCCGAAGGCAACTTATAGGCGGAAGGAGAGGCCGGGGGGGTGCTGGGGTCGGCCAGACCACCCCCTAGCGCGGGCCAGGCCTGGCCACGTGGCCAGGTGGTGTGGCCGGCCCCTGGCCCCTCTCCGTCTCGTATTCTGGCACTTGATCCCTTTCGGAAAAATAGGCACTTTGGCTTTTGTCCCGTCCAATTCCGAGAATATTCATTTTCTGTCTTTTCTGGAACCAAAAACAGCGGAAAACAGGCAGCTGGCACTGTGGCTCTTGTTAATAGGTTAGTCCAAGAAATCAGAATAAAAGTACTCCAAAGTTGGAACAAAACACAAGAAAGTGGATAAAACTAAGCATGGAACATCAAAAATTATAGATACATTTGCAATGTATCAATTCTTTCAAGGCACATTAAACAATCTCAATTGTTTACAAGTCAGGCTACAACAATAATCACTAAGCATAAAGTCAAAGCAATATCAAGCATGACATGGTAAAGTCTAGGCCATAGTAAAAAACAAGCTCCTTTTATACCACTATAAGCATGAAACCTCCTACTCTTTTCCAACACCAATCGAAAACTAAAGCTAAACGCAGTGCTAGCAAAGGAGAACACTCACAGAACAATAAGAGTGAAAACTAGAGTGTTCTAGGCAATGAATAACGAGGTGTGTCTCTCTACAAAAGAAGTGTGTTGAGATCCAACCAACTTATTTAAGCAACTAATAAAAAGAAAACTAAAAACAAAAACGAAGACGCTCCAAGGAAAACACAATTGTGCATGAAACAATAAAAATGAAGTGTTTTGGAAGAAAACTAAGATTTTATTGATGAAGAAGGGGATGCCTTGGGCATCCCCAAGCTTTGACGCTTGTACTTCTTGAATATTCTTGGGGTGACACGGGTGGCATCCCCAATCTTGAGCTTTTGTCCATACTTCATCTTATCACATTGTTCCTCCCTACACTTTAAATTTTCCTTCATACAAAACTTCACACAATCTTCATTAGCAACATTAGTGCAGTTAAGATAATAAGTCTTTAGGTTATATTTCAACACAAGTAAAACTTCCATTAAAACACAAGATACTATAGCAATTCCTTTTAAAAGTTCAAATGATCAAAGAGAACTCAAAGAGAAAGAGATTAAGAGGCAAATGCAAATAATGGCAGGAATCTGTCAAAACAGACCAGCGGGTAAAACCGATTTTTCCGAAGACCTTATGTTGCTCAACTCAAAAATGTTAAACTAACAGAAGTTAGATAACAACCTGGGGTAGAAGCACAAAAAATTACAGCTGAATCCGACGTACAGAGTTTTTTCACGAATTTTTACAGCGAAGCACAAAAATATGTTTCAGGACAGCAACTTTCCCAAGCATTATTTTTCTCTTATTAGAGGTTATTCTTGGCACAAAAACCACATAAAAATGATAAAGAGAAGTTATTACTGAAGCAATAACTTCCAAAACTGAACAAAACAAAAATAAACTGAAAGTAAAAATATAATGGGTTGTCTCCCAAAAGCTCTTTCTTTATAGCCATTAAGATAGGCATGATAATTTCAATGATGCTCACATAAGAAATATGAATTGAAGTAAAAGAGAGCATCAAGAAGGAAATATGGAACAAATTCAAGTCTAACCCACTTCCTACGAAAAATAATCTTGTAAAGAAACAAGTCATGAAATCACAAAGCAACAGGCATAGGAAAGCAAAACAAGTGCAACTTCAAAAAAATTAACATAAAGAGGGGAAACTTAATATTGTTGAGACACATAAAACCATGTTTCCCTCTCTTATAATAACTTTCAGTAGCATCATGAATAAAATTAACAATATAACTATCACATAAAACATTCTTATCATGAGCCACATGCATAAAAGAATTAATACTCTCCACATAAACATAGTCATTCTTATTAATTATAGTGGGAGCAAATTCAATAAAATAGCTATTATTATTATTATTCTCATCACCATAATCATCAAATATAGGAGGCATATTGTAATCATAATTAATTTTCTCCTCAATAGTAGGTGGACTGAAAATATCATACTCATCATTGTAATCATCATATATTGGAGGCATAATATCATCAAAGTAAATTTTCTCCTTCGTGCTTGGAAGATTAAAAAGATCATTTTCATAAAAACCAGCTTCCCCAATCTTAGACTTTTCCATAGCATTAGCAACAATGGTGTGCAAAGAATTCATACTAATAACATTGCTATTAACATGCAAATAAAGTTCCATAGGTTTTTTAATTTTCTCTTCAAACACGTCATGTCCTAACTCAAGATAAATACTATAAAGCTCTCCAATTTTGTTGTTGTTTTCCATTAAGCCTAACTAGTGAAAATAAAAACAAGAAAGAAAAATATATAATTGCAGAATCTAAAGGAAATAACTTCGAGCACTCACACCAGCTACAGTACTAGAAGATAGCTTGGTAGCCAGAGGATGTGAGTACCTTTTACCTTACCTCCCCGGCAACGGCGCCAGAAAATAGCTTGATGTCTACGCACGCTTCTATTCTTGTAGACAGTGTTGGGACTCCAAGTGCAGAGGTTTGTAGAACAACAACAAGTTTCCCTCAAGTGGATTACCCAAGGTTTATCGAACTCAGGGAGGAAGTGGTCAAAGGTATCCCTCTCAAGCAACCCTGCAATCAAGATACAAGAAGTCTCTTGTGTCCCCAACACACCCAATACACTTGTCAAGTGTATAGGTGCACTAGTTCGGCGAAGAGATAGTGAAATACAAGGAATATGGATGATTATAAGTGGTAATTGCAATCTGAAATAAGAGTAGCAGCAAGCAAACTTGTAACAAGACTGATTGTAAACGGTGTTTTAATGCTTAGAAACAAGGCCCAGGGATCATACTTTCACTAGTGGACACTCTCATATAAATATCTTCTCTTTATGATGCTACCCTGAACTAATCTCTGGTTGGACGATGTAGGGCTATAACATCACACCTTAAAGTTCACATTCCCCATCTAGATAACCCCTCATTGTCACCTTGATCGCTAGATGGTTCCAACAAACACCACAATCTCATAGAGACATCCAACTCAAATTATACTCATGATAAGTATTTATGTAACCTTAGCCAAAGTGCCACACGGTGTGCACACTGTCAACTTCACACACATGGGGATAAGCAGATATTCATTAAAGCACTTGAGTAGCAAAATAGATCTATAGATTACAAAGCTCATGATCTCATAAGATCACGCACAGAGAGAGATGAACACATAACTACCGGTAGAGCCCTTAGCCTCAAGAGAGATCTACTCCCTCCTCATCATGGGAGTTAGCAACGGCGATGGAGATGGCAGTGGAGTCGATGGATATCGCTTTGGGGGCACTTCCCCGTCCCGGCAGGGTGCTGGAATAGAGACTTCTGTCCCCCGAATCTCCTCTTCGGTGGCGGCGGCACTGCGGAACTTTTCATGGAATTCTGATATGGTATTTAGGGTTTTCGTCCCGGGAGGCTTTTATAGGCAAAGGGGCATGGTCGATGGAGGCTCGAGGGGCCCACACCACCCCCTAGCGCGGCCTAGCCTGGCCTGCGCCACCAGATGGTGTGGCTAGCCCCTGGCCCTCCTCCATCTCTGTTTTGGACTCCGTCTTCGTGTCGTGAAAAATAGGAGGTTTGGCTTTTGTTTCGTCCAATTCCGAGAATATGTCTTTTCTAGCTTTTCTAAAATGAAAAACAGCAGAAAACAGGCAACTGGCACTACGGCATCTTGTTAATAGGTTAGTTCCAGAAAATGCATAAAAGTATCTCAGAATGTAGACAAAACATAAGATAGTTGATATAAAACAAGGATGGAACATCAAAAATTATAGATACATTTACGGCGTATCAATCGTACATGATAAACACATGCTGCAATTGCCTCATTTATTTTATCGACTCAGCTTCATGAATATGAGGATCACATCGATTAAGGTAAAACTTGCTCGGGACGAGCAAGAGTCTAAGCTTGGGGAAGTTGATGAGTGCATATTTGCATCATGTTTTATATTATTATTTTGCATTGTAGATGTAGGATCTTGGTATTTTACGGCACTCGCATGCACATTTTATGTCTATTTTCACCAGGATCAGAACAGATGATGGATCCAATGGATACAATTCTTGGAGCAGTTGTATTGTGGAGAAAAGGAGTAAAAACCAACATAAATAGCTTATTTGGGAAATATTAATAATACTAGAAAAAACCAAAATCGAACACAGAGAGTTCAACGACCAACTATACGACCGGAGCAATTTTTCAGCCATATAGTTGGCGTCGCCTCCATCTCGTCAAATAGTTTCACCCCGTGCAATTGGTTCGAGGAGACAACATATAGAACATCTAGAAATCGCAGAAACCTCACCTCCTGAAGGCATCTGGAGGGGGAACTCATCCACAAGGGATTCATCTTCGCCCTGCAAGGTCCGGGAGGCTAAGGCATCGATCTTCATCATCCACCACTGCATCACCACCATCTCCATCCATCCCATCTATATCTTGTCTAGATCTTGTTGTAATTCCTATACTCGTTGTGGATTTATTCAAGTACTATTAACAAGAGGTAACCTCGACAATCTCCATGGTGAAGGACTTAGGGTTTTGCGGAAAAGAGAACGTTGGGGATTTCGTTGGATGTCAGGAAAACAATGGAGTCAAAGTTGCCTAAATATTGAGAAATCGCACTGTTACAAGTTGCTTGGGAGATTTTCTGGTGTCCTCGCTTGGGCTTCTCCCATCCTATATATAATAGGCTGGGTCTCAAAGCCGTATGCGGATAGGTTTTACATACACGTGATTACAATACCAACACATTGTCGGTTCAGAGATTCTTTCCTAATACAATCAAAGTCTTTGTCAGTTGCTTCTTTGGGCTTTCATCTGAAATCTTTATGGGCCATAATCCTTTTACCCAGCATAGGGCAGCAAATCATAAGCATCCGAGTAATCGTACCTATGTCAGTAGCCCCCAAGACTCTACTTGAACCGTAGTTTCAGTTTGAGTCTCAAAGTTTCTCTTTCATACTTTTTCTTTTATTTTATCTCTTTTTATGTTTTATAGGGATTTAGTAAAACGAGTCTGATGCTTCCGACGGATTGGCAATCAGTTAATTGCTCCTGGGCAAAAACAAGGTTGTCCTACATGAAATTCAGGTCCCCAAGCCTGAACTCGGAATTTACTACTGGTGTAATTCAGTTCGGGCCGCTGAGGTCTTATCGAATACTGAATTCCAGTTTTATTTTATCCAGTACCCAACGCGTCCGTCGGGATTTTTCATCGAATCGTCAATACGGATTTTTTACTGACAGAGCACATTCTTCTACGATTACTAGGCCACATAGGACGAATCCTGGGGTCTTACCTTCATGTTTCTGAACATGGGATTCGGATTTTTGTCGCGTTTGGGCGCGATCCGAGATTTTTTGGTTTTCTAGCGGTTGGCTTGTTGAGCTGCCAATTTTTCTAACTTTTATTAGATAGTTTTAATGCTTTACGCCGTCTCCCGATGGGAGTAATCTTTTTTGAAGATACCTATTGAGGATACATCAATGTAAAACTCATAGGTATTTTTCAATCATGAACAATCTTGTTTTAATCATACATAATTGGATTTCTATCGGGTGCGCACCAGTGCTCCCGATGGGAGTAGCCCCCGAGGCTATGTTCGGATGCCTGTATCTAGACATAGGCTCATAGTTGCTGTTAGCTTGATGGAAAACATAGATCTTTTGAACGGACATTATCAATAAAGAATTTAAGGTACGAAAAACTTATCTTTTATACATAAGGCGAAAAACCGATGATACATTCTTTTTGGCAGATGGTGCCTAGCCATTGGCCTGGATATTCTAGCTTCAGAAGCCGAACCGTAAATCTTATCGTATTGCAAGTAATCTTATGCGTAAAAGCGTCGTAGCTATGCTACGTTCCATGGATTGGAGTACTTGACTCCTGTCTTCTTGTCTTGTAGTCGATATGCTCCACCGGGGATAACTTCTGTGACGATGTATGGTCCTTCCAATGGCGATTCTAACTTTGGGTGTCCATCTTGCTTGAGGCGAAGAACTAGGTCCCCTACTGCGAAGGACCTAGGCCGCAATCGTCGGCTAAGGTAATTGCGCAAGTTTTGCTGGTACATAGTTGCTCTTTGTAGGGCTCCATCTCGAGCTTCATCAAGTGTATCCACATCATCTTCGAGTTCTTCTCTTGATTCCTCTTCATCATATGCAGCTACTCTTGGGGATTCATGTGACACCTCAACAAGAAGCACGACTTCTGCACCGTGGACCAGAAAGAAAGATGTCTCTTGTGTAGAATTATTTGGAGTTGTACGTAAACTCCATAAAACAGATGGTAATTCATCAACCCATGCTACTTTTGCTCTGTCAAGTGGTGCTAGTAGTCTTTTCTTGAGTCCAGCAGTAACTACTCCATTGGCGTTTTCTACTTGTCCATTTGTTTACGGGTGAGCTACCGAAGCGTAGCTTACCTTGATGCCCATCTCCTGGCAGTACTACTTGAACTCATTGGAAGTGAAGTTAGTCCCATTGTCTATGATGATGCTATTCGGTAAGCCAAACCGAAATACTATGGATTTAATGAAATTCACAGCCGAAGTTCTGTATTGGGTGGTGACAGCCATTACTTCTATCCATTTAGTAAATTTGTCGACTACTACTAGCAGAAAGACGTGTCCTCCTGGTGATGATTTGTGAAGTTTTCCCACCATGTCGAGTCCCCACTGAGTAAAAGGCCAAGCCAGAGGTATAGGATTGAACTCAGCGGCGGGTGCTCCAGGCTTTGTTGCGAATTGTTGGCATGCTTCACATGTTCTAACAATATCTTTTGCATCTTGAACTGCAGTCATCTAGTAAAATCCCGTCATGAATGCTTTGGTAGCAGTTGCTCGGCTACTAGCATGGTGACCATAAACTCCTTCATGTATATCTTTGAGTATGATTTTTCCTTCTCCGGGTGTTACGCAATGCTGCAACACACCCAAAATACTTCTCTTATATAGCTCCCCTTTGATTATTTTGAAGGCCTTTGATCTTCGAGTGATTCGTCGGGCTTCTATCACATCTTCGGGTAGCTCGCCCTTAATCATGTATTCTACATACGGTTGCATCCATGTAGGCTCAATTAGCATGACCTCTCTGATTTCCTGTTCTTCTTCTTTGATGGCCTCTTCTATACTCTTGGTCGCTGATGGAGCCCCCGAGTCTTTTTGCGAGTGTCTCTTTTTTCCTGTTTTTGGTGCTACAACCTCGGAGACTCGTTTTGCTTTAATCAATCGCTCGGTTATGTCTTCCCAAAAAAACCCAGGTGGTACTGGTAAGCACAATGATCCGATGTTTGCTAGGTTGTCGGCTTCTTCATTGCTTTCTCTTCCTATGTGTTATACTTCACATCCATCAAATTGAGCTTCCATAACTCCATATGTATCGTGGTAATAAATCATATTATCGCTGACGGCGTCGCACTTGTTCATTGCTTGTTGTGCCACAAGATTGGAATCTCCAAAGATTTTGAGGCAAGTTGCACCACAAGCTTTTGCCATTCGCATGCCATGCAACAAGGCCTCGTATTCAGCTTCGTTATTGGATGCATTTGCAAAGCTCATTCGAAGTATATATCGCATTTTGTTGCCTTGTGGTGATACTAGTATGACTCCGGCCCCTGCTCCTTCTTTTCTTATTGATCCATCAAAGTACATTGTCCACGCACTAGAAAGGTCAGGTGGACCTGCACATTGAAACTCTGTCCATTCTATGATAAAATCTAGAAAAAATTGTGACTTGATTGCTTTGTGCTTCTCATACGTGATGTCTCAAGGGGATAATTCGATGCCCTATAGAGAGACACGCCCAGTTGCTTCTTGATTGTTGAGGATGTTTGACAAAGGTGCTTGATACATTGCAAATGTATCTATAATTTTTGATGTTCCATGCTTGGTTTTATCCACTTTGTTGTGTTTTGTTCCAACTTTGGAGTACTTTTCATATGATTTCTTGGACTAACCTATTAACAAGAGCCACAGTGCCAGCTGCCTGTTTTCTGCTATTTTTGGTTCCAGGAAAGTCAGAAAATGAATATTCTCGGAATTGGACGGGACAAAAGCCAAAGTGCCTATTTTTCCGGAAGGGATCAAGTGCCAGAATACGAGATGGAGAGGGGTCAGGGGCCGTCCACACCACATGGCCGCACAGCCAGGCTTGGCCCGCGCCAGGGGGTGGTCTGGCCGACCCCAGCACCCCCTCGGCCTCTCCTTCCGCCTATAAGTTGCCCTCGGGACGAAAACCCTAGGTGACCCGATCAAAAATCCACGAAAGAGTCTGTAGCCGCCGTCATCTCGATCCCTAGATCGAGAGGGATCTGAAGCTCTTCTCGGCACCCTACCGGAGAGGGGAATTCACCCTGGAGGCCTTCTTCATCACCATGCAAGCCTTCGGTGTGATGCGTGAGTAGTTCATCCTTAGACTACGGATCCATGTAGTAGCTAGATGGCTGGTTTCTCCTCCTTTGTGCTTTCATGTTTAGATCTTATGAGCTCCGTTCATGATCAAGATCATCTATTTGTAATCCATACATGTTGTGTTGCGGGGATCCGATGGATATTGAGATGCTATTTCAGATTGATTATTGATTCTATCATGTCTTTGTTATTTGAGATCTTGCATGCTTTCCGTTGTTAGTAGCTATCTTGGCCAAGTAGATGCTAGCAACTCCAAGAGTTAGTATTTATGCTCGATAGTGGGTTCATGCCTCTGGTAATCTGGGGAAGTGACAGAAATCTCTAAGGTACTAGATGTGCTGTTTCTACTAGGGAGAAAACAACGATCCTTTGTTCATAGAAGAATTGTATTGTTTACTTTACACGCAGTTCATAAAGCAATAATCCGTTTCTTGCAACTTAATACTGAAGGGGGTTCGGATGATAACCTGAAGGTAGATTATTAGTCATAGATGCAGTTGGATGGCGGTCTACGTATTATGTTGTAATGCCCAATCAAGTCTCAAAGGAGTCAAGATGATTAGTATATGCATGTATTGCTTTCTCAGTATTTGTCAATTTCCCTGCTGTAATTTGTTCACCCAGCATGTTATCTATCTAAGGAGAGCCACCTCTAGTGAACTATGGATCCCGGTCCTTGTCTTTTATATACAATCTACAATCTTTTACTGCTTTGTGTTTACTTTCTGCAAACTTTTACTTCCTTCCATTCGATACGTTTAATCCTTTGTTTTCCGCAAAACACGGTGAGATTGACAACCTCATCGCAAGTTGGGGACAAAGTTCTGTGGTTGTGTTGTGCAGGTCTCCACGTTGCTACTAGCACCGGTAGTGCGCCCTACAATGCTTAGCTAGTAACACCTTTGGGGTGTTTCCTTGCTCCTACTGGTTCGATTAAACCTTGGTTTCATAACTAAGGGAAAACTTACTGCTGTGCTCATCATACCTTCCTCTTGGGGTTCCCAACGAGCTCTACGTTGAAAGTCGAGTGCATCAAGATCTTTTCTGGCGCCGTTGTCGGGGAGTCAAGGACATCTTCACAAGGGGAGTCCCTCATAACCAATCTCTTTACTTTGTTGTTTTTGTTTTGCTTAGTTTATTTTTTTTTCTTTTCTTGCTTGTTTTGTTCTTCAAAAACACAAAAAATTAGTTTTACTTGTTTGCTTTCTTATTTTGAAAACACAAAAAAAATTAGTTCCTATCTTGAGTTCCACTATGTCTAGCCTTGCTCCAATCACTATGTCACCCGAGGAAATGATTCTCACTTTTAAACAAGGAATTGAGGAATGTTTTAAGGAAGCTTGGTCTAGAATCTCTGATCTACATGAAAAGACTGAGCCTAAAATGATTCAAGGCTTATTCCTTAGCAGTTTTTACCTTGGGATTGCTCTTTGCTATAGATATGCTTTAGATGCTATTGTGGGAGGAGATTTGCTCCAATGTAATGAGGATGATTCCATTAATGCTATAAAGAAATTGATCCTCACTTACACTATGCCTAGCCAAACTGATATTTCTTTCGCAAAAATATTTGCTAGGTTGAACACTCTTGAGGCTAGCACTACTAGCTTAGAAAGTTGCTATAATACGCTTATGGAGCATCACAATTTTGTTCCAATAAATTCTGAACCATCAAAGTGGCTCCCTATAGTAAAGATTGAGATAAACACTGCAACTTTTCAAGCCCGCTGCGATATCATGTCTGAATTTTGTCTTATGCCCAAAGATATTTATGAATCTTTGAATCTTTGGGGGCTTACTAAAGGAGGAAGAGAAATATCTCTTGCTAATAATGCTACCATATTACCTATTGGAATATCTGAAGGAGTGTTTACAAAGATCCTTGGGAAAATGATTTCTACTGATTATCTTGTTATTGAATGTGCAGGAAAAGGACAAATTACACTTGGAAGGTCCCTATTAGAACTCCTTGGAGCAATAATAGATGTGGGAAAGGGGACCATGCACCTTTATTATCCACCAAACAATCACATTTTCCCAAAGGTTAAGAATAAAAATAAGAGAGGTAAGGGCAATAAATTTGGTCTTAATGCTTCTTCATTTGAGAACACTTGATTTTCTTTGCTTCTTATGCCTAACTTAAAGGCGTTAAAGAAAAGTACTTGTTGGGAGATAACCCAAGAGTTTTAGATGAGTCTTGGAAGTTATTACCTCTGTAATAACCTCTCCTTATCCTTTTTATTTGCTTTTTGTGCCAAGAGTAACCTCTAATGAGAGTGAAGTAATGATTGGAAAAATTGCTGTCCCGAAACAGATTTATGTGCTTCACCGTAAAAATTCCAGAGAGAGTTCTGTATGTCGGATTGAGCTGTAATTGTTTGTGTTTCTGCCCCAGGTTGTTATCTAACTTTCGTTAGTTCAATACTTTTTGATTTGAGCAACAGAAGGTCTTCGAAAAAATTCGTCTTTACCAGCTGGTCTGTTTTGATAGATTTCTGCCATTTTCTGCATTTGCTTCTTGTTAGTTACTTCTTGAGTTCCTTTGGGGAATTGAGCTTTTTGAGGGAAGTGCTACAGTAGCTAGTGTTCTAATGGAATTTTATTTGGTGTTAGAACTGAACCTTGAGACTTATTTATTTTAAGTGCACTAATATTGCTAATGAGATTGTGTGAAGTTTTGTATGAAGGAAAAAATTTAGGTGTATGTAAGGAATGAGTAATGAGATGAAGGATGGACTAAAGCTCAAGCTTGGGGATGCCACGCGTGTCACCCCAAGAAATATCCAAGAAGTGCAAGCGTAAAAGCTTGGGGATGCCCAAGGCATCCCCTTCTTCATCAATAAAAATTCCAGGTTTCTTCCAAACGCTTCATTTTTATTGTTTCATGTACAGTTGTGTTTTTCTTGGAGCGTCTTCTTTTTCATTTTTGTTTTGGTTTTTAGTTTGCTTGGTTTTCTTAGTTTTCTGAATAAGTTGGTTGGACCCCCTCTTTCATACATTGATTTGCAAATAGTTTGGTTTGGTTTGGAAAAGAGTAGGAAAGCTCATGCTTATGTGGTAAAAAGAGCTCGTTTTTGACTGTGGCCTATGCTTTGTCATGCCATGCTTGATATTGTTTTGGCTTTATGCTTAGTATTCTTTGCTGTAGCATGACTTGTTATAAACAATTGAGATTGCTTAATGTGCCTTGGATGAATCATGCGTTGTTTTAGCATATTAAAGCATAGTATAGTGGTATTCTCCTTTGATGCTTTATTTGGGTTGACTTGGCACATGCTCACACCATGTTAGGACTATCCAAAGTCACCATAGCCTTTATGATCCTTTAGTTTTCAACTTGTAGTATCACTTTATGCTTTGATCAATGATGTTTTGTCGCTCTGCATGATTATGGCCATTATTGCTCTCTTAGTTTGTCGCTCCCAGTCTTTTGCTAGCCTCCACCACCAAGTATGAGTTCCACTCATGCATCCAACTCCCTAAACCAAGTTATTCCAAAGAGTCCACCATACCTACCTACTAGCTTATGCTATTCCAAGTACATTCATGCTTTTGTTTACCTTCCACTTGTTATGAGAAAACTAGTGATTAAAGCTCTCACGAACTTGATGGCACACTTTACTTTATTGCCTATAATAAACTTGAACCATTGGGTCCTTCTTTGTTGCATATATGCTTGCGCTTTATAAGTTGAAATTAGCAGAACCATGTTTCATGGGGAACGCTTTCAACATTGCACTTGTACTTTGTACCCCGTTGATATCATGTTCTGTTGCTTACGGATCCCGGCGGTGTGAAATAAAAGTGGAACTTGCAAGATCATGGAGTTTGTATGTGTGTTAGAGAAACGCCTGGGCCGCTAGCCTAAGCCATGCCTAATCATGGTGGAAACTTGCAGTATCACCATAATGAGCACTCTATGAAGCATCCTTAATAAAAACCTATGCAAATAGCAAATAAAAAGATCGCTGAGATGCTCATTGTCTACTTGCCTTGTCATTTTGATTATGGGAAAGCTCCCGTATCATGTGCAAGGGGTACCCCGTTGGCAGTTCTTAATCATACACATATACTTACAATGACAAAAGCTTACTCGTGACTGAAGTTGAGTAGCATGAGGATCGATCTTCGTAAGTAAGGGGCATGAGATTTCGGTTTATAACTTGTCAAGCATATCCTCTTAGTTGTGTCACTTTAACATTAATCACTTAAAGATGCTTATGATAGGGGCAATGAGAGCTGAAAGCTATAAGTACCATAATTTTTGGAAGCACTTTATGAGACTTGAATCCCTACTTCCTTTTACAAAAGGTCTTTCTTCCACCATTATATTGAGTCTCACCCTTCTAACTTTATGCACCTACTTTGAGAACATAGTGGCCATTCTTAGTCCTATGTGCATTGTCCCAAGACTAGTTGACTGATGCATAACTTGTTATTGCTTGTTTGAAACTATTGTATCTAGTCACTCTTATGAACTTTGAAGGTGTCCTATGCATTTATACTTGCTACTCTATTGAGGGACAAGCTGAATACTTTTATGCTATGTTTTATTTATGTGAAACAAACAAACGTCTTGCAAAGCATTGTTATTCATGAATCTTTTGTTTGTGCCTTTTCATGTTGCATCATAGTCTCTTTGCTTATTGCTAGAACTTTGTCTTTCATGTTATGATTGAAGTACTTTGATCCCAGCTTTGATGTTTTGCAAATACTTTGATCAAGTCTTTGATGGTGCATGTCACCTCAAAAATTATTTCTTTTTATCACTTACCTACTCGAGGACGAGCAGGAGTTAAGCTTGGGGATGTTGATACATTGCAAATGTATCTATAATTTTTGATGTTCCATGCTTGGTTTTATCCACTTTCTTGTGTTTTGTTCCAAATTTGGAGTACTTTTCATATGATTTCTTGGACTAACCTATTAACAAGAGCCACAGTGCCAGCTGCCTATTTTCTGCTGTTTTTGGTTCCTGGAAATTTAGAAAATGAATATTCTCGGAATTGGACGGGACAAAAGCCAAAGTGCCTATTTTTCCGGAAGGGATCAAGTGCCAGAATACAAGACAGAGAGGGGCCAGGGGCCGGCCACACCACCTGGCCACGCGGCCAGGCTTGGCCCACGCCAGGAGGTGGTCTGGCCGACCCCAGCACCGCCTCGGCCTCTCCTTCCGCCTATAAGTTGCCCTCGGGACGAAAACCCTAGGTGACCCGACCAAAAATCCACGAAAGAGTCTATAGCTGCCATCATCTCCATCCCTAGATCGGGAGGGATCTGAAGCTCTTCCCAGCACCCTGCCGGAGAGGGGAATTCACCCTGGAGGCCTTCTTCATCACCATGCAAGCCTCTGGTGTGATGCGCGAGTAGTTCATCCTTGGACTACGGATCCATGTAGTAGCTAGATGGCTGGTTTCTCGTCCTTTGTGCTTTCATGTTTAGATCTTGTGAGCTCCGTTCATGATCAAGATCATCTATTTGTAATCCATACATGTTGTGTTTGCGGGGAGCCGATGGATATTGAGATGCTATTTCAGATTGATTATTGATTCTATCATGTCTTTGTTATTTGAGATCTTGCATGCTTTCCGTTGTTAGTAGCTATCTTGGCCAAGTAGGTGCTAGCAACTCCAAGAGTTAGTATTTATGCTCGATAGTGGGTTCATGTCTCTGGTAATCTGGGGAAGTGACAGAAATCTCTAAGGTACTAGATGTGCTGTTGCTACTAGGGAGAAAACAACGATCCTTTATTCATAGAAGAATTGTATTGTTTACTTTACACGCAGTTTGTAAAGCAATAATCTGTTGCTTGCAACTTAATACTGGAGGGGGTTCGGATGTTAACCTGAAGGTGGATTATTAGTCATAGATGCAGTTGGATGGCGGTCTATGTATTATGTTGTAATACCCAATCAAGTCTCAAAGGAGTCAAGATGATTAGTATATGCATGTATTGCTTTCTCGGTATTTGTCAATTGCCCTGCTGTAATTTGTTCACCCAGCATGTTATCTATCTAAGGAGAGCCACCTCTAGTGAACTATGGATCCCGGTCCTTGTCTTTTATATACAATCTACAATCTTTTACTGCTTTGTGTTTACTTTCTGCAAACTTTTACTTCCTTCCATTCGATACGTTTAATCCTTTGTTTTCCGCAAAACACGGTGAGATTGACAACCTCATCGCAAGTTGGGGACAAAGTTCTGTGGTTGTGTTGTGCAGGTCTCCACGTTGCTACTAGCACCGGTAGTGCGCCCTGGCAAAGCTCAGCTAGTAACACCTTTGGGGTGTTTCCTTGCTCCTACTGGTTCGATTAAACCTTGGTTTCATAACTCAGGGAAAACTTACTGCTGTGCTCATCATACCTTCCTCTTGGGGTTCCCAACGAGCTCTACGTTGAAAGTCGAGTGCATTAGTGCTTCATTGACCACTATGATCGGATGTTCCGAAAAATAATGGCGTAGTTTCCGTGCTGTCATAAATACCCCATATGCTAGTTTTTGGTAATGTGGATACCTTTGTTTAGATGGCGATAATACCTTGCTCAGGAAGTAGACTGGCCTGTGCATGCCATGGGTTTTCCCTTCTTCGGGTCGTTCCATGACCAAAACCGTGCTGACCACCTGATTTGTGGCAGCGATATAAAACAGTAAAGGCTCTTTCTCTTTTGGCAACATGACGACAGGAGATGTCGAAAGTGTCCTTTTAAGATCTTCGAAGGAGCGCCGAGCTTCTTCTGTCCATTCGAATTTCTCTGATTTCCTCATGAGGGCGTAAAATGGCAACGCTTTTTCTCCCAACCTTGCAATGAAATGACTGAGTGCCGCTACTCGCCCTGCCAGCTGTTGTACGCCACGTAGATTTGTTGGCTTCTTCATTGTTAGGATTTCTTGTATTTTCTCGGGATTAGCCTCGATTCCTCTTGCTGATACGAAATATTCGAGGAGTTATCCTGTCGGGACTCCAAAGGAACATTTCTTCGGGTTCAGCTTCATGCTATACTTTTCGAGATTTTTTAATGTTTCTTTGAGGTCCTTGATGAGTGTGGATCCTTGTCTTGTTGTAACTATAACGTCATCGATATATACTTGTATGTTTGTGCCTATTTGGCTTCCCAAACATTTCTGCATCATCCGCTGATATGTTGCTCCAGCGTTCTTGAGGCCAAAGGTCATTGTTGTGTAGCAGAATACACCATAAGGCATGATAAACTTTGTTTTCTCCTAATCTTCTTCCTTCATCCTAATCTGGTGGTATCTTGAGTAAGCATCCAAGAAAGAAAGACATTCGCATCCCGCGGTTGCATCAATTATTTGGTCAGTTCGTGGTAATGGGAAGTGATCTTTTGGACAATGTTTGTTCAGTGCAGTAAAGTCGATGCACATCCGAAGTTCTGTAGTATTTTTCTTTGGAACACATACTGGGTTTGCGACCAACTCTTCTTTTTTTAGTTCTTTGATAAATTTGGCGTCACTAAGGCGATGGAGATCCTTTCCAATAGCTTTACTCTTTGGTTCTGCGAAGCAACGAAGCGGATGTTTTACTGGCTTCTCCTCTGGATCCAAATTTAATGTGTGCTTAGCAAGTTCCCTGGGAATTCCTGGCATGTCAGAAGGTAGCCATGCAAAGATCTCCCAGTGCTCACGGAGGAACTCGATGAGCGTTCTTTCCTATGCGGGACCAAGATTGAAAGCCACAAATGTTATTTTTGTCAGGTCGACGAGGTGGATCTGCACTTCTTTTGTGTCCTTTGCCATGTCAAAAGCCTGATTGGGACTGACACGTGCTACTTCTAGTGGTTCTGCAATTGCCGAAGTTTTGATTTGTTCAAACTCTGTTGCCATCCCGAAAGATTCAGAAATTTTGTTGAACTCCCAATCACAATTGTCGGCACGTGTGAAGCTTCCTTTTACCGCAATGATTCCCTTTGGTGCTGGCATTTTCATGACTAGATACGCATAATGCGGAACTGCCATAAATCGTGCGAAAGCTGGTCGTCCCAGGATCACATGATATTGCGATGGCCAGCCCATGACTTCGAATTCGAGTTTTTTCTCGCCTAAAATTTACGTTGGAGCCAAAAACAATGTCAAGAAATACTTTTCCTAAAGGAATTTCAGCTTTACCTGGTACTATTCCATGGAAGGATGTTTCTATTGCCGCGAGATTGTCCAAGGTATAACCCATTGTTCTTAGCTTTTTGCGGAGATCAAGTTTATGCTACTCCCCACGTCCATGAAGACCTTGCTTATATCGAACCCACCAATTTGTGCTTCAACTATCAAGGCTGAGTGACTCGGTCGTGGGACCCGTAGTGGGTCATCGGCTCTACTGAATGTGGTTTCTTTCTCTGACCAGTGGAGATATTCGGGTGTGGTTGATGTTGCTGTTTCCACCATATTGATTTGTCTTGTGATGAGCTTCTGGGTTCTGTTGGATGGACACCCTTTCTGAATCATGAACATTGCTCCTTTTGACCTAGGGTATTCATTGTTTTGATCAGTCGTGTTTTGTGGTAACACTTCTGGTGATGGTGATGGTGGTGGTGGTGCGCCGGTGGCTAATGTGCCAGGCGTGGATGCATATCCTCCATTTGCTGCTTCAGTTGCTTTTAGTATTACATAGCTCCTTCATCTTCAAGAATGTTTGGCAATCTTTCATGAGGTGGTTAGATTGTTGTCTGCCTGCTGAGTTGATCTAAAAATGCATATTACAGGGTCCTTCCAGCATTTGCATCGCGGACATCGGTGGGTCTCGTGCTCTTGGCTGATACCGATGTGTTCACTGGCTTCCTCCAACATCGTCCCTGTTCTGGCGGTATCCGCCATTGTAGTCGTTGCCTCTGTTGTTACCTTCACCCGAGAAACCAGCTGCGACATAACTTGGTCCCGTGTTTCCATCATTGTTCCTTCTTCTTCTATCGTTGCCGCGTTTATCCCTGTCTTCTTCGGGTGATCGCGTACGCTTGTTATGCAGCGCGTCTTCTCCATCAGCCATGCAATTTGCTATTTCCATTAATTGTGATATTGTTTTGGGTTTAACCTGTCCTAGTTCTTCTATGAATTCTCGGCGACGAAGGCCGTTGTTGAATGCATTGATGGCCCTTTCGTCGGATATGGACTCGGCTAAGTTTTTGATGATGTTCCATCATTGGATGAATGCTATTATTGATTCCCCAGATTTTTGTTTGCATGCTCGCAACTACTCTAAGGATGCTGGTCGTTTAAACATCGATTGGAAGTGCCGGATGAACTTATCTTCCAGGTTGTTCCAGCTGATGGGTTCGTAGCATGTAAAACAAAAAATTTCTACTGCAAGAACGAACAAAACCCAGATCTAATCTATTAGACATGTGCAACGAGATAGATCTGTACAAACCCTCGTAGTTTCCAAAGCCTTGTTCGAGATCGGGTCTCGTGGTTGATGCAGTCGATCACTTTCCGATCTCAAGATCGAGTAGACGATCCTTCCGGTGCCGCGTTCCGGCAGCGCTTCCGCAGTCGGTCACACGTGTGGAGTCGAAGAAGACCTTCCTTTCCTCGTTCCAGCGAGCAGCGGAGGTAGTAGATCTTCTCCACGGAATCCCAGCAGCACGACGGTGTGGTGGTGGTGGTGGAGTAGAGAATTCTGCAGGGCTTCGCCTAAGCCGGAGCAGAGGGAAGGAGGAGGAGAGAGGTGGCGGCTAGGGTATGGAGTGGAGGGTGCAAGGGGGTGGGGCCTCCACCCCTCTATTTAAAGGAGGGAGGCGCCATGGGAGGGGGAGTCCTAGTAGGACTCCCCTCCCTTCCTTGGCCGGCGGATTGGGAAGGGGGAGGAATCCTCCTCCCCCACGAATCCTGTCTTGCCCTACAAGGATTTCTTGATCCTTTCTTGGTTTTCAAGAAAACTCCAAGAAATATTCTAGAACCTTCCGGAACATTCCGAAACCTTCTAGAATCCCCATACAAATACTCCGGAACATTTCCTAACTTAGAAAATGATCCCGAATATATGAATCTTATTCTCCGAACAATTCCGGATCTCCTCGTGATGTCCCGGATCCAATCCGAGACTCCGAACAACATTCGGTCTCCAACGCACATTCCATATCTACTTAAAACAACTTCGAACCTTAAGTGTGTCACCCTACGGTTCGTGAATATGCAGACATGATGGAGAGACCTCTCCGATCAATAACCATCAGCGGGATCTAGAGATCCATAACGGCTCCCACATACTCAATGATGACTTCGTGATCGATAGAACCATTAACATACGAAACCAATTCCCTTTGTCACGCGATACTCTACTTATCCGAGGTTTGATCGTCGGTATCTCCATACCTAGTTCTACCTCGTTACTGATAAGTACTCTTTTACTCGTACCATGTTATGTCATCCCTTGTGACCTAGTCACATGCTTGCAAGCTAACTAGATGACATTCCACCGAGAGGGCCCAGAGCATATCTATCCGTCATATGGATGGACAAATCCCAATCTTGGTCCATGCGCTTCAACACATACTTTCAGAATACCCAATGTCACTTTTATAACCACCTAGTTACGAAGAGGCGTTTGATGTCATCAAAGTATCCATCCGGTGATGGTGATTAACATAACCTCATGGTCGAAGGATTAGGTTACTATGCATTTGAAAAGCTTGTAGCAAAACGAACTTAATGACTTGATCTTATGCTATGCTTACTATGGGTGTGTGTCCATCACATCATTCTCCTAATGATATAACCTTGTTATTAATGACATCCAATGTCCATGATCAGGAAACCATGATCATCTATTAATCAACAAGCTAGTTCAACAAGAGGCTTACTAGGGACTCTTTTGTGTTTACAAAACACACAAGTATTAATGTTTCCGGTTAATACAATTATAGCATGGGATGTAAACATTTATCATAAACATAAAGATATAATAATAACCACTTTATTATTGCCTCTTGGGAATATCTCCAACAGTCTCCCACTTGCACTAGAGTCAATAATCTAGTTAAAAACTTGTGCTTTCAACACCTATGGCTTTCTGGTGTTGTATAGACACTATTGCTAGTGGTAAACATAATCTTCGGATCTGACACTTCTAGGTCTGTGTGTATTTGCATGTCCTTGCGTCTCTACGCATTACTCATTCTCCATTGAGATGGCATTGTATAAATTTGGTCCTTTGGTGAGACCTTTAGTTCCTTGGGATTAAATCATGTTGATACAATTGTCATACAATGTATCTTCATAGCATTATCCCGCTATGAACCACACCTAGTTTGATAACAAACTACTTGATGCAAATGCCCTCATTTGCTGCTACAATAGCAGTCATATACTTAGCCTTTTGTTGTAGTATCTGTCATAATGTTTTAACTTTGGTACTCAACCAAATCCGTTATGGAACTTCCTTTCCATTACATTGTGCCACCCATAGTTTAAATTGAGATAAACTTAATTTGTGACAAAATTAGTATCAATGTAACAATTTACAATGAACTGTTTATCACCACTATATAAATAATATATTCTTAGTTCTTCCAAAGATCATAGGAATATCCCTACTATTGTCCAATGATCATCTTATGAGTCATTCTGGTATATGCTCATAACATTTAGAGCATAGGACATATCTGGATGTGTACATCTCAAAGAATGATTGATCAAAATATTCTTGTGATTTCACCAAGTGTCAAAACACTTGAATCTCGTGTCAACACACTTAAATCTTGATTCAGTCCTTTCCGTGCTTCAAGAACCTTTCTTGTTGTTTCCATATTGAGCTCATTCAACATCTTATCTATGTACATTTGGCAAAACCATATTAGCGCCTCAATCTATCCATATAGACATTGATGCCTAATTCTTGGGTTATGCCTAAGTCTTTCATCGAAATGAAATTCTTAACTTGTGTCAATAAAAGATACATCATTTCTAATCAACAATATGTATTTCACATAATGTATTAGAAATATGTCTTAGCGCTCCCACTTAATTTCTTGCAAAATGCAACAATCTTCATCGTCTCTGATGAAATTAAACCTTTTAACGGTTTCATCATGGTGAAGATTCCAACTCCGCGATACTCACTTCAACCATTGAAGTTTTGCATACTCTTTTAGCATCCTTTGAATTAACAAAACCCTTTGGATCATGTCATGGACACATCCTAGGTAACCATTCTATTAGAAGAACTTGTTTTGTTTGTTCAACTACCATATACCAAAATATATGTAGTGGTTGCTACATTAATCCGTACAGACTAAATATCGCTATGAAAGATCAAATCTTATCATAGTCAATTCCTTGAACATTGTCGTAAACTCTTTCCGACATGTCGACTATTTCATAGACGTGAAAATCCATGTCTATTTCTTTATAGATCCATATACGACTGTAAGGTCTTGCACCTTTCTAGAGGGTCTTTCAAATTCAAAGCTTGATTTCTCGTGTATGGAATTATCACTGATTTTATGGCTTCAAGCCACTTAACGAAGTCAGGGCCCATCATTGCTTCTTTGCATGTAGTCGGTTCATCATTGTCAAACAACAATGATTTAACTCTTAAATCTTGGCATTTGATTACTTACCCGACCTACTTGGTTCAATAGTAACTTAGATCTCCGTGACCACAACCTTTGAGGCACGTGAGCCATGAGCATTGTTGCTGCCTCCGGGACACTTTCCGACGCTGCGCAACTCAACACATATTAGCCAAGGTTGAACAACCTTGTCAAAGTTCTATTGTCCTCCCACTTGAGTTTTCACCAAAAATTCCTTCCCAAGAAACTCGACACTCTAAGCGACAAACACTTTTGTCTTCGGTGTTATGGAGGAATACCCAATGGTTATTCGAAATAACCTACAAAGACATGCTCATCCGACTTTGGTTGTAAACACTTTACTTATGCCTAGCATACCAAAAATTTAAGAAAGGACAACCTGGGTTTTATCCCAAACCATGACTTATATGGTGTCATTTCAACGGATCACGATGGAGCTCTTTTCAGTGTAAAAGCGGTAGTCACTAAAGCTTTAATCTTTAAAATATAATGGCAGTTTTATAAATGACACCTTTGATCTTATCATGTCAAACAAGGTTTCATTACATATCTTGAACACTCCATACTCCTATGGTGTTTTGGGAAATGCAAATCCATGGAACGATTCCTCAAATCTTAGGTGTTTTGCTAAACTTGTAACTCAAACATCTTTATGATCCAATCATAAACTTTTTATTTTCTTGTTACAATAATTTTCCACTTCATCTTGAAAGTCTTTGAACATTTTCAAATGTTTCATACTTCTTCCTTATTGAATAAGTATATACATATACTCACTCAAATCTTCGGAGAAAGCATATGAAGTTGAAATCCATCACCCACGACTACACATAATGAACTATATACATCAATATGTACAAATTCCAATCAGTTAGTCGTCCGTTCCTCTTTTGGCCTACTAATGGAGTTTTAATTATCTCCAGGAAAGTATCACAAGCGTCATTTGATCAAAATCAAAAACTCCAAAAATCTATCAACATGGAGTTTCTTCATGTATCCCTTTCAATATAATTTAAACGGTGATGTCACTTCGCAAGTGATCTTTCAATCATTTGTCTTGCGACATTTTAGCATTAGTTTTATGGTTGTTATTTCTCCAACCAGACTTGTATATCATCCATCTATTATGGAATGCGGTAATTATTTGAACAACCTTTTGTCGTCATAATACCTGATCAAAATAACAATTATTGAAACAAATCTTGAAGGCAAGCTTTGATGTTAACGAGCAACACAACAACCCTTTGTTTGTTTTCGATGAGCATCATCACATATTCTCTTGCTAGTTACTTAGGCCATTGCAGTTCATGAATTGTGTTGTCCTCTATGACATTTCATACCAACCAATTCGGTATCCAATACCGCAGAACCACATTGTTTAACAACCAAGGAATACAACCATAACATGTATTTTCTATATACCTAAGTTGGACATCTCCAATCTTTTCTTTTCTGCCAAATATTTTATAGATTCTCTTTCAACAATTCCTTTTCTTTTAAAAGAATCTATCAACATCAATAGTGGTGTCATTCACATGACACATAGTACAAAGTGTGTATAGTCATATACTAATACCTTTGGACTTGCACTTTGAAGTGGATCACCTTCATCAAATGTTTGGCATTCTTTCAAAATTCCATTCTTTAGTAATCTTTTAGTGTAGTAAACATTTTACTTACATCTTCTATTCATCCTTATCATGACAATTTTCATGATCAAGATGCTATACCTTATAAAGGTGAATTGCGAGTATAATGTTTCTTTTCCAAAACCTTTTGGAGGATTAGAACGACTGGCGTCTCCAATCTTCACAAATTCTCATCAAATATGAGGACGTATACTCTATCATGTTGTAACCAACACATTGTTTTAGATATCGCAATACCTTTCACATATGATGGTTTCTGAAACATTGCTTTCAGCTCTTAGATAAACTTGATATTAAAAACAATCTTTTGAGTATCAAGAATCATGGAGACAAACATGATACATTAGATACTAACACTGGAATTATTACTCTTGATTTAATATTGTTTATTAAACTTCATAGAGTAAACGGAGTTTGCTGAAAGTTTGCAATATGACTTTTAAACTTTAGATTGACACTCAAAACAATACGATACCAGTTCGTAAAGCAAATATCTAGAATTTTTATAGTTCTACTATCTCAAGTATAACTAAGCGTAAGGTGGTGAACGGATGCCAATGACTACAACAAACTATGCAAATTCACTTTGATTTTGTTTATGATAAATTGTGTTCAACTTAATCATATTACTATATGAACTCCCACTCAAAACAACATCCCTCGATTTTTTTAGTGATTACACGAACCAAATCCACTACACCAAGTCCGATCATCACGTGAGATGATGAAGTTTCAATGGCGAACAATCATCATGTTCATCATATCATATATATGACTCATGCTCTACCTTTCGGTATTCCGTGTTCCGAGACCATGTCTGTACATGCTAGGCTCGTCAATATTAACCTTAGTTTCCGCATGTGCAAATCTGGCTTGCACCCGTCGTATGCACACGTAGAATCTATCACACCCGATCATCACGAGATGCTTCGAAACGACGAGTCTTAGCAATGGTGCCAACTAAGGAAGAACACTTTATTACTTGATATTTAGTGAGAGTGATCATCTTATAATGCTACCGTCGCGATCTAAGCAATACAAGATGCATAAAGGATGAACATCACAGGCAATTCATAATTAGTGTGATATGATATGGCCCTTTCTTCTTATGCCTTTGATCTCCATCTCCAAAGCACGGACATGATCTCCATCATCACCAGCATTGCGTCAAGGTCAGTGGCGCCGCTTCATGGTTGTCCATCATCACTAGCAACTATTACAACTACTTGGAACAAAGCTATTACAAGATGAATAGACACGCAGGTCTTAATAGAATTAAAGACAACCATTAGGCTCCTGCCGGTTGCCATATTACAACAAGGATCATTGCATACATCAAATATAATCACAATCACATGATGGCCATATCACATCACAAAAACCCTGCAAAAACAAGTTAGACGCCTCTAATTTTCTTTGCATGTTTTACATGGTTTGGGGCTTTCGAATAAGAACGGATCTTACCTACGAAACTGAACCACAATGTTGATACAAGTGCTATCAAGTGCAAAGTGTAGATTGGATCTATACTGTGGTGAGAGAGACAGACACCCGCAAAGCCACTTGTGCAAAGCAAGTTACACGTCAAGCGTGGAGCAAGTCTCATGTGCGATGACATGTAAGGTTAGCCCGAGCCGCTTCATCCCACCATACTGCAAGATGCAAAGTACACAAAGCAAAAGACGGCACGAGCACCAACGCCCACAACATCATTGTGTTCTACTCGTGCAATATATCTACACATAGACATGGCTCTGATACCACTGATGGGTTCGTAGCATGTAAAACAAAAAATTTCTACCGCAAGAACGAACAAAACCCAGATCTAATTTATTAGACATGTGCAACGAGATAGATCTGTACCAACCCTCGTAGTTTCCAAAGCCTTGTTCGAGATCGGATCTCGTGGTTGATGTAGTCGATCACTTGCCGATCTCAAGATCGAGTAGACGATCCTTCTGGTGCCGCGTTCCGGCAGCGCTTCCGCAGTCGGTCACACATGCGGAGTCGAAGCAGACCTTCCTCTCCTCGTTCCAGCGAGCAGCGGAGGTAGTAGATCTTCTCCACGGAATCCCAGCAGCACGACGGTGTGGTGGTGGTGGTGGAGTAGAGAATTCTGCAGGGCTTCGCCTAAGCCGGAGCAGAGGGAAGAAGGAGGAGAGAGGCGGCGGCTAGGGTATGGAGTGGAGGGTGCAATGGGAGGGGGAGTCCTAGTAGGACTCCCCTCCCTTCCTTGGCCGGCGGATTGGGAAGGGGGAGGAATCCTCCTCCCCCACGAATCCTTGTCTTGCCCTACAAGGATTCCTTGATCCTTTCTTGGTTTTCAAGCAAACTCCAAGAAATATTCTAGAACCTTCCGGAACATTCCGAAACCTTCTAGAATCCCCATACAAATACTCCGGAACATTTCCTAACTTAGAAAATGATCCCCAATATATGAATCTTATTCTCCGAACAATTCCGGATCTCCTCGTGATGTCCCGGATCCAATCCGAGACTCCGAACAACATTCGGTCTCCAACGCACATTCCATATCTACTTAAAACAACTTCGAACCTTAAGTGTGTCACCCTACGGTTCGTGAATATGCAGACATGATGGAGAGACCTCTCCGATCAATAACCATCAGCGGGATCTGGAGATCCATAACGGCTCCCACATACTCAACGATGACTTCGTGATCGATAGAACCATTAACATACGAAACCAATTCCCTTTGTCACGCGATACTCTACTTATCCGAGGTTTGATCGTCGGTATCTCCATACCTAGTTCTACCTCGTTACTGATAAGTACTCTTTTACTCGTTCCATGTTATGTCATCCCTTGTGACCTAGTCACATGCCTGCAAGCTAACTAGATGACATTCCACCTAGAGGGCCCAGAGCATATCTATCCGTCATATGGATGGACAAATCCCAATCTTGGTCCATGCGCTTCAACACATACTTTCAGAATACCCAATGTCACCTTTATAACCACCCAGTTACGAAGCGGTGTTTGATGTCATCAAAGTATCCATCCAGTGATGGTGATTAACATAACCTCATGGTCGAAGGATTAGGTTACTATGCATTTGAAAAGCTTGTAGCAAAACGAACTTAATGACTTGATCTTATGCTATGCTTACTATGGGTGTGTGTCCATCACATCATTCTCCTAATGATATAACCTTGTTATTAATGACATCCAATGTCCATGATCAGGAAACCATGATCATCTATTAATCAACAAGCTAGTTCAACAAGAGGCTTACTAGGGACTCTTTTGTGTTTACAAAACACACAAGTATTAATGTTTCCGGTTAATACAATTATAGCATGGGATGTAAACATTTATCATAAACATAAAGATATAATAATAACCACTTTATTATTGCCTCTTGGGCATATCTCCAACACCAGTCACTGATGGAATCTTCGGGTAGCTATCTGAGCCATGATCTTGCAACGCCGGTGAGGTGTAGTTGTAAGCTTTGCATTGTGGTAGCTGTAGAGCCGCCTTGTAACTTGACAGTGGCCAAATAATCTGCTAACCATGCTTCGGGTTCCTGGAGTCCATCGTACTTGTGGCGGTCGTGCGGAAGTTTGAAGTCCTTGGGTACTGAGGTTTTGCGAATCCGCTGAGTGAAACAGCTAGCCCCGCATAGCTCGTAATCGTCTTCGTTGTATCCATCATGGTATCGTCAGCTGCGGTTTTTGTATCTTGATCCATCGTTCCTGTGTTGCGTGTTGTCGTTTCTTGTTTTGCTTCGCGGCTCGGGTCCTACGAGATGTGCCTGGTGCGGCGATCGAGATCGTCGGGTGTGTCCCACTTGTCAAGGACTGCCGTGACAGTGTGGGGATCTATCGGGCTGTCGCGTGGTTCCTTGATCTGCTTCAGTGAGAGAGGCTCCCGCCGGCCAAGGTTCATCAGGGCGGAGCGGTGGAGGGCCGCACAGGGATCGTCGGGTGCGGGATGAGTTGTGATCAGATATGTTTGCACGGCCACAATGGCTGTCTGTGCCGTTTTTGCCTTGATGTTTCTGCTTGGTCAATCAACATGAATGATAAATCGAGATCACGGATGAGTCTGCTTCCTTTTGCTTCGGGGATATTCTGCAGTAGAGATGTTTCCCTTCTTGGCGGTGCTCCTCCTGTTACGCTCCCTGATCCTCAGGTAGAGCTTAACTGTGCCCGTCGTAAGCTGGATTCGTCGGCTAATCTCTTTCTTTCGTCGAGTTGCCTTTTCATGTTGAGCAAGTCTCTCTTCGTGTGGTGAAGCAGATATTGATATGCTAATAGATCCTCGTGTGAGGCGTCCGCTGTCATCGGAACTGCTCCGAAAATTGCTTCCCTTGCTTTTTGCCATGCTGCTGCTGGTAGCCGAAGAGTTCACCTTTCTCCTTCATTTGGCTCACCACCACTTCCTTGGACTATGCGGTTATCCGCAGTTTCACCTCCGTTTCCATGGTCCCCTTCATTGCTATGATTTCCTGCATTGTCATCCGATAAAATATCATTGGGGTCAAGGATAGGGTTACCGTTAGAGTCGTGTGGTGTTGAGGTGTTCCCGTTGACCATGCACACTTGGTGGCATGTTATGCGCGGATTGGTGATGTTGTCTTCTGCTCCAAAGGATGCGCTAGTAATATTCTGAGATTGTAGTTCTGGGTAAATCTTCACCATCCTTAATTCGAAGTCGGTGTTTTCGCTGCTTTCTTCGTGCTCTGAATTTGCCGGGCTTACTTCGCGTGGTGGGGTTGGCTTGTGACCTGATCCGAAGTATAGATTGTCATAAAGACCATCAAGGTCCCCTAGATCCGTTTCGATTTGCTCGCTTTCTTCGCCTGTGTCGATCTATGCTGTGGCGTCCATGGAGGACCCGCCGGAAGATGCTGGTCCCGTCGTAGGCGTGAGTTTTTCCACCGACGGTTCTGATGTGATCAGGGTCGAAGGGTGGGATTCTTGCAGGTCTTCTACTTGGAAGTGGAAGCTTCCGATGATTAGACCGGATCCGCTGTTGAAATCGGCGAGTACCAATACAGGGGTGGGCGGGTGTGGATCTGCTTTTGTCGGGTTGATGCTTGGTGGAAAGTGTTCCACTGAATCCATGGTTCTAGCATTCAGATTTCCCACAGACGGTGCCAATTGACGAGGGGTAACCTCGACAATGTCCATGGTGAAGGACTTAGGGTTTTGCGGAAAAGAGAACGATGGGGATTTCGTTGGATGTCAGGAAAACAATGGAGTCAAATTCGCCTGAATATTGAGAAATCGCACTATTACAAGTTGCCTGGGAGATTTTCTGGTGTCCTCGCTTGGGCTTCTCCCGTCCTATATATAATAGGCCGGGTCTCAAAGCCGTATGCGGATAGGTTTTACATACGCGTGATTACAATACCAACATATTATCGGTTCAGAGATTCTTTCCTAATACTATCAAAGTCTTTGTCGGTTGCTTCCTTGGTATTTCATCTGAAATCTTCATGGGCCGTAATCCTTTTACCTAGCATAGGGCAGCAAATCATAAGCATCCGAGTAATCGTACCTATGTCAACTATTCATATATGATTGTTTCTATTACCATTGCCATGATGTTGATTGCCTCCATGTCTGAGTAGATCATTAGTTCTTGGGGAGATGGAGAAACCCTAGCATGAGATTGAAATAAGATAAAGTGTATTATGATATTCATCGCTGTGACCATGTGTTATATTTTCTACATCTTGATGTTGAGAGAAGTCGACCTCTCAATATTTGCCTCTTGTGGGGACTTAATGGAGGAAACTACTTGTTGGCAGACGGTGGCATGCTAGCACTTACAATGACTATAAAGCTGTTGGCACCCCTTACGTATCAACTTGGGAAACCGAGGAAACTCACGGAACACTATCCATGCCAGGAGATACGTCCTAGGGATTACGTCCCTATGAGGATGATGTGAGCAGCGGTTGCTGCCTATTCGTCCAAATACGGAGTTTCTCCCACACATACACAATTGAGAATGTTCATGATAATAATCTTTATCTTAAATCTTTACAATAATAGTGGTGTATCCGCTATTCCCTGAGAACGCTTTTTCCCCTACTGCAATTCCAATCTCTCTTACATACACGATACTTACTTTTTATACTCAGTTATTTTACTTTACTTTATTATTGCTCTTATACCTAAAACCCCAAAACACCTTTTTACACAATATTCGTATTTTATCTTGTTACTTAGAACTTCATCTAGCATTTCTAACGCAATATTTATTTCAAGAATTATTAGACTTCAGATTCCTACTCCCTGTGAAATCGATATCTTTATTTCGAAACTAGCTACAAACGATCTGTGCATTTGTAGTCATCAACGATCTCCTCGGAGGACGGCACTGGCAGCATGGGCACGCCGCCCGCGTTGAGCCTCCATGTCGGCGGGCACCGGAAGTCCGGCGACACCAGGTAGCTGGGCTCGTAGAGCAGACGTGCCTCCCACGGCTGTAGAGAATGCTGGCCGAAGCCGTTGGTCGCCGCCAGGTCGTCGGGGTAGCGTTCCGCCGTTCTTCCGCCGCGTCGTTCTTCTCGTCACCGAAGGTGGAGCTTGTGGGTGGGGGAATGGGAGGCGCGTGTGTGTACTCTGTGGGGCGGCGAGGGCTCCGGCATTTATAGCCGAAAGAGGAAAGAGCGGCGAAGGCGGGAAGGGTGTAGTGGCGTGGGCAGGAAAAGAGGAAACAACGGGAAGGCGGGCCGGCGGTGGCGCGCCATTACAACGACGTGTGGCCGAGGAGACATGCGGTCACTGCCCGGCGGTCCGTCGCGGGAGCCGAGGCGACGGGATAACGATGACTCGGTTCACACGCTGACAGGACAGGCCACCGGCGCGGGGTTTCTTTCCGTCGAATTCGCTTCGTCCGGCATTCTTAGGCGGTTATCAGCGTCCTAGGTTCGGCCTAGGCATCCCGAATGTAAAATGGGCCAGATCCAGCAAAAAGTAGGTGCTTGGGAACGTGGCTGGACGAATTTTCATCGTCCGAATGAAAAAATCAGTCTGGAAAGACCCTCCTAAAAATGCTAGTGGAGATGGTCTAGCGTTTTAGAATTTCAGGTTGTTTGGTCGTGGGAATAGGAGAGTGCGTGGGAAATTACTGGACGAATGATTCGCCAGATACAACTCGCCTAGGCTAAATCACCTCCGCAACATCCGGTGATTTTGAGCAGTCAGTGCTTATTTAGGCATTTTTGCAAGAGCAAATTAAGTGGGGGAGGCCGAGCCTATCTTTCAAGTTCACCCGGTTAACAAATGTGCCCTCCAGCTCTTGGAAGACTTATTCATTCGTGAATTATTACTTGGGGAGGCTGAGCTTATTTTCCAGATTTTACAAATTATATAGGAGTATTTGTTTTTCTCTATTCTGTTATTCACAAATTAATTGGAGAGGGTACCGTCGAGGTCTTGCAAGATTTTGTCAGATTTAGTAAACTAATAAAGGATGAGCTTATCTTTCACAATGAGCCGTATCTTGAAAATTTTAGATTCTCACATGTTCCTGCATTAATCAAGGTTACTAACGATGGCAATCTCTAGAATGCAGTGGATTTTGGGTTTATTTTTCAGCGAGTCGTCTGAGTAATTTTAATGCATGCATTTCTACTGTTCATATTCCTTTGAAAACTTTTATTATCGCATATGTTCCAATCCGCTTTTGTTTTTGCGAATGTAATCCGCTTATATAGTGACAGCGATCCACATGACGTTAGGCATAGCTGACATTGTTCGTGTGATTGCAAAAAGAAAAGAATCGTTTGAGCAACTCTATATCATGTTTAATTTGATTTAAATTTTAATATATACTAACTTGTAATAATGTGGACTTGGTGGCATCTTCATCGATGGGTCGTTCATAGATCGTTACTCGTAAATTGCCGCAGATTATGGACATGACCAGGAACACATCATGTTCAACGATCCCACGGCAAGGTCGGACAGTTGGAGCAGACGCTGCGTGGCTACAGCTACAAACATCGTTGTCTCACCAGACTAGAGATTAAAACAAGCCCCGTACGGGACTATGACATGCATGCCACTGATTCTCAAAGAAATTGAATACGGGTGCAGCGACGCCTCCCATTCATAAAAATCTGGTTCTCCAAAAATTATAAAATGAATGTTTTATCTATTTTATTTTTATAAGAACAATTTATCGTTTGTTGATCCGCCACAACACACAGGTTTTGTGCTAGTCTTTCTTAAAATTTGAACGAAATTGCAGCCGGAATTACCTTCTCTCGCTCTCTACTTTGAATCGTTGACTTCACCCAGAATTTCGACCATTTTTTCCTAGGAGAACTACCCTAACAATAATTAATGTACAATACAAACAATTTATATACCTGTGTTCAGTTTGGTACTTGTCTAGTTGTAGTACTAGTTGAAAATATAAGCAATAATCTATATAATTTAATTCGAATAATAAACTGATAAAGCATAATCATACAGACAGTACCAAAACTAATCGTGCAGATCAACAAAGTAGATGAACATATTACATGTAAATAAGATAGACCTATCACATCTACACCAAACGCTAGAATAAATAACCCTAGCAGAATCTGAAATAGATAGTTCAGCTTCACGTACCGTACAGCAGCGGCAGCAGCAGTCGCGGTGGTGGCAGCAGCGGTAGCCGCAGCGGTGGCAGCCACGTCGTCAGTCATGTCATCGATGTAGAGGCTGGCGATGTTCGAGAAGAAGGCCTCGTCGGGGAAGGAGTCGTCCGTGATGGCGTCAGTAGTCGCGCGGAAGCGCTCCCTAAAAACCCGATCGCCCCTCACCCGTACATGTTCACAACAAGGCGGGATTCCGGATGCCTACTGTCCCGATCTGCGGTGCACGCCGACCGGAATGGGGAAGACGAAAACAACGACGCAATAGATTGGAAGGAGACGCGTGTGATACCGATTAGGTTTAGCGCAGACGCTTATATAGCGCAGGTCAGGGAGATCGTGGGGCTCAGCCCATGTCCGAGTCGGTAACAACCCACGTCCTATAAAGACTGGAGATGGCTGACTAATTAACGCGTCCGTTAATGACTCGTCAATTAATTTTCCTGACCAGCAAAAATAAAGCTCGGCTCGGCGAGATTTCCGCAACCCGCGGCATGCGTGCGCATCGTGACGAGGCGAGGCGAGAGCTGCTCTTCTTCTCACATCTTAGTGAGTGGTGGAACAGCCTAGTGTATAAGGAGGTGTAACTCTCCCTAAACTAGCAATGTGGAAGTAAACTTTAACACCACTAGCACAGCCATACGCTGCTATGCCCAAATGGGTCAAAGAGAATTTCAAAATTTGTCTAATGGGCTAAAAGCCCAAAACTCACCAAATTCCAACATCTAAATAAGATAGACCTATCACATCTACACCAAACGCTAGAATAAATAACTCTAGCAGAATCTGAAATAGATAGTTCAAGTTCACGTTTGGTACAGTAACGGCAGCAGCAGCCGCGGCGGTGGTAGCAGCGTCGCCAACCATCTCGTTGATGTAGAGGCTACCGATGTCTAGAAAGAAGTACTCGTTGGGAAAGGAGGTCGTCTGTGATGGCCGTGATGGCATCCTTGACAATGAATATTTTATCTATTTTATTTTTATAAGAACAATTTATCATTTGTTGATCGGTCGCAACACACAGGTTTTGTGCTAGTCTTTCTTAAAATTTGAACGAAATTGCAGCCGGAATTACCTTCTCTCGCTCTCTACTTCGAATCGTTGATTTCACCCAAAATTTCGACCATTTTTTCCCCCGGAGAACTACCCTAACAATAATGTAATACAAACAATTACACGCTATCATATATACCTCTGTGTTCAGTTTGGTACTTGCCTAGTTCTAGTACTAACCTTAAATAGAAATCCCATGGTCGATCTATGCCGATTTTGCCTAGGACCTAATTGAAGTAGTTAGCCGCGTGGCACGGGTTGCCTACGGTTAGGAACAACCATCCGGCATGGTTAGCATTTTGGAGGTAGTAAAAGAGGCATGAATATGGATCAACGAAACGGGGTTATGCTCCTAAATTTGGGCTGTTCTTCGTCGTTCCCCTCCTTCATATTAGAGGAGCGTCGCCTCCCTCTCTCGTCTTCCCAACATTCCCGCTCTCCTTCCTCCTTCCGCAGCGCTGTCGTGAGACGGCAGCTGCTGCGAGACATCCCATTCGGAGGAGGGAAGGCAACGTTAACGGCGGCGCATTCGATAGCCCGCACACATTACATCGTTGCGGAGAGACCATTGCACAGGACATGGCCAGCGGCAACAGAGAGCACAAGCGTGGCGTTCCACGTCCACCACCATTGTCGCTCTTCATCGGTAGGGAGAAAGACGAGGAGTCCATGACCACGCAGGCACCGGTGACGCGGACAGCCACTGCCGCCAGCACAGGGAAGAGGATGCTGTCCAAGCAGCTGTCCATGAAGGAGACGTCCACCAGGGAGGTCAAGTGGGAGAAGCGCCGGCGGCAGATTCAGCAACAGAGGAGCAGCATGGGCATGTACGACGCTGACCGCGAGGCCAGCCCCAGCACGCTCGCCATCGCCAACGGCGTGACCGACGAGGACCTTGACGAGCTGAAGGGATCCATGGAGCTCGGGTTCGGGTTCAAAGAGGAGAACGGCGGCCAGAACCTCTGCGACACGCTCCCGGCCCTTGACCTGTATTTCGCCGTCAACCGGCAGCTCTCAGAGCCCAAGATGCGGGTGTGCAGCCGCTCGTTGCCTTCCCTTTCCATGGCGACATCCTCATCTTCCGCACAGTCGAGCCCGGTCGGTAGTCCTATGGCGCAGCACTCCCTCCTCGACTCCCTGAAAATTTCCAGTCCAAGTAAGTAGTAAAGTTTTTTCTTGTTATAATGTGTTGTTAGATTCCGAATGTTATGTGGACGAATTCCCATGCTTTTGGCTGTTTCTGTCCTCGTGATTCAGCAGTCGACAACCCTCAGCATATCAAGTCAAGGCTCAGGCAGTGGGCTCAGGTAGTGGCTTGTTCCGTGAAGCACTCTAGCTGAGAACCTCTGCTGCTGCAACTCACTACTACGTACTCTTCCCTGAAGAACCGTTTGTACACACATCTGAGTGTTTCGATAGCTGGCGAGGGAGAGGACATGACCGGCCGGTGGTACCTTACTAACTCAACGTCGTAACCTTGTTGCTCTGGTGACGCCCCCATGGTTCTTTGTGCATATAGTTTAGCGCGTATGTATGTGTTGGCAACATTTGTGCGCCGTCCCTGTATTGGCAGGACAACATTTGATACAAGGACATTCTTCATGTTCATCCACTGCTTTTGCTGATCGATTTCGTTGACAACCTAGGAGTACATACCGGCAAGATATTTTTTTGACTAAAAACAGTCACCCAAGGGGATGAATCTGCCCCCCAGCTGAAATCCGCCAGTATTTGTACTGTACAGATTGTAGGGGGAGAACATTTGGACCGGTGAAATTTCGGTTCTGAATCTGAGACTTTTAGATGTACATATGTAATTCAGCAAGCTGAATGTCTGAAAATAACTGCCCGTGCTTGTACAGTACTACGTGTGCCCCGGACTGCTCAACATGTTGGTTTAGTTTGCACAAAACTCTAAATTGCATGTCTAATGACCCGTTTTAGCGATTTTGTCACGGTTCAGAGTAAAAATACCTGCTTCTGACTGGACTTCGCACAAATCACCATTTGAATTCCCAAATTTTCTTCTATGAATTCTGAAGCCTCAATATAAAGTTGCATGATTTGTCGGTCGTATAACTTCAGCGGGAAACACCGACACACCACTACAGTAGACGGTCAAAGAGCCGACGGACGGCCATTTATCTGGGCTATCGGCATAGGGAACCGAGCCGGGCGGGCTAACAAACGGGCCGTCGGCCCAGGATAGTTGTCGGCATAGACAACGGCTCGCTGTCGGCGTAGATTGGCTACGGCTACCGTCGGTGTAGGTGGGCCTCGCGTGGGCCCAGAAGGGCGGGCCGTGATGGCGCAACGACGGCGTATGCCCTATACCGATGACTGTGCCGTCGGCTCAGAATGTAACTTTACGCCGAGCCGTTGGCATAGATGTTTTTCCTCTTTGCCACAATAAACCTAGAAAAATTATAACTAAATCATTATAATTCATAAAAATACATATAATATATCAAAATTTGTATAAATAAGATCTATCTATCTAAATTCAAATATTACATATTTTTGTTGAATAAAATAAACTTTTAGAGAAAGCAAGGGGCTAGACCAGCGGGGACCTTGGATTAGGGTTTCGCTGGAGAAGGACCGCCTGAGCGCCGGAATGCCACGAGAACCTGCGTGTGGCCCCAACATACATGCACAAGTATGGTGGAATGTTCCTAGCTGGAATAACTCGCTCCCGGGTGTGACTGTCTATGGTGCATGCAATAGCACTTAGAGAAGTGCTAGACCTGTCGGAGGAAACTCCTGTGACAGGTCAAACGGAGGGAAACCGGTGGAACCATGGTCCCAACCTCGGTTTTCCATGTAGGTATGGCCTAAACAATCTTAAAGCAACAACAAAGTACATTGGCCAACCCTCGTACGGAGAAAGCTAGTGGGCTAGACTAGCGGGGCTCTCAGATTAGGGTTTCACCGGAGAAGGACCGCCTGAGCGCCAAAATGCCACGAGAACCTACGTGTGCCCCTATCATACATGCACATGTGTGGTGGAATGTTCCTAGATGGAATACCTAACTCCCGAGTGTGACCGTCTATGGTGCATGCGATAACACTTAGAGAAGTGCTGGACTTGTAGGAGGAAACTCCCATGACGGGTCAAATGGAGGGAAACCGATGGAACCATGGTCCCAACCTTGGTTTTCCATGTAGGTATGGCCTAAACAATCTTAATGCAACAACAAAGTACATTGGTCAACCCTCGTATGGAGAAATCTAGGAGGCTAGACCAACGGGGCCCTTGGATTAGGGTTTCGTCGGAGAAGGACCGCATGAGCACCGGAATGCCTTGAGAACCTGCGTGTGGCCCTAGCATACATGCACAAGTGTGGTGAAATGTTCCTAGATGGACTACCTAGATCCTGGGTGTGACCATCTACGGTGTTGGGAATATGCCCTAGAGGCAATCATGGTTGATGATATTTCCCAAAGTATTCATAAATTAAACTTGTCCTTGTATGAATATCAGATGTATATCACTAAATACGTGATTTAGTTGTGGAACTATGTATTCATGTTTGTTTATATTAGACTGTCCTTGGTCATTGAGGTTGTTCTGGACACACAACTTAGACCAATGTGCAAGTCGGCTGAGGACACGGTTCCACTTGTCATGGACATGGTGATGCTATTCCGACTTACACTAATTCGGCTAAAGAGTTTAGCGAGTCGGACTGACCCACAGTTGAGATGCAACGAGCATGTTGTCATTTGCAGTCTCAAGCAATGGAATCCTTTGACCTGAGGTGATTGCATGATCCGAGTTGTGGATCGCCAACTTAGGTTCTATCAAATGTTTTTCCATAAATGGGCAGTTTTAAAGGTAGAGTTCGGGTTGGTTGTGAAGCAAGCTGCGTGACGTAGATTGCCAAGATGCGATTTTCCCCTCCGTAATGGAGAGATATTCTCTGGGCCCTCTCGTGTGATATGATTCGGAAGCATGGCCATGCGCTACTCAGTTAAGTGTTAACTGAGGAGTCAGACTAAGTGTTAGTCCAGTGAATCACGTATCATGGTACAACAAGAGAGTTAAGCTATTAAAGGGATGGCAACTACTCGCCTATAGCTTAATAGGTATATCGTGAGGCAAAGGGACTTGGACAAAAGTCACATTGAAGGTTCGTCTTCTGACTTTACATCACCTGGGAGTTGGCACGTCTTGCTAGAGGCTGCTACCATCTATCGACTTGAGACCGAGTGTTCATAGGAGTGAGTTGGACTCAAAGCCATGACGGGATGCTTGGAGGAGTAGCTCATGTCGTGTCCAGGTGTACGTGAACCTACAGGGTCACACACTTAAGGGTAAGGAGCCCATGTGGATTAGATCCATATGGAAATTGCGGTACGACCTAGATGGACCTCAAGCATTGAGCCCAGCTAGGAGTGTACATAAGTGGAGTGACAAGGGATAGTCCCTGACCTAGCCGTCACTCTCTACTTCCATTTCAGGCTAAATAGGATCTAGTAATCCTCTATCCGAAGCTCCTTCCTATATGTGTGGATATCGGTAGAGGTGTTGCACGTGCGGCACTGGAGAAGTAATCGTGGGGATCTGGCGAAGGAGGAGCTATCCGTGAGATCCAGAGGACTGTCCATGGTATCATTCAACACTGCTTCGACGTGCTACATTAACTTCCGCACGCGTCTAGCGGTAATCTCGTGGCCTATTACCTAACCTAGATCTTGGGTGCACCGCGTAGGGGAAAGTTTTGTTTATCTCTGCATGGCCCAACAGTGGTATTAGAGCGAAAGCTTCTAGTTTTAGGCTCTAGATCTGTGCGTATGTGATATGCATGAGGTGGTAGATTAGATCCACTTAGGGTTTTGATGGTCGATCTATGAGATAGATCGGTTTTGTGCAAGATTGATTGGATCAATCACACTTGGGGCTGCATGGAAGATCAGGTGCGGATGATCAATGAGATTGGTCAGATTTGCACAGGGACCACCGGCTTCACCCTGTCGTAGCGCATTAGATGTCGTTGCAAGGTTCACAACACTGGTAGATATCGTATCTATGCATAACTTGTTTTTGCAGGAAGTTGTGAATGGTATGGCTTATGTGCATGTGATGTGTGTAATCCATATGTGATCTATGTATCACAGGTTTGTCAGCCGGCTAGAGCCAAAGTGCTATCACTATTATTGTATAATGACCTGCGTGTCAGCATGAGATGCCATCTTCTTGTATTTTCTTTAGTGCTAGTGTAGCATGTTTGGAGGACTTGAAGGACACGGCAGCCAAAGGCATGACAAACAGGTTCATGGAGATGGAGATCGCTATGAAGAGGGCCATACCATTTCACATTATAATTGGATTATTTTGTGTTATTGTTATGTCTCTAGTTTTATCTCTAATAGATAGTTGGTAAACTTTAATCCCTCAAAGAAGGCCTAGTCGGTATCCCCGCCGGTGCTGCACCATCACAAGTCGAACATTCTTGGTAGTAGGCTCATAAAATTGAGGTGCTGCCAATTCTTTTCGACTAGGTGGGTTCGAGTTGGACTCTTACAGCGGAAGCACTTGGTAAGCTAGACGAGTCTATCACAATGGTTGTGGGGCTCGGGGAGAGGTCGGTCGGGAGCTGGGGCATGAGATGCCACCCGACCAACAGGAGTCGCATGAGATGCGACTGGCAAGGAGTTGCCTACCTAGATCACTTGACAACTAGTGGTGATGCTAAAGCTCACTAGTCGGCTTGCTTTTTTAGGATCCTGAATCACTAAGCAACCATTGGAGGGGTGTTGGTTCTAGTGGTATCATAAGTATTTAAATGTTTAATATGCTTGCTCTTTTATGAATACTTGCCTTAAGTTTTTTGCATATTTCTGTTGTAGATAATGGCACCTAGTAGCAGTCTCCCTCAGTTGTCCAGTTTTTCTTTGAGGACCATCCTAGAGAAAGATAAACTTAATGGAACAAACTTCACCAACTGGTATCGTAACCTGAGAATTGTTCTCAAACAAGAAAAGATGAACCATGTTCTAGACAACCCGCTTCTAGATGTGTCGGATGAGAATGCGAGTGTTGCAGCAATCAATGCCTATCGTAGAACATGTGATGAGTCTACGGAAATTAGCTGTCTTCTGCTTGCTCACATGGAACCGAACTTGCAGCAGCAGTTCGAGAATGTTGAGGTTTACGATATGATCGAAAGCCTCAAAAGTAGGTTCTAGGCTCAGGCAAAGACCGAGAGGTATGTAACACCCCAAAACTTTAATCAAGATTATCAAGTTCTAATCACCCAATTTAGGGTTAACAAAAAATTTTACTAATAAAATGATTATGAATGCATGTTAGTTTGCATTAATGTGTGATTGAGTGAAATTGCCATGCTTGATTGTTACAAATGATGAGAAAAGGTTTAAAGGTGAATAATACATCATCTAGGCCATTTTACAAACAAAATCAAAAGAAAAAGAAATAAAAAAGGAATTAATAACCAAATGGTCATTTTGACAAAAGTTAACCACTAGGTCACTTTCTTTGTCCCTAGAAGAGAAATTTTAACAGAAACATTTCTATTTCTTTCCACCCCTTGCTAGACCAAGTAAAAGTGAATCAAGACCCACTTTACAAACTTATAAAAACATATTTCAAATCAATTTAATGGACAGTTGAAAATTGAATCTAGTTCATATGTTAAGATCACACTTTTTCAAAAACCTATCAAACCAATTCCCCTTGACCTCTCCAAGCAAACATAGTTACTCAAGCTTAAGATCAAATCACTCAAAAAGTTTCATTCAAAAATTCCAAAGTAAATTTCTATCGGCATTTTATCAAACACCTTACTTACACTAAATAAGCTACTGCCTAACTTCACTGTTTCCATAGTAATCCCTCGACCATTTGGTCTCCCCTTAAACCCCTATCTCCCCTGAGCCTAACCAAGCACTAGACAAGCCCCCCTTAGCCGTGTGCACAGTGGAGTGCCGCCCATTTTTGGTCGTCACCGGCCGACAGTGGGCAGCACGCTAGAAGCATCGCCGCCCTCTCCCACGACTCGCACCAGACACGCCACACTCCACCGCCACCCCCTGTCCAAGCCTCGACCGCAGACGAGCCCTGGACCACCCTAGCACCACCGCACCCTATGTCTCTGTGCCATGCCTAGAGCGCGCCAGCTCGCCGCGCTCGACCGCCTCGCACAGACCACGCCTCACCCTCGCCATGCATGCTCACGCTCGCCATGATCACCCCAACCCTGCAGACACCCCCGTTCTCTGCCGCGCGACCCGCAGCTGTTGCACGCCGTCGCAAACACCTCTGCATCTGTGCAGAGCGCCGCACGCGCCCGACCAAACCACACCGCCCCACGCCTCGCCATTTCGCCCATAAGAACCTCCAGGGAACACAACACCGTCCCCTAGCCTCAGCCGCGCCGCTAGCCACCTGTAGCATCGTCACCGACGAGCCCGCGCCCGCACCGTTCGGTCCCCTCGTCGTAGTATAAGTAGAGGCCACCCCTACCTCATTTCTCCATACCCCAGCACTCACCACTCCTCACTAATCCTCCCCCACTTCTCTCGCTGGAATTTGGCCGGAGCCCGCCGTCCCTACCTCATTTCTCCACACCCAGCTCTCTCTCGCCGGAATTTTGCCGGAGCCCGCCGCTGCTGGAGGAGAAGGGCGTCATCGATTTCGACCACCCCAAGACCTGTCGTGACCGCGCCTCGAACTGCCGTCGTCTACCACGTCGATCGCCCCCAGGTGAGCCTAGCCAGACCCCCACCATCGCGCTAGGTTATTTTCCTCGCCAGAGTAGTTTGTCGTCGACGACGACTCCTAGCCGTTAGATTAGAATTAGATCGCACGACTCAGATTCGTAGATACCGTTTCGTTTAGTTAGACCCGCTGACTGGTGGATCCCGTCTGTCAGCAGCCCGCTGCGCTGTGCAGTACAGTTGGGCCGGCCTGTTTAGCTTTCCCGCGTAGCCCAGAATTTAAATAAGGATTTTTCCAATTTAGCTAAAACTAGTTTCTGTCCATAGATTCAAAAATCAATTCAGAGAGTTTCACTAAACCAAATTGTATGATTCAAATTTTGTTAGAAAGATATTTAAATTATCTATCCAAGCCCGTTGGATTTAAATCAATTGGAGTTATAGATCACCTATACCAAAAACAACAAGACAGAGACTTTTGCAGCTTTAAACATTTTTCAAAAATCAACCATAATTGCTTTTGAGTTGATTCCAACTCTCAAAAATCACATTTGACAAGATCTATCTGAATATGTAAAAATATTTAAGTTTACATGCAGTGACATTGGACTAGTACCAAAAGAATGCTATTAGGGCATTTCTAGTCACTTTAAATCTATTAAATGATAATCTTAAAGTAAATAAAATATGATCAACACTTTAAATCACATTCCCATGTATTAGAATATGTGGTGATGACATGTGTCAACATGATCTCATATTCTACTTGGAGAATATTAAATCTTAATTAATTTCAATGAGTAGAAATTAATTTTCTCTAATAAACTAAATAAAACTAGTTCTTTATTTCATGTGATGATTATGATGATGCTAGATCATCAAGTGTGAGCCTTAGTGTGATGAATAGAACTAGTTAAGTATTTGTTTGGTGATTGTGTACCCCGTATTTTATTTATAGACGATAGTACCGATCCAAGCTACGAGGAGGAGGAGTTCTACCAAGCAGAAGACGAAGAAAACTTCAATAACTGCTCTACTCAAGGCAAGTTAACACTTGCAAGTTTCTTAACTAAGCAAGCTAGAATTATACAAGTTCACCATGCAAGCTTTAACCTAAGCAAGATGCATTAGGCATGCTTTGGTTATAGCCCTTTGATTTATACCAATCCCAAGTTTTACTTGCAAGCTTTATTCTTTTACTTTACTAAAGTTCTTCACTTTTTAATACTTTGTGAGTATTGAAGAAGTATTATAGATAGCATAAAGAGTATAAAATTAGGCCTATACTTATATGTCATTCTATGGCATGAGATTGAATATTAACATCCCTCATTAGTGAACACTCTTAACTTTAGTGGCTAGTGCTAAGCATAAAACTTGATCACTTTAGATGGGAATACTTGGTGAAAATGATTATGAAAACCTTGGAATGATGCTTCATTCTATTGAAATGTTTTGACATGTGTTGAGAAACACAAATGGATTTGATGATGAAAATGTTGAGGCATAAGCCTTGGCCCTTTATAAAAACTGATGGTTGGGTTCGGATGCGATACCATTCCAATTTTACCGTACAACCACAATACCTGAATTGGGTAAGACTTAGACGAAAGTTTATATGCATTAGTATGGGTTCCCTCACGGAAGAGGTTTGAGATGAGGCTACCTCATGAGTGTGAATTGTCCACCTATGCAGTGCCCAGGATGGCAGATGGCCATGGTGTTGGGCCACACAGAGATAAACAAAACTTTCCCCCCTACTTGGTACTCCCAAGATCAAGCTCAGGTGATAGGCCACAAGATTTACCACTAGACGCGCAGGTGCAGATTGTTGATGAAGCGCGTCAGTTGATGCGGTGCCGAATGATCCCCGTACAACACGTCCAGATCCCCACGGACCTCCTTGTCTCCAGCGTCACACGTGCAACGCCTGTATTGGTATCCACACGTACAGGAAGGAGCTCCGGGCAGAGGACTGCTAGCTCCTGTCTAGCCCGAAATGGGAGTGGAGAAAGTGACGGCTAGGTCAGGGACTATTCCTTGTCACTCCACTTATATACACTCCTAGCTGGGCTCAACGCTTGAGTCCCGTCTAGGCCGTACCCCAATCTCTACATGGATCTAATCCACATGGGCTCCTTACCCTTAAGTGTGTGACCCTGTAGGTTCACGTACACCTGGACACGACACGAGTCACCACTTCGAGTCGATAGTTGGTAGCGGTCTCTAGCAAGACGTGCCAACTCCCAAGCGTTGTAAACTTAGAAGACAAACCTTTCTCAATATGACTTTCGTCTAAGTCCCTTTGCATCACGATATGTCTTGTCAAGCTATAGGCGAGTTGTTGCCATCCCTTTAATAGCTCGACTCTCTCTTCTCGTTCCGTGATATACGGTTCACTGGACTAACACTTAGTCCGACTCATTGGTTAACACTTAACCAAGTCGCGCATGGCCATGCTTCCGAATCATATCACAGGAGAGGGCCTAGAGAATATCTCTCCATTACGGAGGGGCAAATCCCATGTTGGTAATCCACGTCACGCAGCTTGCTTCACAACCAACATGAACCCTACCTTTATAACTGCCTATTTACGAAACAACGTTTGATAGGACCTAAGCTGGCGATTCACAACTTGGATCATGCGATCACCTCAGATCAAAGGATTCCATTGCTTGAGACTACAAATGACAACATGCTCGTTGCATCTCAACTGTGGGTCAGTCTGATTCGCTAAACTCTTTAGCCGAATCAGTGTAAGTTGAAATAGCATCACCATGCCCATGACAAGTGGAACCGAGTCATCAGCCTACTTTCACATTAGTCTAAGTTGTGTGTCCAGCACAACCTCAATGACCAAGGACAACTAGTATGAACAACATGAATACATAGTTCCACAATCGAATCACATATTAAATGATACATATCAGTATTTCATACAAGGACAATAACTTTATGAATACATTGGGAATAACATCATACATGATTGCCTCTAAGGCATATTCCCAATAGTCTCCCACTTGCACTAGAGTCAATCATCTGACATCACATGTCTAGGTATCTAATGCCCATAGCTCTCAGGTGCGCCTCATGCTTCGGCTGTGGAAGTGGCTTTGTCAATGGATCCGCAATGTTTGCATCCGTGTGTACGTTCCATAACTTGATATCACCTTCATCCACGAACTGGCGAATCAGGTGGTACCGCATGAGTATATGTTTGTTCTTTTGGTGTTGTCTAGGTTCCTTGGCTTGTGCGGTAGCACAATTGTTGTCATAATACACATCTAACGGATTGGACGAGCCCTGAACCACACCAAGATCCACGAGGAAATTCCTCATCCAAACAGCTTCTTTTGCCGCCTCCGAGGCAGCAATATACTCAACATGTGTTGTAGAAGCTGACACCGTCTCTTGCTTGGAACTCTTCCAACTCACAGCCCCTCCGTTTATCACAAACACATATCCAGATTACGAACGAGAATGATCTGAGTCAGTAAGATAACTTGCATCTGTGTAACCCCTTACACTGAGTTCATCCTCACCTCCATAAACTAGGAACATATCCTTAGTCCTTCTCAAGTACTTAAGGATATTTTTAGCCGCTGCCCAGTGGATCTCTCTAGGGTCAGCCTGGTATCTGCTCACAACACTTAGAGCATAGGAAACATCCGGCCTAGTACAAATCATAGCATACATGATGGATCTGACTATAGAAGCATACAGAATCGCACTCATCCGACTTTGCTCATCAGTTGTCGAAGGACACTGAGTCTTGCTAAGTTTTACGCCATGGGACATCGGTAAGAACCCCTTCTTAGACGATTCCATGTTGAACTTCTTCAACATTTTTTCCAAATATGTACTCTGACTCAATCCAATGAGCTGCCTTGATTTATCTCTATAGATCCTAATTCCTAATATGTAAGTTGCCTCACCCAAGTCTTTCATCGAAAAACTCTTTTCCAATGATTCCTTGGTTTCTTGCAACATCTGGACATCATTTCCAATCAGTAATATGTCATCCACATATAACATCAGAAATTTTACTTTACTCCCACTAAACTTCTTGTATAAACAAGAATCATGATCACTCTTGATGAAGCCAAACGATTTGACTACCTCATCAAAGCGAATATTTGAACTCCGAGATGCTTGCTTCAACCCACAAATGGATTTCTGAAGCTTGCATACCTTGTCAGCAATAGCCGGATCGACAAAACCCTCGGGGTGTATCATATACACGTCCTCGGTTAAATTTCCATTAAGGAAAGCCGTCTTGACATCCACCTGCCATATCTCATAGGAGAAATAGGCTGCTATAGCTAACATGATCCAAACTGATTTAAGCATCGCTACGGGTGAGAAAGTCTCATCGTAGTCAACTCCTTGAACCTGTCAAAACCCCTTCGTGACATGCCGTGCTTTATAGACATAAGTATTTCCATCCATATCAGTTTTCTTCTTAAAGACCCATTTGCACTCGACGGGTCTTGCACCGTCTAGTAGATCAACCAAGTTCCAAACTTGATTTTCATCCGTGGACTTTAACTCAGATATCATGGCTCCAAGCCATGACTCAGAATCAGAACCCACCATCGCTTCCGAATAAGTTACTGTCTCATCACTGTCCAACAGTAATACATCACGAACACTTTGCAACCTTTCCGATCTTCGCAGTGTAGGTGCAGCTGCCGGCTCAGCTACCACGACTGGCTCAACCTCCAAGGCTTTCACCAAATCGCTACTGACCGGTTCCTCTCGAACTTCTTCGAGCCGCACCATACTCCCACTGACTTCCCGAATAAGAAACTCTTTCTCAAGGAAGACACTGTTCCGAGCGACAAGCACTTTGCCCTCTTCTCGGTTGTAGAAGTAGTAACCCGAGGTTTCCCTCGGATACCCCATGAAAATACACTTATCCGACTTGGCTGTAAGCTTGTCCGACTGAAGTCGCTTGACAAAATCTTCACAACCCCAAATCTTAAGAAAAGACAAACTTGGCTTCTTGCCAGTCCACATCTCATGCAGTGTCTTCTCTACCAACTTTGATGGTACTCTGTTTAGTGTGAACGCTACAGTTTCTAGACAATAAGCCCAAAATGATAAAGGCAGATCTGTCCGACTCATCATTGATCGTACCATGTCCAACAAGGTCTGATTCCTCCTTTCCGACACACCGTTTCTCTGTGGCATGCCTGGAGGAGTGAGCTGGGGAACTATTCCACAACTCTTTAGATGGTCATCAAACTCATGGCTCATGTACTCGCCTCCTCGGTCTGACCGAAGAAACTTTATTTTCTTGCCGAGTTGATTCTGTACCTCATTTTGGAATTCCTTGAACTTTTCAAAGGCTTCCAACTTATGTTTCATCAAGTAGATATATCCATACCTACTCAAATCATCAGTGAAGGTAATGAAGTACTCATAACCACCTCTGGCTGTCGTGCTCATCGGGCCACATACATCACTATGTACTAGTCCCAATAAGTCGGATGCCCTTTCACAACTCTTTACAAAAGGTGTCTTGGTCATCTTGCCGAGTAGGCAGGATTCACATGTCTCGAACGACTCCAAGTCGAACGAAGTTAGGAGTCCATCATCATGGAGCTTCTTCATGCATTTCCAACTTATATGACCAAGCCGACAATGCCAAAAGTAAGTCATATTTAGATATTTGGTTTTAACCTTTTCACATTTATATTATAAATAGATTCACCATCAAGATTCAAAATAAATAACCCGTCCTGGATTGGTGCAAAGCCGTGAAACATATCATTCAAATACAAAGAACAACCATTATTCTTAATATTCGACTCATAGCCTTGTCTCATCAAACATGAGGTAGAAATGATGTTTCGACTAAGCACTGGAACATAATAACAATTATTTAGCTCCATTATGAATCTAGAAGGTAAATGAAGTTGCATCGTGCCGACTTCCAACGCAGCAACTCTCGCTCTCTTGCCGACTCGAATGTCAACCTCGCCTCTCGCGACGCTCCTAGTTCTCACCAGTCCCTACAACGAGTTGCATATGTGAATAACTGATCCAGTATCATATACCCACGAACTACCAGGTGCATCCGCAAGATAAATGTCTATAACATTGCAAACAAGTGTACCTGAGCCAGAAGTCACACCTCCACTCTTGGCTTTATCAGCCAGATACTTGCTGCAATTCCTCTTCCAGTGGCCATCCACCTTGCAATAGAAGCAAGTGGATCGGGCTGCAGAAGATGACTTAGTCCCTGAGGAAGCGCTTTGGACCGGGTCCTCAGCCTTACCTCCTGAATTTTCCTTCTTCTTCTTAGTCCAAGAACTCTTCTTGAACTTAGCCTTATTCTACACCATCAACACTTGACTGTCGCCCTTTTTGAGATCCGCCTTAGCCTGCTTGAGCATCCCATATAATTCAGTGAGCTTCTTATCCATACCATGCATGTGGTAGTTTGATATGAACTGACCATACGCACTAGGAAGAGAGTTCAGAATTATGTCCGTAGCGAACTCTTCGCTAATGGGGTAGCCCAGCCTTTCTAGAGACTGCATGTAACCAACCATCTTGATCACATGCGGACTCAGTGGATCACCATCCTTAAGCTTGCAGCTCAACAAGGCCTGAGAGACTTGATACCTCTCAGTCTTTGCCTGAGCCTGAAACATACTTTTGAGGCTTTCGATCATATCGTAGGCCTCAACATTCTTGAACTGCTGCTGCAAGTCCGGTTCCATGTGAGCAAGCATAAGACAGCTAATCTCCGTAGACTCATCACATGTCCTACGGTAGGCATTGGTGGCTGTGACACTCGCATTCTCATTCGGCTCATCTGGAAGTGGGTTGTCTAGGACATAGTCCCTCTTTTCTTGCCTGAGAACAATTCTAAGATTACGATACAAGTTGGTGAAGTTAGTTCCATTTAGCTTATCCTTTTCTAAGATGGTTCTCAAAGCAAAACTGGAAATCTGAGGGAGACTGCTAGGTGCCATTGATCTACAACAGAAAATATGCAAAACACTTAAGACATGTATCCATAAAAGAGCAAGCATATTAAACACTTTAATACTTATGCTCCCACTAGAACCAACACCCCTCCAATGGTTACTTAGTGATTCATGACCCTAAATAAGCAAGCCGACTAGTGAGCTTTAGCATCACCGCTAGCCATCAGGTTATCTAGGTAGACAACTCCTTGTCAATCGTATCTCATACGACTCCTATTGGATGGGTGGCATCACATGCCCCGGCTCCCATCCTACCTTTCCTCGAGTCCCACAACCGTTGTGATAGACCCGTCTAGATTACCGAGTGCATCCACTATAAGAGTCCGACTCGAACCCACCTAGTCGAAAAGAATTGATAGCACCTCAATTTTATGAGCCCACTACCAAAAATGTCCAACTTGTGATGGTGTAGCACTGGCGGGGAAACCGACTAGACCTTCTTTGAGGGATTACTTTATACCAACTATCTAATAGAGGTAAAAACAGAGACATAACAATAACACAAAATAAAGCAATTATGATGTGAAATGGTATGGCTCTCTTCATGGCGATCTCCATCTCCACAAAGCTTGTAATTCGACTTGTGTCAACTCTTGCCACGTGCCGTCTTACACCATGTAGCCGACTTGTACATCGACTTGCATGCCATCCGGGTTCTCCAAACAACTACACTAGCTAGTAATGTAAATTACATAGAGAATCCGACACGCAGGTCGTTATACAATAAAATGATAGCACCTAGGCTACAGCCGGCTGACAAAACCGTGATACGCAGATCACGTATGGATTACACACATCACATGCACATAAGCCATACGATTCACAACATCATCCTGCAAAAACAAGTTATGCATAGATACGATATCTACCGGTGTTGTGAAACTCGCAACAACATCTAAGACACTACGACAGGGCGAAGCCGGTGGTCCGATGATTTTTCTGAAAACGCAGATATCATCTACATTTCGGACATGGATTTTTTCATTGGATAAAACAAGTTTATCCAAATCCGATCCAGACTCCGATTCGACCAAACTCTTTGATCTTCGATCACCGAATCTGGATTTACGTGTCATAGTCTACCCTGATGGTGGAAGCCGACCGGTAGGGGTATGTCGTTCCACGACCTTAGTAGTTAGATCACGGAAACCAGATCATCCATTCCCCGAGTACAGTTGATCCAATCAACCTCGTACAAAACCAATCTATCTCATAGATCGACCACCAAAACTGCAATTAGATCCAATCTAACACCGACCGCATATCACATATGCATGATCTCGAGCCTAAAACCAGAAGCTAACGCTCTGATACCACAGTTGGGCCACGCAGAGATAAACAAAACTTTTTCCCCTACGCGGTACTCCCAAGATCCAGCTCAGGTGATAGGCCACGAGATTTACCACTAGACGCGCAGGTGCGGATTGTTGAGGAAGCGCGTCAGTTGATGCGGTGCCGAATGATCCCCGTACAACACGTCCAGATCCCCACGGACCTCCTTGTCTCCAGCGTCACACGTGCAACGCCTGTATTGGTATCCACACGTACAGGAAGGAGCTCCGGGCAGAGAACTGCTAGATCCTGTCTAGCCCGAAATGGGAGTGGAGAAAGTGACGGCTAGGTCAGGGACTATTCCTTGTCACTCCACTTATATACACTCCTAGCTGGGCTCAACGCTTGAGGCCCGTCTAGGCCGTACCCCAATCTCTACATGGATCTAATCCACATGGGCTCCTTACCCTTAAGTGTGTGACCCTGTAGGTTCACGTACACCTGGACACGACACGAGTCACCACTTCGAGTCGATAGTTGGTAGCGGTCTCTAGCAAGACGTGCCAACTCCCAAGCGTTGTAAACTTAGAAGACAAACCTTTCTCAATATGACTTTCGTCTAAGTCCCTTTGCCTCACGATATGTCTTGTCAAGCTATAGGCGAGTTGTTGCCATCCCTTTAATAGCTCAACTCTCTCTTCTCATTCTGTGATATACGATTCACTAGACTAACACTTAGTCCGACTCATTGGTTAACACTTAACCAAGTCGCGCATGGCCATGCTTCCGAATCATATCACAGGAGAGGGCCTAGAGAATATCTCTCCATTACGGAGGGGCAAATCCCATCTTGGTAATCCACGTCACGCAGCTTGCTTCACAACCAACCCAAACCCTACCTTTATAACTACCTATTTACGAAACATCGTTTGATAGGACCTAAGCTAGCGATTCACAACTCAGATCATGCGATCACCTCAGGTCAAAGGATTCCATTGCTTGAGACTATAAATGACAACATGCTCGTTGCATCTCAACTGTCGGTCAATCCGATTCGCTCAACTCTTTAGCCGAATCAGTGTAAGTCGGAATAGCATCACCATGCCCATGACAAGTGGAACCGAGTCATCAGCCGACTTTCACATTAGTCTAAGTTGTGTGTCCAGCACAACCTCAATGACCAAGGACAACTAGTATGAACAACATGAACACATAGTTCCACAATTGAATCACATATTCAATGATACATATCAGTAGTTCATACAAGGACAATAACTTTATGAATACATTGGGAATAACATCATACATGATTACCTCTAGGGCATATTCCCAACACATGGCTGGGAGGCCAAGCTCATAGGGGAGGTGCCTATACTAGAGTGTGTAATTGAAAGGTTATGATTGATTATCCGTATACTAAGTATGATGATTCAGGGTTATCCCTGACGGATGTATCGAATTTTGTGGTGAAAGTGTAACACCTCTACAGAGTCTCAAACTATTCGAATAGCTGCGTCTGCGGTCATGGACAGTTGGAGTGGCCATACTGTTCTGTCGTCAGATGTTTTAAAAATAACTTGTGAAGTGAACTATGATTTTAACTTGACCACAATAGGGTTGTGACTATGAAAACTAGGTTCCCACTTAAGTGATTTAGAACATTAATCTAGTTTTCTTTACTTCTAAACTCAGTTTAGATAAATCTGGATTTTTGCAAATAAACCTAAAGCTTAAGATTCCTACTAGAACTATCTTACTTGTTAGTGATAGTTTGCGAGTACTTAAAGAGTACTCATGGATTTATCCCTGGCTATTCCCGTGGCCAGACTATGAGGAGGACTATTAGGATGATGGACAGCAGGACGTCTGCGACAACTTGGATCATCTCCCATCGTTAGAATTGCATGTGACCCTGAAGATGGAGCCCACTACTACGCTTATTATTCCGCTTCTTGTTTGTATTAAGACTGAATCATGAGATCCTTTATTTGGGTAAGACCTCATTATGGTTTGCAATGGATGATGTACTGTGATATCCAATCTGTTATGTCTCGAAATGGTAATCCTGGGATTGCGATGTATGGCATAACAGGCATCTGGGATTAAAAACCCGGGTGTTGACAAGTTGGTATCAGAGCCATCCTAACCATAGGAGACCCTAGTTAGAATGGGCGTCCGAACAAAAACTTAGTTTCAAAACCAAAGAAGTTAGTATTTATGAAAACCTATTCCCACTCTTATCCTTGATTCTTTCAAAAAAATTCATGTTCCTCAATAATTCTTACATTACTACATAAAATTTGACACACTTGATCACCTCACTAACTTACTCATCCTAAATTCTTATAGATGGAAGTCCAATATTGCTAGTTCTACCAGTTGGGCAACGGAGGCCAACTAATCTTTGAGATGGATCTAGATGCACTATAAGAGTACCTTGAGCACCTGCATCTGGAATTCTTCGGGGCTCAACTCAATGATCACATAGGAGGAGATCTAAGGTGGCTGATAGTTGCAGATCTCAAAGACAAGATGGAAGCACCCACTTCTGAGAAGATCCAATTCACCTTGCAAGAGAACAACTAGCTAGATGGATTAGCCAGGGCTATGCAGGAAGCTCTCGCCCGTCTGTGTGGGCAAAACATCAACTTGATCCAGGGAACTCGCTTTGCTCACTTTGTAAGGCGTGATTCTATGGGAATGCTGTTGGAGATGCCAGGACACTCGGAGTTGAAGCACCAGGTGGACAATCTTGACTTCATGATGTATGATAGGCAGAAGGAATTGGACAATGATCGAGCTTACGCCAACCACAATCTTGCCATCACCGTCAAAAAGGACCAGACCATCGCCCTCCTAGCCAAGGATCGCCAATCGATTCGGTGTCAATGCGAGAAGAAGGATCGCACCATCGATCGTCTTCGCAAGAAGGTGGCCACTCTCGAGAAGACCATCCATGAACAGGAAGTCCAGCTTGAAGCAAAGGAGGAAGAGGAAGGTAAAGATATCTAGGGAGATCTTCACTCTTACCTCAGTGATGACAACGACTACCTGGAAGATGATGCCATGGAGTTATACACTGATGATGATGATTCCGACTTCATTGATGATGATTAGATGCACTTGATCACTACCGTAGGAATGAGTTGTATTGGTCCCACTTTATCATAGTTTCACAGAATGGTTCTTAAAACCATCTGTTTTCCATTTGTGTTGTGGTGTGTGTTGTATTGTATGCTTGAATGAATGAATGAATGAATGAGAAGAAGAAGTTAGTTTGCAAAACCTGAGTCAAACTCAAAGCTAAAGCTTTTGAAAACAAAACCATGAACCTTAGAATTTTCCCTCTTATCTCATTATCTATCTCAATCTTCAGATGACTCGTGGAAACCCTGGAGGAAGCAGCTCATCTCAGGACCCGATGCTGTAGATTCTGTAGATGCTAGTTTCTGACCGTGAAGCTAGTAGAGCCGAACGCCAAGCCAATCTAGCCACTCTACAACAGATCGCCCAGATGGCCCATAATAATCAAGGCCATGGAAATCAGGATCACCATGGATCCAAGCTCAAGAACTTTCAGAATACCAACCCACCTATCTTCAACAAATCCGAGGATCCCTTAGATGCTGATGACTGGCTGCAAACCGTGGAGAACAACTTGGAGGTCGCAGGAGTTGATGCCAATGAGAAAGTACTGTTTGCCACCCACTATCTGGCAGGAGATGCAAGAGCCTGGTGGAATAGCACCCATACCATGAACAACGGTCAAGTCATGACTTGGGAAGCATTCAAGATCAAGTTCAGCCGCACCCATGTGCCACATGGTTTGGTCACCAGAATGAGAGATGAGTTCAGGGAATTGAAGCAAGGAAGGATGACGGTAGTTGAGTACCACGACAAAATTTTGTCCCTAGCTAGGTATGCCCCTGATGAGATTAACACTAAAGCCAAGAAGAAGGAAAGGTTGCTGAATGGATTGCATGATGAGATGCAGACTGTGTTAGTCAACATCTGTTTTGGAGATCTAGAAGAGCTAGTAGACTCTGCCATCCAGATGGAAGGGAAGATAAACCAAGCCAATGACAACAGCAAGCCCAGGATGATGCACCAGACTGTGTCCCACAATGCCTAGAAGTATCGCCCCAACCTGTCTGCAGGATATTCCCCAAGAAACAATAGACCCCGATGTCCTGTCCAAGCTACCCCAATCGTAGTGGAGGAAACCTGAAGTCTGGAGGAAACCACAACAACAACCCCGACAACTCCAACAACTTCAACCGTGCCCCGCCCAAGTCCAACAACAACAATAACAACAACAACAACAATACTGCCCCAAGGACTGGAAGCAATGTTGTGCCTATTGCAACCAAAGACAAGTCCCAGATTACTTGTTCTGAATGTGGAGTCAAGGGTCACTACTCCAATGAGTGCCCCAAGAAGCTTGCAGCCACCACCAATGTGAATGCACCCGCTCAGTAGCAACGCTTGTTCAGCCTGGAAGGAGATTTTCCCCAGGGAATTCGCTCAACCGCAACAGCCGTCTGTTCCACATGAATGCTGAAGAAGCTCAGGAAGCGCCCGATGTCGTGCTAGGTATGTTTTCTGTAAACTCGGTACTTGCAAGAGTGTTGTTTGATTCTGGAGCATCACACTCGTTTGTTACAAAAGAATTTGCATGCACTAGTAAGATTCAACCAACAAAATTGAAGCATGTTATGATAGTTCAAATACCTGGTTCAACCACCAAAGCTACAAAAATATGCAAGGATGTAGCTATCAGAATCCATGGGATAGATTTTTATGCCAATCTAATAGTACTTGGAACCAAAGGTTTGGAAGTAGTACTAGGAATGGATTGGATGTCGAAACATAAAGGATTGATCGACTGTGCCAAGAAAGCCATAACCATGACCAGTAGCTCTGGAGTATTAGTAGAGCATGTATCTGAGACCTTGCCCCGTCAATTTAAATGCAACAAGAGTCTAGCCCAACCAACCATAGACCAAGTCAGAGTAGTCTGTGAATACCCGAGCCTAGATGAATTGCCCGGTATGCCCCCAGATCGGGATATTAAGTTCATTATTGAACTAATTCCTGGAACTGGACCCATAGCTCAGAGACCTTATAGTATGAACCCGTCTGAACTAGTGGAGCTGAAGAAGCAACTTGATGCTATGCTGGAGAAAGGTCTGATTCAACCAAGCGCATCGCCATGGAGATCGCCTGTTTGTTTGTGGACAAGAAGGATGGAGGTAACCGTTTGTGTACGAATTACCAGAAGCTGAATGATGTCACCATCAAGAACAAGTACCCACTGCCAAAGATTGAGGATCTGTTTGATCAGTTGACTGGTGCCAGAGTATTTTCTAAGATTGATCTTAGAACTGGTTATCATCAACTCAAGATTCGTGCAACAGATATTCCAAAGACCGCCTTTACCACCAGATATGGATTGTATGAGTATATGGTCATGTCTTTTGGATTAACCAATGCCCCCGCTTATTTCATGAATCTCATGAATAATATTTTTATGAATTTTCTAGATAAGTTTATCGTTGTTTTTATCGATGATATTCTAATCTATTCCAAGTCAGAAGAAGACCATGAGCTACATCTGAGAACCATCCTTGAAACCCTTAGAGATCATCGGTTGTATGCCAAGTTTAGCAAATGTGAGTTCGGGCTGAAGGAAGTAGGATTCCTCGGACATATTGTGTTGGCAGGAGGAGTCGTTGTTGATCCCGTCAAGATCAAAGATGTTGAAGAATGGGAAGCCCCAACCACTCAAACCCATGTCCATGCATTTCTCGGATTAGTGGGATATTACCGCAAGTTTTTAGAAGGATTTTCGAGCATCGCAAGAACGATGACCCAATTATTGAGGAAAGATAAGAAGTTTGAATGGACCGACAAATGTGAAGCAAGTTTTCTAGAGCTCAAGAAGAGATTGATTTCAACCCCAATTCTGATTATGCCAGATATGAAGAAGCCTTTGGATGTGTATTGTGATGCATCCAAGATTGGTCTCAGATGTGTGTTGATGCAAGATGGCAAAGTCATAGCATACCTGTCTAGACAACTGAAGCAACATGAGCAAAACTACCCTACTCATGATCTTGAACTAGCAGCTGTAGTTTTAGCTTTGAAGACATGGCGTCATTACCTGATGGGTAACCGCTGTGAGATTTATTCATATCATAAGAGCCTGAAGTATATTTTCACTCAGAAGGAGCTGAATATGAGGCAAATGAGATGGATAGAGTTAATCAAGGATTATGACCTTGACATTCACTATCACCCCGACAAAGCCAATCTGGTAGAGGATGCTCTTAGCAGATTGCCGTGTAGATTAAACACCATGATCAAAGAAGCCCAGCCAAGTTTGCATGAAGAGTTGGAGCTAGTTAGCAAAGGATGTTTAGCTAGCATTGAACTTCAACCCACTTTGATCAGTCAGATCAAGGAGGCGCAGAAAGGAAATGCAAGTATCGACGGAATCAAACGTCGTATCAGTATAGGGAAGGTAGCTGGATTCACTGAAGATGAAGGAGTTTTGTGGTACAAAGGACGTATCTGTGTGCTAGAAGATTCGGAGCTGAAGCAAGTTATCATGCAGGAAGCTCATGATACTCTTTATTCTATCCATCCCGGAGGAACGAAGATGTATCAGGATTTGAAGGAGCAATTTTGGTGGCACAAGATGAAGAGAGAAATCGGAAGCTACATAGCCAAGTGTGATATCTATCATAGAGTCAAAGCAGAACATTAGAGACCCACAAGCACTTTTGCAACCATTGCAGATTGTGGAATGGAAATGGGATTCTGTCGGAATGGACTTTATCACCGGTTTGCCTACTTCTAGTAGGGGAAATGACTCTATCTGGGTCATAGTTGATAGACTGTCCAAGGTAGCCCATTTTATACCTATCAAGACAACCTACCAGAGTTCGAAGCTAGCAGAGTTGTACATCGCTAGAATCATCAGTTTGCATGGAACCCCCAAGACCATAGTGTTGTATCGAGGAACCCAATTAACCTCAAGATTTTGGCAGAAAGTCCAAGAAGGATTAGGAACCAAGTTGAATTTCAGCACAGCTTATCACCCGCAAAATGATGGACAGACTGAAAGAGTCAACCAAATCTTAGAAGACATGTTGAGAGCTTGTGTTTTAGAGTATGGATCAAAATGGGAAGATTGTCTGCCTTTCGCAGAATTCTCATACAACAACAGTTATCAAGCTAGTTTGCAAATGGCCCCATTTGAATTCCTATACGGAAGAAAGTGTCGCACCCCTTTGAATTGGTCGCAAGTAGGAGAAAGTCAGATTTTCGGACCCGACATCCTACGAGAAGCCGAATAGAAGGTTCACAAAGTCCGTGAGCACCTCAAGACAGCCCAATCCCGACAGAAGAGTTATGCTGACAAGCGACGTAGAGACCTGACTTTCAATGTCGGAGATTTTGTGTATCTCAAGGTGTCGCCCTTGAAGGGAATGCAGCGTTTTCAACTGAAAGGGAAGTTAGCCCCTAGATATATTGGACCCTTCAAGATTCTAAATCACCGAGGAGAAGTATCATATCAACTAGAACTGCTAGAGGAGATGTCAGGCATCCATGATGTGTTCCATATCTTGTTACTTCGCAAATGCTTAGAAGTGTCGGAGAAGATCGAAGTGTTCAAGAACATCGATCACTGACGAGGGTTTGACTCATCAATGCCCATTGTTATGGACTTGGGTTTTGGAGAAGAAGGGAGCGTTGGAAGCATCAATCGGCTAGCAAACAAGCACACAGGGGAACTCGAAGATTTACCTAGGTTCAGGCCTTGCAGAGGTCCCTACTCCTGCTTGTCTTCTCATGGAATTAACAGAGGAATCGAAGATTACAATGGTGCGCAGATGCAATCTGGCGAGGGTTGTGGAAACTAGGTTTGCGTGTGTCTTCCTCGCCGACCCCTCCTAGCCTTTATATAGATAGGCCAGGTCTCGGGTAGCAGGTCGAGTCGGTTACAGGTTAGGGTTTCCTTTTAAACTTTCTATCTTTAGCTTCTTCTTATTCCGCAAGCAATCGAGAGTCCCTAGATTACTCGAGTTCTACATTTGGGCCTTGGTGACACCGTGGGCTTCCGTTGTATTCATGCCGTATATACCAAGCTCGAGTACCTGTAGGGTATACCCATGTTAGTAGCCCCCGAGTGTCCAGTGGAATCGCAGATTCGACAGGGGACTTTATGAAGCCTTTCGAGTGCATGAATGAGTATATTTTCGACTCCTCTGTTTGTGTCATAGGGATTATTGATGTGCGTGCCTGATTTAACCGATGTATGGGTATCATTTAACTACCTTAGGGTAAAACAACGCAATCTACTCGAACTCGAGTCCCCGGACTCGAATCCGGAAAAGTGCTGGTGTAATTCGACTCAAGCCGCGGAGGTCTTACAGGAGTCGAATTCTAGTATATGGGTGTGAGCACTCGACGCGTCCGTCAAGGCGTGTTCATCGTACATGTAGGCACAGATATATTTCTGGTAGTGCGCAGCAAATGTGTTGCCAGGCCTTATTCAGGTCTTATCTTCACGCTACAAGCGTGACATCCGAATTTTATCATCGCGGAGATGATTCGGGTGTCCCAGGAGACGCAATCTCTTTGTAGGGAAAAATTAGGAGGCGGTGTTGCCATAAGCTTCGAGTGTGGATGTTATCGACACTCAGTACAATGTACAAATAATCAGAGGGTGCGCGACCAGCGCTCCCTATGGGAGTATCCCCCGAGTGCCTGGTTGAGTCGAAGACTCAGGCAGGGACTAAAGAGCTTTTGCGACTGCTATCGTCTTTTGTTTTCTTGTTTCGGTCGAATTTATTTCCAGCGCTCCCTATGGGAGTAACCCATGTCCATAGTCGAATCGTGGATTCGAGTGGTTGGGTATGCTTTGAATGTCCATATTCCTGCAGAAGAGAAAAATAAAAAATCGTAGGGTGCGCGACCAGCGCTCCCTATGGGAGAAGACCCCGAGTGCTTGGTGGGGTCAAACACTTGAGCAAGGACTAAACTAGTCGAAGTCTTTTGCTGCTCAATTTTGGATGACATCAGTGCTAACGATGTGATGATCTTAGTTGCCCGCGTGAGTGGGTTTGACGGGATGTGACGAGCGGTGGGTCCCATTTTCTGACTCTGACTTGACCGGGCGTGCGTAATCTTTGTTTTAACTGTGCCTCCTCAATTTCCGTGCGTAATGGTGGTAGTGGGGGACGGTTCGCGCTTCGGGTCCTCCACGTGTCAGTCATGATGGACGCCACGCGTCTGATAGGGTTTTTGCTGGCCGTTGGATTACATCTTCCAGGGGGTTAAGTAGCAGTGCTGGGACGGTAATTTTTCCCATCTGCTCTTTTCTCTGCCTTTGCCTCCGTCGCCATTGCTGCTGCTCCTCTGCTTCTTTGAGTTCATCTTTCTCGCGGCACTGGACCAGCTCGCGTGGCGCGCGTCCATGATCAAGTCATCTAAGCTCCATCTTCTGCGCCAAGATGGAGTTCTGTCCTCCGCGGTCGCTGACTCGTGAGTCCCAGGTGGTGAGGTAACCCCTTGTCCTACTACCGGTTTCCGGGTGATGTTCCTAGCGTTCATCATCCGCGGTCTCTCACTGCCCCTGCATCCTTTCTTCAGGGGCCCTCTTTGTTTCTATGGGCTCTAGCTTCACCAGCTGTCCCCCAACTCCATCCTCCATGTAGCTTGCTACATTACACTTTGCGAGTGCTGGCTCGGAATCGAGCCACACTTTAGTATCTTCAAACGTCTCTTCAAGCTGAAGCGCCAGTCGGCGTTTGGCTCTGTAGTCTATGATGTAGGAGGCTGCGGTATCCATGTCGACTCCTCCAACACATACTTAGACATCAAACTCATGGCGTCCGTCCAAGGATGGAGGGACAAGTGGTTCTACATCCGCGACCAGAAGGCTGACGGAGACCACTTCAGACTCGCGCCTTTCGATCCCGCGACGCCGTGGAAGATGAGGCACTCCTAGAAGAATGTATCGATGCCCGACGAGTCTGCGGAGACAGATGTGCTGTACGAGCGCGTCTGCGACCTCGAGAGTCGCATGGGTAAAGAAGAGGGAGGATGCGCCCTTATTTGCACATTGTTGCACCGTCGCGTCCAGCCCCTGCAGGCCAGAGTCCACCCTATGTTCCAGTGGGCTGGCGCTGACGATATCACTTGCGTATCTGCCGATGGCATTTCCGTGAGTGAAGTAGATAAGAGAGTGCGAATGCTCACCAAGTACACCGGAAAGGATGTGCTCCCCAGTGAACTAGTCGTACGTCCATTCGATGCTACTAATTCTCCTCCGAAGGTACTGTTGTGCTACGAAGTAGCTTTGTTTGTCGAATGCTTCTTTTTCCTTGACTTGTGCTGACTCGTTTCCCGTATGTAGAATTGTAGGGTGTCACCTTGTATGCCCCCTCTTCCTGAGGGGGTTATTCCTCGTGAAGCCTTGGAAGAGGACGAGTCGGAGTCAACCGTCCCGTCTGATGTGGAGGAGGAAGCCCCCGAGTCGAGAAGTCCGGATACTCGCAAGTGTTCGCGCAACGAGGATTCAGATGCGTCATTTCCTTCGACTCCGGAAGGCACGGATATTGGTGCATAGTCGCTGATACCTGTCTTTCCTGTGAGTGCTGCGGCACCGTCTTCCCACAAGAAGATGCGGCTGCCGAAGGAGTCATCATCGGAGTCGGGGGACCAAACCTTCGATTTTGACAAGTTTGATTGGTAAGTATACGAGTCTTGTTTTTTGGTTCTTCTTTGGAGTTGCATTCTCTTGATGTTGGGTTTGTTCTGAAGTCAGCCGGCGTCGTCGTCTTCTGGCGACGTCCAATTTTTGAAAGAATCTAGAGTCGCGACCTCCAAGGCCAAGAAAGCAGCTGAGCGGACTCCTTCTCCTCCATTGGCGACCCACTCCGGGCACAATTCATCAAGTTCTCCACACGATGTGGAGCATCAGATTGTTGTCTGGACGACTGCGCGGCAATCGACCTCAGAGTCACTGGAGGATCATGTATGTGTAATGTTGCTTCGTCTGATTTTTGCAGTCGAATGTATCGTCCCTATCATCTGCTAATCCTTTTCTGTTTCTTCTGTTGCAGCTTGTTGTGAAGGAAGCTGCTCGCTTGGCGGAGCAGGTGCTTGCGATGGGTCACCAGCATGCAATGCTGGACAATTGCCATCGCGTGGTTGAAGGTGAGTGTTTTTTGCTTCTTCTTCTTCATCTTTGTGATATATTCGACTGACGGTCTATCTTTGTTTGTTTCTCAGCTGAGCATAATGCACTCCTTCGCGACGCCGCTTCCCTCAAAAAGGCGCTCGCCACGGTGATGAAGAGTCGCGATGAGGCAATCGCAGCACATGACGAATCGCGGAAACGCGAAGAGGATCTGCACACCTCCATCGTAGCTAGGGAGAAGTTGTTCGAAGAATAGCTTCTCTCGATTACCAAGGCTCTCTCAGGTATTCCCTTGTCTAGATTTTTGCCGTGTCTTTTCTTTCGAATTTGTTGTTGTGCTGAATTTTGTGCCAATGCTTGATTCTTGTGTAGATGCTAGCGGTCTGAGCTTCGACGCCCAGGCACTTCGTCGTGATGATGCCTTGGCGGGTGCCATCTCAGCAGTCGAAGATCGCAGTGCTGCCATTCAGGGGACGCTCACCAAGGCCAAGGGCGTGCTCAGTCGCCTCCGTGAGGAGCTAGCGCCCACGGCTGAGTTAATCAAAACTATAGATGATCTGGTGGAGTCCCTTGCTAGAGGCATTCCTACATGCTTCAAGAACTCACTCCGTGCGGCTGGCGCTTCGATGTCACTCGCAATGGTTCAAGCCCATGGAGTCGAGGTTGATCCTGTTGCGGTCTCCAAGGCAATGCCTGTCAGCGCGGATGGCCAACAGGTAGTCTTTGCTCCTTTCGCAGCTGCCTATGGCAAGTACGGGCCACAGCTAATCAACACAGTTGTGAAGTACTCTGAGGAACTGCAGCGAGCCAAGAAGGCGGTGAAGGCTGCGGCGTCAGGGGCCGGCGGGAAGTCTATGGCATCTGATACTGCCACAGACTCGATGAGGCCCCCAAAACCGAAGTCTAAGTCGAAGAAGTCGGTTGCTCCTCAGTAGTCATGTTCTGTAATAGTTAAATAGCCTGTCTCTTTTGTCTGGAACATGCCTTTGGCGAGTGTATCTGTTGGTACTTTATTATGCTTGAATGCAATCGAGTCTTTTGTCTTCATGCATCGCCTTAGTCTTCTTATTATCTCTTCCTTGGCTTGTGATAGGGCACATTGAGTGGTCCTTCGAGTGAACCTCGGAATATGCCATCCACTGATGATACTTTGGTGCAGTCGTGTTCAAGGGTGGATGAGCTGTCTCTGCTCTCGCGACTCCATGACCGCGTGAAGCAGTTGTAGCACGAACTGTGTGTGCTCCGTGGTAACGCGGATGTATGGAAGTCGAGGGCGGAGAAGGCCGTCGCCCGAGAGCAATATCTGCTAGGGGAGGTGACGCAGCTGGGCGACCAATTCAAGTGTTACCTTTCTTCTTCCTTGTCTTTTCTTGTAGCCACTCGCAGTAGTCCATTGTCTTCATACTTTTGCCTTTGCTTGGTATAGTTGTCAGTGCACGCCATCCGCAAGATGAGAAGGACAATATTGCCATCCGTATGAATGATCTGACTCAAGAGCAGCTTCAGGCGAGTGGATACTTCTGGGTGGAGCATGATCGTGCAATCGCACTTGCGACCCTGCAGGATCGTGCTTCGCGAGTGCTTCACTTCCTGAAGAAGTCGCAGTCGTGCTTGAGGAATATTTATCAGAAGATGTTCCCGTTGGACGTCGTTCCATCGAGCCTGTTGGCCCTTCTTGCCAAATTTCAAGACTTGAGTGCAGTCCACGAGTGTGTACGGCAACAGTTAGTGGCTGGTGCCAAGGCTGCTCTATCGCTGGTGCGACTGCATAGGCCTGATGTGGATGTTGCAGCCATTGCTGCCGGACCGCCAGTGCCACCAGCAGGTTCGACTTGGAACATGGTTCCTCACTACCAGGCGGTGGATCGCCTAGCAGAGGAAATCGTCGACTTCTTCGAGGAGCAGACAAACGTTCCTTTGTTGCAACAGTAGTTTAGTTTGTATCCTGCACATAGTTGCACCAGTGTTGTAAAGTTCATATATATATGCTGTGTACAATTGATTGACATTGATGTATATAAAGAGCTTGTTAGCGTGTATGTTTTGCGAGTGCGTTGCACTATGCGATTCCTTTTCGTTAGCCTGACTTGTGTTTATAGCAGCACCTGGCCAACCTGTCAGGTGCGTTGCAACTAGGTTGGTGTTTGTCAAGGGTTCGATTAGTACGTTAGCTACTCAGGATATCGCGTTGGTTCGTAGAACAGATGTGTATAGGGTGGCACAGCCCCCGAGTGGATAATTTGCCTGCGGCTGTAGCTCATCTGGCCAGCAGCATGCGGCTTGTTCGAGTGGCCTGAGGAGTCGCTTCTTGATGCCGCCGCAGACAAGCCCATTGGATTTTTTGACCTGACCGTTGATCTGTGGATGTGCCATGGAGGCATAGCTTATGTTGATTCCTAGATTCTCGCAGAATTCTTGGAACTCCTGGGATGTGAAGTTCGTCCCATTGTCCGTGATGATGTTGTGTGGTACTCCGAAGCGGTAGACGATGGACTCGAAGAACTTGACTGCGTTGTATCCCGACTGGTAGACGTAGCCTCCTCGTGAGGACTTTGGGAGCTTGCCGACCATGTCGAGTCCCCATTGCGCGAAGGGCCAGGCCAATGGAATTGGCCGGAGCTCCGCGCCAGGTGCGTGTGGCTTGTCCGCAAATTGCTGGCAGGCGTTGCATTTTTGGACGATGTCCTTGGCATCACGCATGGCCGTAGGCCAGTAGAATCTAGCTCGTAGAGCTTTGGTGATGAGGGCTCGATTGCCAGCGTGGTGCCCGCAAGTCCCCTCATGGATGTCGAGGAGGACATCTCTTCCATTAGCGTTTGAGACGCATCGTTTGAGTACTCCTGTGATGCTACGCTTGTACAGTTCGCTGTTCATAACGGCGAATGCCTTGGATCACCACGCGATGTGCCGTGCGTCAGTCGGGTCATCCGGTAGCCTTTTGCTGAGAAGGTATGTGATGTACAGTTGAGTCCAAGATGGCTCGATCATCATGATACTCATTGGTCCTTCGAGTCCTGTGTCAAGCTCCAGGTCGTCGAGTGCCATTGGCTCATTGGGCGGCGCAGCCCCCGAGTCCGTTGTTTCCCTTGTTTTCTTCTCTGCGGCCTTTGGCTTGATGGAGCGTTCACAGATGCACTCGAGAAATACCCCAGGTGGTATGGGGGCGCAGGTAGATCCAATGTTGGCGAGTGCGTCCGCCTCGTCATTCCTTTCGCGGCCTATGTGCCGCAGCTCGCAACCGTTGAAGTCCCCTTCGAGTGTGTCGTAGAGGTCGCGGTAGGCGATCATATTGCCGTTCAGTGTGTTGCACTCGTGCATTGTCTGGTTGACGACTAGATTGGAGTCGCCGTATATTATGAGCCTCTTGGCGCGGCATGCTTTTGCCATCCTCATCCCATGTAGCAGGGCCTCGTATTCTGCTTCATTGTTGGAGGCGATGAACTGCATTCGCAGAATATATTTCAGCTTGTCTCCTTGGGGCGATGTCAGTATGACACCTGCGCTAGCTCCATCCTTTCGCTTGGATCCGTCGAAGTGCATTGTCCAGAGGTAGGACATATCTGGTTTTTTAGGGAGCTGGTTCTCCATCCAGTGCATGAGGAAGTCAAGGAGAACTTGCGACTTGATTGCATCGCGTTTTTCATATGTAATGTCTCGTGGAGACAGTTTGATCCCTCACAGCGCGACTCGTCCGGTGGCGTCGGGATTGTTGAGGATATGTCCAAGCGGGGCGTCGTTGACTACCATGATTTGGTGTTCGTGGAAGTAGTGGTGCAGTCGCTGGGCTCTCATGAAGATGTCGTACGGCAGCTTCTGGTAGTGCGGGTACCGCTGCTTTGTTGGCGTGAGTACCTCGCTGAGGTAGTAGACTGGTCGATGTACTCCGTGGACCTTGTTTTCCTCGGCTCGTTCTACCACGAGCATTATGCTGACCACCTGGTTGGTGAAGGAGATGTATAGCAACAGTGGTTTCCTTTCACGTGGGGTCACTAGTACTAGCGAGGTGGACAGTAGGCGCTTGAGGTCTTCGAATGCTTCCTGTGCCTCGTTGGTCCACTCGAACTTGTCAGCTTTGCGGAGAAGTTGGTAGAAGGGCAGTGCCTTTTCGCCCATTCAGCTGATGATTCGACTGAGTGCCACGATTCGCCCAGCCAGCTGCTGGACACCTCTTATGTTCTTCGGCTTTTCCATGGCCAATATGGATTTTATTTTCTTTGGGTTCGCCTCGATCCCCCTCGTGGAGATGAGGTACTCGAGTAGTTGCCTAGATGGTACGCCGAAGGCGCACTTGTCTGGATTGAGTTTGATCCGGTAGCGGTCGAGGTTGGCGAAGGTTTCACGTAAATCGTCGATTAGCGAAGCTTCCTCTTTGGTCTTGATTACGATGTCGTCAACATAGACTTGGATGTTGCGACCAAGTTGGTTTTTGAGGCAAGCCTGCATGCACCGCTGATAGGTGGCTCCTGCGGTTTTTAGCCCGAAGGGCATTGTGTTATAGCAGAACACACCAAAAGGCATTGTAAACGCCGTTTTCTCTTGATCCTCCTCCTTCATTCGAATCAGATTGTAGCCTGAGTAGGTGTCGAGGAAGCATAGGTGCTCACATCCCGCGGTGGAGTCGATGATCCGATCGATTCGTGGCAGCGGGAAGTGGTCCTTCAGGCAGTGCTTATTCAAAGAGGTGAAATCCACGCACATCTGTAGGATATCCGTGTCCTTTTTTGGTACTAGAACCGTGTTGGCGAGCCAAGTGCTTTCCTTGATCTCGCGTATGAATTTGGTGTCGAGGAGTCTGTTGATCTCCATTCCGACTGCTTTTGCTCTTGGTTCAGACAGTCACCGAATTGTTTGTTTGACTGGCCTTGCGTCTAGGTTGACATTGAGTGCATGCTCGGTGAATTCTCTGGGAACTCCTGGCATGTCCGCTGGACACCAGGCGAAGATTTCCCAGTGCTCACGGAGGAATTCGACGAGCGCGAGTTCCTATGCAGGACTCAAGTTGTTGGCGACGAGGGCCGTTTTGGCGGGATCCGATGGGTGGACCTGAACTTTCTTTGTGTGCACCGATGAGTAGAAGGACAGGTCGGGTGAACTTGGCCGGCTCAGGGGAGGCAGACTGTTGTCTGTCGACTCCTTCAATCTTGTGAGTTCCTCCTGCATGCCGAAGGACTGGGAAATTCTGTTCAAGTCCCTGTCGCAACTGTCGGACCTCTCGAAGCTCTCATTGATTGTGATGACACTGTTAGGGCCTGGCATTTTCATCTGTAGATAGGCGTAGTGTGGCACTGCCATGAACCTAGCGAACGCGACACGTCCGAGGATGCAGTGGTACTGTGAGGGCCAGTCGACGACTTCAAAGTCGATGCGCTCGCGTCGAAAGTTTTTCGGTGTGCCAAAGATGACGTCGAGGTTGATTTTGCCAAGGGGATATACGCCCTTGCCTAGGACGATGCCGTGGAGTGTTGTGTCCGAGGCGTCTAGGCAGGTCAAAGGGATCCTCATTGCTCGCAAGGTACTCGTGAACATAAGGTTGATGCCGCTTCCGCCGTCCATGAAGACGCGGCTCATGTCAAAGCCTCCGATTTGTGCCTCGAGTACGAGGGGACAGTGGCCTAGACCAGGTACTTGGCGCGGATGGTCGCGCTTGTCGAAGGTGATGCAGGAGTCGCTTCCATTGAGGTACTCAGTGGTGGATGGTGGTGAGTTTGTCGCCAGATTCACTTCGCGAGTGATGGCCTTTTGCACCCGATTAGAGGGGTGGCCCTTTTGGATCATCATGGTACCCATGGCCCGTGGGTACGGTTTGCCTCCGTGGTGCTGGTCCGGCGCAGCTGCGTTTGGCGGTGGTCCGGGTGGTGGTGGAGGAGCTCCATGTACCACAGAGCCTGGGGTGGCTCCGTAGCCCCTGTTGACTGCGTCGCGATTCATCCGAGCCAGACCCTCATGAAGTTTGAGGAACTCGTGGCAGTCCTTGAGGAGGTGGCTGGATTTCTTTTTGCCGTCATGTTTGTCGATGTAGAAGTGCACCGTGCATGGCCCTGACAGCGGGCTTGTTCGTCTGCGGTACCAAAGTTGGCAGGCCAGCGCATGGCAGTACCTAAGTTGCCTGAAATTACCGCGTTTTGAAAAGTTGGGCCGCCAACTACCGAGAGGGGCCATTTCGATGCAAACTCGTCTCACCCCTACCAAATCCAAACATGCCGTGAAACTGCCCCGTGAAGTAGACGGTCGGGACCCTCATGTCAGTAATATTTCCGTGACGCGAGCGCCAACTCGGAAACCACGTAGGCAAAATGAGATACTAAAGGAGCATCATGCGTTGACCAAATTCACAAATCCACTCCCTTCCTCCTTTCGCATGAACCCTAGCACCAGCAGCGTCGAAATCCCCTCTCCAACCAGAATGATCTCTTCGGGCATTTGACTTCTGGCGCCAAGTTGCTGCGCCTACTTGCTGCTACCGAGCTCTAATGCCGAATGTCGTGCCAGCCGTTGCGACGATCTAGCCCGCCTCTACCGCTGACGAGCTGAGCAGCGCGAAGAATGGCAGATCCATTTGCCGAGGAAGAAGTACTTCTGGCTAATTTCGGGTGAGCTACTCTTCTCTTTGCTATTCGCACTACCTATAACTGCTAGCTGGCTATTGGCATTACAGATATATATCGAACATAGAATTGTTTGCTAGCACGACGCTGACAAACAATTCTTATCTTTTATCTCCAATTTTTTGTCAACTAGGATCTCCGCTGAACCAAATACACGGTTCTGGTGAGCATCTGCGGCTACCTCGTTAAATTAGCACATGGGCAGAGCACGTGGAATCAGACTCAGAGTCTGAAGATGGAAGTAGCGCCTGTGCAGTTATGTACTGTCCCTGGTTTGGTTGCTGCTGTGCGTGAACTTGCTGAAATGAGACCAGAACAGACTGCATGGTTCAGCATCGTTGATGAAAGAGGCTTCAGGGTTCCTATAGCGTGTGACAGTCAGCTAATTGGGTTGATGAAACAACATGTTAGGCTTCGCATGGTTACGCTAGTGTGTAACATAGTGGATGAGGAAGCTCCTGCTACTAGGAGTCGCCTAGCTATTATTGGACAGGAAGGTCTAACTCGAACCCCTGCTGTTGTTGAGCAAAATGTGGTTCCTCGTTCGCGACATGCTTCTGTCAGGCAACCTCCTCGTAGGAGTCCCCGTATTGCCGTTGTGGAAAACTCTACTCTGGAATCTGCTGGTACTGGTCGTCCCCGTCCCCGTGCCTGTGTTGCTGCGGCTGCTGCTCACCCAATCCATTCCGCTGTTGAGCAAACTAAGGCGTCTAGAGGCTACCCCGCTGTTGTTGCCAGGACCGCCGCCTTGTGTGCTGCTCCTCCTTGAAACCGTCCTCGAGTTGTGCGAACCCGTGCTCTGGAATCTGCTGGTACTGGCCATCCTCGTGTTGTTGTTGATCTGGACGCTGTTGACCCAATCCCTGCCGCTGTTGAGCAAACTAAGGCTTCCGGAGGCTGCCCCACTATTTTTGCAAAGACTGAACCACTCTCTCCTCCTTGAACCCGTGCTCGGGTTCAGCGAGCTGCTGGTCTGAATCCAGCACATGGTCTGGACTCTGCTAGCACTCGAAACACTTCTGTTGTGGGAACTACTCCTGGTGTCGAGGTGGCATGGCAGCAACTGATCCTATTGTGGCTGCCGTTAGAAGGGGCCATGCCTGTCCACCATGTAATGTAGCTCCCGCTGCTAAGGACCCTCGCCTTGCTCCTGGTCATGGTACTTCCACCAAGGTTGATCCAGCTAACGATGACGCCGGTGATGGCGGCGGTGGCATTGGGGCTGGGTCTGATGGTGCCGCTCCATCTCTCGAACCTCTCGGAGGTTTGTATCCTGAAGAACCTGATGATGGCAAAGTAATCGTTCGTGTCGGTGTCGCGGATTATACTGCAAAATTAGATGATGGCACAGAAAAATTCTATGACGAGTTTGATGTAATCATTGGCAGGTACGACCTTGAAGTGGTAGAGTTATCTGACCTGATGGCATCGTTACGTGTGAAGGTGTTGTGGGGGTCCTCCCAGGAAGCACATTTGTTATATTATGGTTACAGGAGCAAAAAGGCTATCGAAGTGAAAGATACCAGGGATTTAGTCGTACCGTTTACAAGGAAACATTATAGAGGTGAAGTTTGCTTCCACTTGGTAGTGCTCACGGTTGGAGATGAATTGGAACTCGACAATAGAGATGATGGAATTTTAGAAGGCATGCATGACCTGATCCATGGAATCACTGGGGCTGGTGCGACTGAGGGTGGCTTCGAACAGAGGAGAGTCTTACAGAGGAGCGTCATAAAGAGGAGCATGAAGAGCATCCCCAGAAAGGGCACCCCGAAGAAGAACGTCACCAAGGAGACCACGCCAGAGAAGAGGACACCCAAGAGTCACACGACAAAAGGCACCATGCCGCAGAGTACACCCCTGAGATCCAGTCAAAATACCACACCGAATGGTAGCAGCAAAAACGCTAAGAGGGCTAGCACGCTGGTGAACACTCCCAGGAGTGGTAGCAAGGAGGAGAAGATGGCCAGCACAGAGGCTACCACACCCAGTGGGAGCATAAAAAACACTAATTTGTAGCGGAACACGCCGCTGTCAGGGAATTATGCCAGCACGAAGGAGAACACGCCCAATAGTAGCAGCAAAAGGGCTAATTTGGAGCGGAACACACCGCTGAGGTCAGGCAATAATGCCAGCACGAAGGAGATGACGCCCAATAGTAGCAGCAAAATGGATAATTTGGAGCGGAACACGCCGCTGGGGCCAGGCAATAATGCCAACACGAAGGAGAACATGCCCAATAGTAGCAGCAAAAGGGCTAATTCGAAGAAGAACACGCCGCAGAGGTCGGGCAAAAATGCCAGCACCCTGGAGCCAACACCCGTGAGGGGAGGCAGCAAGGAGATCACACCCAAGAGCGGCAGCAAAAGGCCTAGTTCGATGGGGAATCGAACGCGGATGTCAAGCCCTACTGATACCATCAGGAAAGATTACATCAGGAAGGAGGATGTACACAGGAAGAGCAAGAGGGTTCTGTACACTCAAGATGAAATTGATTCTGACTGTTGTTTGTCCACTGAAGTACCTGGGATGTGTGCAAACGTAAGACCACCCCATGTGGTTGCAGCACAACCAACCGAGTGTCTTGGAGAAAACAGAGTTGCCGGTGAGGTGGACTGGGGCAATGTTCATGTCCATCTGGGTGGAGACGATGGTGCAGCCCCACCCATGGGAGTCAATATGATGTGTGCAGTACTAGGCATTAGAGACGATGGTGAAGATTCTGAATCAGATGAAGAAGCAGGCACTGTAGAGGATCAAGAATCTGGTGATGATGAAATAGACGAGGAACTTAACAATGAGGCTGGTATTCCAGTCGATGATTTGGGTGTTGAAGTAGAAGAAATGAAACATGACCATGAGTATCCTATAATTTCGGTCGGCACCGAGTTCAGGAGCATGCATGAGTTCAGGATGTTGTTCCGGCATTTTTGTATCAAGGGGGAGTTCGACGTTTATCGACTGAAGAACTCTGCCAAGAGGTATGAGGCCGTTTGCAAGTTAACATGGATGAATGCACGGGCCGAGGTACATTGTCCATGGAGGATCACAGCAAGATCCTTACCTGCGTCGACTGCAATTAGGGTATTGGGGCAATGAATGCAACAAACCATTAGAACTCTCTTTCTCTCTCTTTTCACTCTATAACTACAATTGATGTGCGATATCTTTCTGGCAACTAGTCGACTCCGCTTATCTTTTAAATGAATCTATGTTGCAGGTGAACAGAATGGGCCCTGCACACATGTGTCCGACAGGAAGCAAACTGAAATCCTCAATGGCTGATACTGAGTGGGTGGCTATGCAATCTATGTCCATACTAAAGGATAACCCTAAGGAGACCGCGAAGAATATTCAGACTAGCCTCGGTTCTAAATACAACATTTTCCTTCCGTATTACACGGTTTGGAAAGGTAAAGAGAAAGCTCTGGGGGTCTTACACGGGGATTGGACCAATAGCTTCAGGATGCTGTACAACTTCAAGGCGGAGATACAAGCTAGGTGTCCGGGGAGTGTTGTGGAGATTGACACCGAATCAGTAGGTGGTAAAATATATTTCAAAAGATTTTTCATGGTGCTTAAACCTTGCATCGATGGATTCAAGGGCGGCTGTAGGCCGTATCTGAGTGTAGACAACATTGTCCTAACTGGCAAATGGAAAGGTTGCCTGCCATCTTCCACTGGATGTTCCTAGTAGCATTCGGGCTGTTTGAAACAGAAATGGAGGAAAACTGGGTCTGGTTTATGAGGCAGCTCAGGAGATCAATAGGCCACATGGATCCATTGGCTATATCCACGGATGCATGCAAAGGGCTGACGAGTGCAGTGAAGGAGGTGTTCCTGCGAGCTGAAGGTAGAGAATGCCATGCCCATATGATGCTCAACTTGTACTCACACTACACATGCAGCGTATTTCGTTACATGTTTCCTACTGCTAGAGTTTACAAACCTAGTAGCAGCGATTATTTCATGAGCAAGATTTTTGCCGAAGCCTCTGAACTTCCAGAGTACTTAGCCATCCATCATTCACAGCTATGGAAGAGGAGTCAATTCAACCCTGACATCAAAGTTGATTACATAAACAACAACCTTGCAGAATGCCTGAATAACTGGGTGAAGGACATAAAAGTGCATCCTGTTCATATCTTGATGGACAACATGCATGGTATGATCATGAAGCTGTTAAATATAAGGAGAGAGATCGGTAGGATACTTAGAGGACATATGCTACCGCCAGTTGTATAGCAACTGCCCAAGAGAAGCCGAGGACTTGCTCATCTTAAGGTTCTCCTGTCAACCAACAGAAGCTGTGAGGTGGTCGATATGTCCAAGAGTGGCAAAAGGGATGTTGTGAACATCCAGCTGCGATAATGCACCTGCTTAGAGTGGCAGCATACCAGGAAAACTTACGACCACGCCTTGGCCTTCTTGGTGAAGAAAATAACTCTACCACATTTGGATTAGTATTTGTCAGACTACTATATGGAAAAGTTCAGAGCTGCGTACGCTGGATCCGTCGAGCCATGTACAGACCCATCTCAGTGGCCTCAAGTCCAACTGTCTTTCGAGATTTGCCAGCCAGTTACAAAAAGGGGCAGAGGAAGACCCCAGGTGAATAGGTTTAAGAATTTTCTCGAAAAGAAGGGTTCGGCTTTCTGTGCTACAAAGAAGGGAAAAAATAGATGCAAGACCTGCCATCTTATAGGCCATAGAGCAGCTGGATGTCCGCTTAATGCTCCCAAACCTAGGTATGAGATGGTACATTCACACAAAAAAATGTTTATAGTCTGTAGATATAAGGTAGTAATCCATGTACTGTTTTTTTACAGGAAGCGCAAGGTAAGAAACAAGACAGCCGACTCAGTGATTTTGCTGCGGGAAGAAAACCAAAACGAGTGGAGTGATGATGCAGGACAAGATTCTGGTGCTGATTGGCCTAACTTCCCTTGGCCCGGAGATGCAGGGTACGTGAAGGTAAGAAAATTGGCACCCAGGAAGAGGAAGAAGGCAGGAGATGAAGAAGCCAGTGGACGTGAAGGAAAGAGGAAGAAAGTTGGCACCCAAGCAGAGAAAGAGGGCTAGCAGTGTAGCAGCCTAATGATGTATTGAACTTGAACCTATATATGTAGTTCGGTTAAACTCTGGAGCTGTGTGCGTGGAACTTGTCGGGCGAAACAATCTGCCTCTCGTACTCGGAGTAAAATGTATCACGACTTTAGGATTTGATACGGCCGAGGCCACTAGTTGAATCCAAAACTGTGACTGTGCCACTACTATCTAAACAATCGCGATAGCTGAGCTGTTAAATCCTCTCCAAAATCGATGGGTGTTAGTGGCACAGACATGATTTATTTATAGGCGCTTAATAAATCCCTTCTGTTGGCATTACACTTATGATAAGTTTCTGGGCTGGAAAACAATTTCTTAAGCTGGCCGCTACACTCCACGAAGCAGCAACTTATTTCAGCTGCTGGACAACGACATGGCAACATAAACTGCAAATGCAACAGATAATGCCTAAATAATGAGGAAATTGTGCCCACTATCTGGCCTAATCTTGAGCCCGTCTGTCTCACCACCTCCCTGCCCCTGCCTCCCCTGCACCTGGCGAAGCTCCCGGATCTCTCGCTCCATCGTACGAATCTCCTCTTTCTTGTCCCACACAACATCTCGCAGATCTTGAACAAGCTCTTTGTGAAAACCTGTCAGTGGCTTTTCGATCCACACAAACTTGTCACAGCCAGTCCCCCTCCCTTCCTGCGTAGTAGATCGAAGGAAACAAAAAAAAGAATTACATTACGCTTTCCGGATCCGGGTTACCATTGTACCTATAGTAGGAACTTACCGCTCTGATGCTGCAGTTGCTGAATTTTCCTGCAGTATTTTCGTCGGTCCATGAAATCCATCTCGGCATCTTCTCACCACACAAACATAGCATATCGGGGTAGTAATCGTAGGGCGCCCTTCGGTACCTAATGGGGGCACCCGCCTGACGGCATTGAGCCGACCCTGATTCCGCCCGAGACGAACTGCACGAGCTGCAAGCCATGAGCGAGGGGAGAAAGGGCAGAAGAAAGAGGAGCCTTTGGATGTCAGGGTAGTGGTGAAGCGTGATTTATCCCTACTTAATAACTCGGACAGAATCCTACCGTCCACATTCGGCTGACAGGTGGGGGACCTAGCGTGTGGACTTGTCAAAAGAAACTCGCGCTTTTGTGGTTCAAAAGCCCTGCCGTGTGCATTGGACGAATTTTTTTGGTACCTTGCCCGTGTACATATCACTGGGAGGTCTTGCTCAGGAACTAGACACACCTGGCCCACAATCTTACTCCCTCCTAGGAACTTGTCATGGATCGCGCCGGCAGATCCATCCGCTCCACCGCTTCCGGTAGGGATCACCGCGGCAGATCCACCCTAAGATCCTACCATCGCAGTATCAAATGGCCATGGTTTATTGAGAGGAGCGATGATGCTACGTATGCGAGCTCGGCCCCTCCTACCTGTAGAAGGACTGATGCGGCGTCGAGCTCGAGCAGGAGCCGCCAGGCGCGACGGCGCTCGGTCCATACCAACCCCGTCACCTTCGTCATTGTCGATTCCGATGTGGAGGGTGACGGGGACGAAGCTGTGCAGAACACCATTGTTGCCTCCTTGGCGAAGGGCAAGCCATGGGCGGGAGTGGATGTCGCCGGGAAGGGCACGACGGTGTCACCAATCGAGGTGGACTCCGACGATAGCTATGTGATGTGGGTTTAGATGTTGTTTAGTATGGTTGAAATTTCGGTTGTGTTTAATGCGAGTACAATTATTGTAATGTGTTTGTCGACTTATATTAAGAAATGTGTGCAATAGCAGCCGATGAGTGCTTCCACTTTAGAAATTGTGTCTGTGCCATTTGCATGTTGCATTATCAACGTAGATTACTTGTAAACAATCCAACGAAAATCATCAGATTACAACCATCGGACGGGAGTGGCAGCATGGAAGAGAAGTTTGGACAGTGGCTTCGAGGGGAAGGACACTGGCAGGTGGGCCCTCGGAACACGTGACACTGACATGCGGGAGAGGGAGCACACGGTATTGCCGGTCTGTCCAGAGCAAGCGGACTTTGCAACGTGACAACAACAAGCTGATTGGACCAATATAATAACTCGTCGAAGTATTAAGGAGTACTGAAACTACAACTAGGGTACATTCGCACAACACGTATGCTCTAAGCACGTGAGAAGCATAGTCTAACAGTAACGACATCACAAGTACTACATTTGTCTGTCGGTCTTCTCGATACAAATGTAGAAATGCATCTGCCTGTTCGGTCCAGCACCGACAAGGTACTGATATGGAACGCATAGGATCAACCTTAGGTCCACATACTCCACCCCCCGCGACGTCGGGCAGCTCGGCGCCTCGGCTAGCACAAGAATGCTATCTGACGATGGCGGCTGGGCGTTCGCCCACATGCGCACCATGTATACGGGCAAGGCGCACGAGACCGACCTAACGCATACGGCACCCATGACGATGGGCCCGTCTCTGGTTCCCGGAACACCGGCGGTGATAGTCCACTGGTGGATCCATGTGTGGTTTGTGGAAAAGAACACACATGCAATGACTCTAGTGCTGGTTTGTGGTTTTAGTATAAGAACACACATGCAATGACTCTAGTGGTTGATCCATGTGTGGTTTGTGGAAAGAACACACATGCAATGACTAATGGTTGATCCATATGTGGTTTGTGGAAAGAACACACATGCAATGACCACTGGTGGATCCATGTGTGGTTTGTGGAAAAGAACACACATGCAGTGACTCTAGTGCTGGTTTGTGGTTTTAGTATAAGAACCAAAATGCAATGACTCTAGTGGTTGATCCATGTGTGGTTTCTGGAAAGAACACACATGCAATGACTCTGGTTGATCCATATGTGGTTTGTGGAAATAACACACGTGCAATGACCACTGGTTGATCCATGTGTGGTTTGTGGAAAGAACACACATGCAATGACCTCTGGTGGATCCATGTTGGTTTTAGTATAAGAACACACATGCAATGACTCTAGTGGTTGATCCATGTTTGTTTGTGGAAATAACACACATGCAATGACTCTAGTGGTTGATCCATGTGTGGTTTGTGAAAAGAACACACATGCAATGACTCAAGTGTTGGTTTTAGTATAAGAACACACATGCAATGACTCTAGTGGTTGATCCATGTGTGGTTTGTGGAAATAACACATATGCAATGACTCTAGTGGTTGATCCATGTGTGGTTTGTGGAAAGAACACAAATGTAATGACCACTGGTGGATCCATGTTGGTTTTAGTATAAGAACAAACATGCAATGACTCTAGTGGTTGATCCATGTGTGGTTTGTGGAAAGAACACACCTGCAATGACTCTGGTTGATCCATATGTGGCTTGTGGAAAGAACACACATGCAATGACTACTAGTGGATCCTTGTGTGGTTTGTGGAAAAGAACACACATGCAATGACTCTAGTGCTGGTTTGTGGTTTTAGTATAAGAACAAACATGCAATGACTCTAGTGGTTGATCCATGTGTGGTTTGTGGAAAGAACACACATGCAATGACTCTAGTGGTGGATCCATGTGTGGTTTGTGGAAAAGAACACACATGCAATGACTGTAGTGCTGGTTTGTGGTTTTAGTATAAGAACAAACATGCAATGACTCTAGTGGTTGATCCACGTGTGGTTTATGGAACGAACACACATGCACTGACTAGTGGTTGATCCATATGTGGTTTTTGGAAAGAACACACATGCAATGACCACTTGTGGATCCATGTGTGGTTTGTGGAAAAGAACACACATGCAATGACTCTAGTGTTGGTTTCTGGTTTTAGTATAAGAACAAACATGCAATTACACTATTGGTTGATCCATGTGTGGTTTGTGGAAAGAACACACATGCAATGACTCTGGTTGATCCATATGTCGTTTGTGGAAAGAACACACATGCAACGACCACTGGTGGATCCATGTGTGGTTTGTGGAAAAGAACACACAAGCAATGACTCTAGTGTTGGTTTGTGGTTTTAGTATAAGAACAAACATGCAATGACTCTAGTGGTTGATCCATGTGTGGTTTGTGGAAAGAACACACATGCAATGACTCTGGTTGATCCATGTGTGGTTTGTGGAAAGAACACACATGCAATGACCACTGATGGAACCATGTGTGGTTTGTGGAAAAGAACACACATGCAATGACTCTATACTGGTTTGTGGTTTTAGTATAAGAACACACATGTAGTGACTCTAGTGGTTGATCCATGTGTGGTTTGTGGAAATAACACACATGCAATGACTAGTGGTTGATCCATGTGTGGTTTGTGGAAAGAACACACATGTAATGACCACTGGTGGATCCATGTTGGTTTTAGTATAAGAACACACATGCAATGACTCTAGTACTGGTATGTGGTTTTAGTATAAAAACACACATGCAATGCTTCTAATGGTTGATCCATGTGTGGTTTGTGGAAATAACACACATGCAATGACTCTAGTGGTTGATCCTTGTGTGGTTTGTCGAAAGAACACACATGCAATGACCACTGGTGGATCCATGATGGTTTTAGTATAAGAACACACATGCAATGACTCTAGTGGTTGATCCATGTGTGGTTTGTGGAAATAACACACATGCAATGACTCTAGTGGTTGATCCATGTGTGGTTTGTGGAAATAACACACATACAATGACTGTAATTGGTCCAGATGTGGTTTGTGGAAAGAACACACATGCAATGACCACTGGTTGATCAATAAGTTGTTTGTGGAAAAGAACACACATGCAATGACCACTAGTGGATCCATGTGTGGTTTGTGGAAAAGAACACACATGCAATGACTCTAGTGCTGGTTTGTGGTTTTAGTATAAGAACAAACATGCAATGACTATAATGGGTCCACATGTGTGGTTTGTGGAAAGAACACACATGCAATGACTCTGGTTGATCCATATGTGGTTTGTGGAAAGAACACACATGCAATGACCACTGGTGGATCCATGTGTGGTTTGTGGAAAAGAACACACATGCAATGACTCTAGTGCTGGGTTGTGGTTTTAGTATAAGAACACAGATGCAATGACTCTAGTGATTGATCCATGTGTGGTTTGTGGAAAGAACACACATGCAATGACTAATGGTTGATCCATATGTGGTTTGTGGAAAGAACACACATGCAATGACCACTGGTGGATCCATGTGTGGTTTGTGGAAAAGAACACACATGCAATGACTCTAGTGCTGGTTTGTGGTTTTAGTATAAGAACAAAAATGCAATGACTCTAGTGGTTGATCCATGTGTGGTTTCTGGAAAGAACACACATGCAATGACTCTGGTTGATCCATATGTGGTTTGTGGAAATAACACGCATGCAATGACCACTGGTTGATCCATGTGTGGTTTGTGGAAATAACACACATACAATGACCTCTGGTGGATCCATGTTGGTTTTATTATAAGAACACACATGCAATGACTCTAGTGGTTGATCCATGTTTGTTTGTGGAAATAACACACATGCAAAGACTCTAGTGGTTGATCCATGTGTGGTTTGTGAAAAGAAAACACATGCAATGACTCTAGTGTTGGTTTTAGTATAAGAACACACATGCAATGACTCTAGTGGTTGATCCATGTGTGGTTTGTGGAAAGAACACATATGCAATGACTCTGGTTGATCCATATGTGGTTTGTGGAAATAACACACATGCAATGACCACTGGTTGATCAATATGTGGTTTGTGGAAAGAACACACATGCAATGAGTCTAGTGGTTGATCCATGTGTGGTTTGTGGAAATAACACATATGCAATGTCTCTAGTGGTTGATCCATGTGTGGTTTGTGGAAATAACACACATGCAATGACTGTAATGGGTCCACATGTGGTTTGTGGAAAGAACACACATGCAATGACCACTGGTTGATCCATAAGTTGTTTGTGGAAAAGAACACACATGCAATGACCACTAGTGGATCTATGTGTGGTTTGTGGAAAAGAACACACATGCAATGACTCTAGTGTTGGTTTGTGGTTTTAGTATAAGAACAAACATGCTATGACTATAATGGATCCACATGTGTGGTTTGTGGAAAGAACACACATGCAATGACTCTGGTTGATCCATATGTGGTTTGTGGAAATAACACACATGCAACGACCACTGGTGGATCCATGTGTGGTTTGTGGAAAAGAACACACATGCAATGACTCTTGTGCTGGTTTGTGGTTTTAGTATAAGAACGCACATGCAATGACTCTAGTGGTTGATCCATGTGTGGTTTGTGGAAAGAACACACATGCAATGACTAATGGTTCATACATATGTGGTTTGTGGAAAGAACACACATGCAATGATAACTGATGGATCCATGTGTGGTTTGTGGAAAAGAACACACATGCAATGACTCTAGTGCTGGTTTGTGGTTTTAGTATAAGAACAAAAATGCAATGACTCTAGTGGTTGATCCATGTGTGGTTTGTGGAAAGAACACACATGCAATGACTCTGGTTGATCCATATGTGGTTTGTGGAAATAACACACATGCAATAACCACTGGTTGATCCATGTGGGGTTTGTGGAAAGAACACACATGCAATGACCTCTGGTGGATCCATGTTGGTTTTATTATAAGAACACACATGCAATGACTCTAGTGAATGATCCATGTTTGTTTGTGGAAATAACACACACGCAATGACTCTAGTGGTTGATCCATGTGTGGTTTGTGAAAAGAACACACATACAATGACTCTAGTGTTGGTTTTAGTATAAGAACACACATGCAATGACTCTAGTGGTTGATCCATGTGTGGTTTGTGGAAATAACACACATGCAATAACTCTGGTTGATCCATATGTGGTTTGTGGAAATAACACACATGCAATGACCACTGGTTGATCCATATGTGGTTTGTGGAAAGAACACACATGCAATGACTCTAGTGGTTGATCCATGTGTGGTTTATGGAAATAACACATATGCAATGTCTCTAGTGGTTGATCCATGTGTGGTTTGTGGAAATAACACACATGCAATGACTGTAATGGGTCTACATGTGGTTTGTGGAAAGAACACACATGCAATGACCACTGGTTGATCCATAAGTTGTTTGTGGAAAAGAACACACATGCAATGACCACTGGTGGATCCATGTGTGGTTTGTAGAAAAGAACACATATGCAATGACTCTAGTGCTGGTTTGTGGTTTTAGTATAAGAACAAACATGCAATGACTGTAATGGGTCCACGTGTGTGGTTTGTGGAAAGAACACACATGCAATGACTCTGGTTGATCCATATGTGGTTTGTGGAAAGAACACACATGCAATGACCACTGGTGGATCCATGTGTGGTTTGTGGAAAAGAACACACATGCAATGACTCTAGTGCTGGTTTGTGGTTTTAGTATAAGAACACACATGCAATGACTCTAGTGGTTGATCCATGTTTGGTTTGTGGAAAGAACACACATGCAATGACTAATGGTTGATCCATATGTGGTTTGTGGAAAGAACACACATGCAATGACCACGGGTGAATCCATGTGTGGTTTGTGGAAAAGAACACACATGCAATGACTCTAGTGCTGGTTTGTGGTTTTAGTATAAGAACACACATGCAATGACTCTAGTGGTTGATCCATGTGTGGTTTGTGCAAAGAACACACATGCAATGACTCTAGTGCTAGTTTCTGGTTTTAGTATAAGAACAAACATGCAATGACTCTAGTGGTTGATCCATTAATGGTTTGTGGAAAGAACACACATGCAATGACTCTGGTTGATCCATATGCGGTATGTGGAAAGAACACACATGCAATGACCACTGGTGGATCCTTGTGTGGTTTGTGGAAAAGAACACGCATGCAATGACTCTAGTGCTGGTTTGTGGTTTTAGTATAAGAACAAACATGCAATGACTCTAGTGGTTGATCCATGTGTGGTTTGTGGAAAGAACACACATGCAATGACTCTGGTTGATCCATATGTGGTTTGTGGAAAGAACACACATGCAATGACCATTGGTGGATCCATGTGTGGTTTGTGCAAAAGAACACACATGCAATGCCTCTAGTGCTGGTTTGTGGTTTTAGTATAAGAACAAACATGCAATGACTCTAGTGGTTGATCCATCTGTGGTTTGTGGAAAGAACACACATGCAATGACTCTGGTTGATCCATGTGTGGTTTGTGGAAAGAACACACATGCAATGACCACTGGTGGATCCATGTGTGGTTTGTGGAAAAGAACACACATGCAATGACTCTAGTACTGGTTTGTGGTTTTAGTATAAGAACACACATGCAATGACTCTAGTGGTTGATCCATGTGTGGTTTGTGGAAATAACACACATGCAATGACTCTAGTGGTTGATCCATGTGTGGTTTGTGGAAAGAACACACATGCAATGACCACTGGTGGATCCATGTTGGTTTTAGTATAAGAACACACATGCAATGACTCTAGTGCTGGTTTGTGGTTTTAGTATAAGACCACACATGCAATGACTCTAGTGGTTGATCCATGTGTGGTTTGTGGAAATAACACACATGCCATGACTCTAGTGGTTGATCCATGTGTGGTTTGTGGAAAGAACACACATGCAATGACCACTAGTGGATCCATGTTGGTTTTAGTATAAGAACACACATGCAATGACCCTAGTGGTTGATCCATGTTTGTTTGTGGAAATAACACACATGCAATGACTCTAGTGGTTGATCCATGTGTGGTTTGTGAAAAGAACACACATGCAATGACTCTAGTGTTGGTTTTAGTATAAGAACACATGCAATGACTGTAGTGGTTGATCCATGTGTGGTTTGTGGAAATAACACATTTGCAATGAATCTAGTGGTTGATCCATGTTTGGTTTGTGGAAAGAACACACATGCAATGACTAGTGGTTTATCCATACGTGGTTTGTGGAAAGAACACGCATGCAATGACCACTGGTGGATTCATGTGTGGTTTGTGGAAAAGAACACACATGTAGTGACTCTAGTGCTGGTTTGTGGTTTTAGTATAAGAACAAATATGCAATGACTCTAGTGGTTGATCCATGTGTGGTTTGTGGAAAGAACACACATGCAATGACTCTGGTTGATCCATGTGTGGTTTGTGGAAAGAACACACATGCAATGACCACTGGTGGATCCATGTGTGGTTTGTGTAAAAGAACACACATGCAATGACTCTAGTACTGGTTTGTGGTTTTAGTATAAGAACACACGTGCAATGACTCTAGTGGTTGATCCATGTGTGGTTTGTGGAAATAACACACATGCAATGACTCTAGGGGTTGATCCATGTGTGGTTTGTGGAAAGAACACACATGCAATGACCACTAGTGGATCCATGTGTGGTTTGTGGAAAAGAACACACCTGCAATGAGTCTAGTGGTTGATCCATGTTTGTTTGTGGAAATAACACACATGCAATGACTCTAGTGGTTGATCCATGTGTGGTTTGTGAAAAGAACACACATGCAATGACTCTAGTGTTGGTTTTAGTATAAGAACACACATGCTATGACTCTAGTGGTTTATCCATGTGTGGTTTGTGGAAATAACACATATGCAATGTCTCTAGTGGTTGATCCATGTGTGGTTTGTGGAAATAACACACATCCAATGACTGTAATGGGTCCACATGTGGTTTGTGGAAAGAACACACATGCAATGACCACTGGTTGATCCATAAGTTGTTTGTGGAAAAGAACACACATGCAATGAGTTTAGTGGATCCATGTGTGGTTTGTGGAAAAGAACACACATGCAATGACTCTAGTGCTAGTTTGTGGTTTTAGTATAAGAACAAACATGCAATGACTCTAGTGGTTGATCCATTAATGGTTTGCAGAAAGAACACACATGCAATGACTCTGGTTGATCCATATGTGGTCTGTGGAAAGAACACACATGCAATGACCACTGGTGGATCCATGTGTGGTTTGTGGAAAAGAACACACATGCAATGACTCTAGTGCTGGTTTGTGGTTTTAGTATAAGAACAAACATGCAATAACTCTAGTGGTTGATCCATGTGTGGTTTGTGGAAAGAACACACATGCAATGACTCTGGTTGATCCATATGTGGTTTGTGGAAAGAACACACATGCAATGACCACGGGTGGATCCATGTGTGGTTTGTGGAAAAGAACACACATGCAATGACTCTAGTACTGGTTTGTGGTTTTAGTATAAGAACATAGATGCAATGACTCTAGTACTGGTTTGTTGATTTAGTATAAGAACACACATGTAATGACTCTAGTGGTTGATCCATGTGTGGTTAATGGAAATAACACACATGCAATGACTCTAGTGGTTGATCCATGTGTGGTTTGTGGAAAGAACACACATGCAATGACCACTGGTGGATCCATGTTGGTTTCAGTATAAGAACACACATGCAATGACTCTAGTGGTTGATCCATGTTTGTTTGTGGTTTTAGTATAAGAACAAACATCCTCTCTCTCTATCTCTCTCTCGTAGAAGCCCAAACATGTGCCCACTCTGTCTGCTACGCCCTGATTGGTTGTCGCAGCTGTCACGCGGATCGTGCATACCAACCGTTGATCCTGTGTGATCCACCGAGGCTCGTTGCACACGTCATGCCCTTCACAGGATAGCGCGAGACAGCACGGACGTCTCCCTCAACGAGACTTCTACAAGAAGGACATGATGCCGTCCATGGAAAAAGTGGTCGAGTAGTCATGTCATGTTTAATCTAGTCTGCAAAGGCTACAAGTATACTACACGGCAACTGGTCATCCATAGACCACTGGCTATACCATTTTTACTATGCAGCGCGCCCGCACTCTCACTTCCGTCAGGCCCCCACCACACAAACCTTCCACGCGGAAGCCGCAGCCGGAAGAGCTGTCAACCGGGGCCCTCGAGGAGGCCTAAACGTCCCCGCATTAAAAACCCAGCCTACCGGGTCCTCCATTCGCACTCATCCACTACTCTCTCTTCCCTATCCAGCAAAACACCACAATCTTGAACATACTTGCATGAACCTTCTCCATGAAACCAGTGCGCGGGGGTGAGTGTCCGGGCATCGCCGCCGGGGTGGTGCTTCACGCGGCAGATCTGGAGGAGCAGCACGCAGCACAGGCCGACGAGGACGTGCAGTTCAACCCCTTGGGGGGACCATGTGCATGCCGGTGCTGACGACTTCGGAGGCGCCGATGAGGGCGTGGAGTTCGACGAACACGCTCCGCTCATGTACTCAGAGGTACATCTATTTCTACATGTTTCATATTTTCTGCTCGAGCTTAATCTATTTCTACATGTTTTATATTTTCTGCTCGAGCTTAATCTATCTAGGCGTCATAAAAAATCTAGTCCTAATGATTAGATGCAACGTACGAACCGGTACATGGAGAGATCTAGTCTGTTCTGAATGAATCCACATTATTTATTTATTAATAAGTTACCAAGAACACAAACCACATTAATTTAGGAGCGAGCTGGGGAGACGGCCGTAATGAACTGCTGAACCTGTATAGACATGTTATTGCATCGAAAGTAACTTGGAATGGTGGAAGAAATATATATTTATTATTTTGCTCATTTTGGTTTATATTCCATACATTATAGGTGTATTCAAGTGAGATGGACTCTCACAAGGAGACCAGGGACAACAAGAGCCGCCATGTCATGAAGAAGCTCAAGAGCGGGATAATCCCTTTCCGCACTCGACTTGGGGAGCTCAGGTGCCCTTTCTGTAAGAAAGGAGTCAACCCGAGGATTGCCAGCTTGATTCCGCATGCGGTTGGCATCGGTAAAAGCCCGGCTAGTAAACACAAGTTGGCGACCAAGGCTAAGCACGCTGCTTATGGCAAGTTCCCAAGGGAGTATGTCAAGAACGGCCTAGTGTCCCCTTACTTAGGAATCAACAACTCCTAGCCGACCAACCCCGTCACTATGTTGGCCCGGCCACTAATAATATTTAGTTCTCTTACCGTATCTAGACCCTTAAACTATGTGGATTTCTATTTTCGTACCCTTCAAAATATATTCAAGTTCATCTGTTTATGTTGTTAAAGATCCGGTGGCATACTCGTTATTTTGCATGGATAGAGGGGTGCCCCCGACAGATATAAGGGTTATCCTGTCCGCTAGATCACAGAGGATCAACGGTTGGTGGGCAAAACTGAGTACAACTGAATCGCCATGGTTAGACACGAAGGAAAAAAACGTGACTCACGGTACGCGTGTGCGGTGCACGGGGCGGTAGCGGACACGTGTGGCCGTGCACGGTGCATTATCCTACACAGTGCTCGGTACTGTAACGAAATGCCGCTTCCCTTCTCCTTTAATAGATGCCTCCCAACTCCCACTCCCACTCATCACGCACCCGCTCACTCAACCGTTTCCACTGTCCCATCACCTTCTGCAAATGCCCAACAAAACCCCAACCACGCCGGCGATGGAGAAGATCGGCACGGTGGCCATCGGTGCCTCCAAGGCAGCCGGCGAGGAGCCCCCCGTCCCCGTCCCCGCATCCGCCATAGCCTCTAGCTAGGAGGCCCCCGCCGGTCTCGGACAGATCCCGCTCGGCTGGGACCCCTACGAGGAGGTTGTCTACATAAGGCCGGAGAAACCCTACGACACCAGCATCACCAACCCGTGGTCTAAGGTAACCAGGGGTTTCTCCCCTTCCCTTGTTCTTCCCCCGTTCCCATCATTGGATGCTAGATCGTATGTTATTAGGGCTCGGCTGTTCGTATTTTTTACAGTAGCTAATCCTATTGTGTTAGATCTCGATTTTCGATGAATCCCCCTGTTCGTAGTTGGGATCGGAATTCAATTTGGTTTGAGATTTGGGGAATAATCGGGAGATCTCATTCGGTTAATTTATGCAAAAAATCAATCCTGATAATCAAAGTATCTCAATCATGTCCTTATTTCACTATTTTGTTTTTTCCAACAGGAGCATAGCAGCGACCTCCGCAGCGACGACGAGTCGTAGGACACCAAGACTCGTCATGTGCTGAGGGGGCTGAAGTCCGGTCAGTACAACAACTTCTTCGCTGGCGACGTGTATAGGTGCCCCTTCTGCCCCACCAGGAGGCTCCGCGGCACAGACTTCAACTCCCTCGTGAAGCATGCCAAGGACGTGAGGACCTGCGGCGAGTCCGTGAACGTCCACGGCTTCAGGGCCAAGCACCAGGCGCTTGGTCTTCACCTCCGCAACCTCTAGAAGGTGGCTATCGAGGAGGGTCGCATGCCCCCGATTAGACCCAAGGCACCCAAGGTCAAGGGGCTAGGCAGCAAGAAGTGGAGGAGGCGCCAGAGGGAGGAGGCAGATGCCCTCCTGGCAGAGGCCACGAGGGGCCACTGATCAGCTGCTGCTGTTGCTGTAAAGTAGCTTCTTTTGTCTTATCTGTGTTGAAGCAGTCCGCTGCTGCTGCTGCTGAGAAGCCTAATTGTCGAACCTCGTTAAGTACCGTACTATATAACCTATATTAGCTGCTTTATCTACATCTGCTCTATTTACTGAATTTATTTATGGTGCTGGTTTGTTTTGCTGCTCTAGATTTGCTACCAGATTGGGGTAAACCGATCGCAAAAGGAACAATGAATGAAGATAGAAGCTGCTCTAGATTCCCTACCTTTTTGGGCAAAAAAACACAACTGTTAGAGAGAGAGGGGAAAAGGCGCTCTTTAAAAAGGCCACTTTAGGCGTCATGGCGCACGTAACGGCCAAGCCTTTGACCAGACGGCACCCCCCTCCGAGCGCATGTGAGGGCTTCAGAATATCGGGAGGGCAAAGTGAGGAAAAACGAGACACAATGTTGCTATAGCTAAATCTGACAAAAAGATGAATTTGGCTTTACCATGCAATTTGGCTAGAGCTCCACAATGTAGATATTCTAAATCCCTAAACTATGTGGTGCGTTGAAACCTAATGCTTTTCCACCGACACGTGTGTTGCAAAGTTGCTTGATCGTGCATGCTTACACAAGTAGCCTACAGAGAAACTTATAGAACCATGGGCAAATGAGCTTCATTTTGGCAAATTCAGGACAAGCTTTGCGCAATCAGCAGGCCTGATCGGCTGGGCGGCTGCCCCGGGGTGCAGGGATGCTAGGTCCATGTCTATGCTTACACTTCTTAAACTTGTACACTTCCTTCTGTCCTGTCACGTTACGTCGTGTCAGCACCGCGCACCCACTGCGGATCGGCAACAGGACGGTGGTCCTCGTGACCGGTCTTTGCCACGCCAAAGCCACGTCGCACACCCGTCCCATCGCCTACCGGGACGGACGCCGAATTTAATCGCTAGGATTGGAAACCGTCGGTGCTCGCCCGGTCAAACTTTCTTCCGCAAGGGTATGACCGGAATATTGGTAAACAGAATTTAAGCATCGCCTTCTGTCTCCTCAGCACATCACTTTGCAAAAATCCCCAACTCATTCCTTCCGCCGGCGCCGCCACGCAAGAACCATCGACGCTACCGCAGGCACCGCCTCCGCCTGGCCATACCACCGCAACAGATCACTCCACCTCCACGCCTAGTCCCAGCCACCACTACCGAAACTAGGCCACCGCCGCCGCATTAGCTGCTGCCATGGACGCAGAGTACGGCGTGTTCGGCGGCGGGAGCGACTATACCGACGAGTACACCGTCACCTCCCATGGCACCACCAAGATGACGGTCGTCCACACAAACGTGTCAGCGGAGGTGGCCAAGGTCATCGCAATGTACGAGCGGTGGCTACAAGATCCGATGGACAGGTACAAGATCGTTGGCCTTGACCTCGAGTATACCAGAGATAGGAAGAGGATAGTGCTTTTACAGCTGTCCATGCGTAACCACTGCCTACTATATCACGTATGTAGGGCCAAATCTGTATGCCCGGAGCTTCGCGAGTTCCTACATAGGAGGGAGATCTACTTCGCCAGCATCAACATCAAGAACGACACTCCGAAGCTAGAACAGGATCTCCTCATTCATGTCGTCAATCACGTCGATCTCCAACGTTTGTGGAGGTACCCGAATGGCGGTACGGGGAAAGCCGGCATGGCTAGACTCACTTCCGACATCATCGACCGTGAGTACACCGGCATGAAAATCGAGTTCCCGAAGCACCTGCACGAGCGATGGGAGTGGAGGCACCTGGATTACGATGCGATCAAGTACGCAACCAAGGACGCGTATGTCTACTACGAGATGCTCAACAGGATCTGGAGGGTGGGTGAGTGTGTTGTTTACCACTACTAGTTTCGCATTTTGTTCCTAATTTTATCTCGCCTGTATTTTATCTCGCCTGTATTTTCTAAGCATTCTGTGTGTAAGAACCAAGCTCGTATGATCCCTGTGCTATTAGCTACTTAACCTGTATGAATTACATTCCCCCTTTTGTATGCTCAACATTCATTCTTACAAATTCTGTCTGCGTCATTTGCATGCGGCAGAATCCAGGACTAACATGCATAAGGTGTGATACAGTCATAAGTCATAACCAAACCTAGATTATAGAGGAGGATACAGTCATAAACCAGATTATAGTTTGATAAAGGTAATACACAGCAGTTCGTAATTGCTCACATAGTGTACTTATGAAATAACATGTTTTCATAAACACAACAATCATGCACTAATAGTCTACATCCCAGCCTGTTGGAGAAGGCAACCGATCCCAGGATGCCTTCGATCGCTTGCCCTGGTTTGTAGATTCATATACGATCCGGCATCTGGGACAAACAACCTGCCTTGGTGGTGGTTCAATGATGCGATGCCTGGAACGAGATTTTACAATCTGGCGGTACATCTCGTGGCTAACATACTCGTCAATTGCAGCGTACTTCAGATTAGGTTCAGAAAGTGGCTTATCCTCCTAGTAATCGTGCCCTAAACGCCTCCACGAACATCTCGACAATCTATCCTTCATGTCAGCGTACCACGGGTCTATGAGTTCGGAGGCAAGAGCGGCCGTCCCGGTCTTGCTGTCCTTCGTCCCTGGGATCCAGTAAATTTCCTAGATGTCCACTCTGCACTCCTTTGGGATTCTAATGTTGACAGTCGGGCTTTCAAGAAGTTTACTATTATTCGTGATGTCAACACTGGTAAATGTTATGTGCTGGTTCACGAGAAATTCATGAAACAGATCCCTAATGCTTTCGCCCCACCTGCATGAAAATGAATTCAGACAAATAATATAGCAATAACTTTTGCAAACAGACAGTTTAGGAACAAAAAGATAGCAAAGTCTACCAGATCCCGTCAGCCCCCTTCTCACAAAAAGGCTGGTATACGAGGACGTGCCCCTTCATGGAGAGTTGCACCACGGCGATCCTATGGCAATCGCAGCTGTACTCGAGGTCGAGACCTACGAACCTGTTTTCTTCGAACTGCAGCCAACTCGTGAAATTATTCAGAGTGTTCCTCACCGTCTGAGGGTCGGTGGTGTAGACGACATCGATCTTCTTCCCGCCATGTACTTTTATGTCGAAGTGCGCAATTTCTTGCCTACCGTTGTTTCGGACGTCCGGAGCGTCCATGACTACAGGCAAGAGGGAAAGGATACGGAGGAAGGGGGTGATGCAGTGGTGGAGGAAATGGATGAGGCCGTGGAGGAGAAAGACAATGAGGGTGTGGAGGAGGGAATGAGACGGAGAAGTGGAAGATTGGAACCGCCCTTACCAATATGTGGAATGACGCACGACTGTTCGTAGTAGGGTGAAGGTGGCGAAAAATGGTGGTTTTACACGTCGACGCTAGCACTTCCTAAAATTTGTTCTGCGCCACTTGCATGCGGTGGAATCAATTCAAACGTAGGCACGTTTACGCGTGCCGACCTTCACTCACTGACAGGCGGGCCGCACATTTCCCTTTTACGATTTATTTTTTCACTTCCTTAGACGGTTCCGGTGCCCGCCCTCAATAATTACGCCCCCGTTCTTTTCTTCCACGCGGACGATAACCGGCGGCGGCGGCGGTTCCTTGCAGATTCGCTCCCCACTCGAACAACTGCACCCATCCCTGATTCCACCCCCTCTCGAATCCATCTGCCTCCTTATCACAACGCCTCCATTAATCCACCGGATTCCAGACTCCATTTGCCGCTGTGGGTAGAGCTTGGGGTAGCAGCAGGCTGAAGCGAAAGGCATGCGACGATGACGCGGATGGCCAGGGCAACTGCTACCGTGAGGATTGGGGATGGCCGAACCTCAGCGCCGCGAACATGCATAGGATCGCCTCAGAGTTGGACATCATCTCAGCCGGCCGCCTCACTCGCTGCATCCCTGGCTACCACGTGACGATGCGGAACATGGACGAACAACCGTTCGGCACGCCAGGCCTTCTTTACCCTGATAACATCAAATGGCTAGACGACTGCGATGGCCACGTAAGTTCCAGTATCTAGCTTATTCGTTCAGTCATATCATTGATTCATATGTGCTGAACTCTCATCGGAATCCTATGTTCCTTTCGTCGAACGTGTTGTGTGCACGCGCGGTTTGAACAAATCAAACCATTTAAGACTATTCTGTACAGCGGAAGCTCTGCTCGTACCTGATATTCTGGTATTTTCGTACTGACACAGTCTTACTTTAGGTGATAGACGAGTTGTCAATTTCGATTTGCAATGGAATGCCTGCTAGGTGATATTCTGTTTCCTAAAATAAAACAAACAGATTAGACGATTTAAGGCTGTTATGCCCCGAGCTGTTTAATTATGATCATCGTAAGGAGTTTGTTCTGGGGGGCTCTGCTCCTACTCCATATATTGAGTATCTTCGTAGTGACACGGGCACAATTTAGGCGATATCTGAGGAGACACTCGTATTTAGGCGATATTTTGTGTACTTTAATATAAAGGTCCAGTTGTCAAATTGTATCTGCAATGGAATCCATCCTAGCTGATTGTACCAACTGACAACAAACTCTGCAGAATATTCATGCAAAACTGATGCTGCTGGATAAGTGGTCGGAATCAGTAGTGGTGAATATCAAGGATGAAGAAGAGACGGAAATGAGAGATGACCAGAACTGGGTGGGTGGCAACGGCGAGTGGCTGGTCCTTTTATCCTAGGATGGGAGTACTTGGACTCTAAAAATTGCTACAGATCGAAGAGACTTGCAGTGCCATCTTTGAAGGGTGTCGGCATTACTGCATTCAACAGCGGGTGGCTGCCGCCCATTTCCGAATTCGCTTACAGGTTCAACATGCCAGAAGTTGAGCTCGTGAAGGTACAGCTCCCACACAGACCGCGGGAGGGGGCGTGGAAGAACTGGGAGTACAACCTCTTAGCGGTGTTCGATAAGGCAACCACATTCATTAGATGCCCAGAAGACAAGGAATGGACAGTCTTGCGCGACGACTTCCTGCGGCCGGAGAAGTATGTCGACGCCGTCTTCACCTACGACTACTCTTCATACAGACCGCAGCGCATTTATGCGGTCACTGAACCTAGCGGTGACGTGCATGTTTGGGAGACGTCCATTTGGGGTGAGTCATGGTGTCATACAGCATGTAAAATCTCATTCAAAATTCTGCATACTGACTGTTAGTAACACGCAGCCCCGCACATAATTCTAGCTCCGGTCATCGAAGATGCAGTAGCAGATGCTGAACTTGGGACACGGCGCTGGTTCCTGGCACCTCTCGAAGACAACACGGAACATCATGATGAACTCTTGTGGATTCATATCAGGGGAGCACTAAACAACATTGGTGATACAATAGAACATTTGGGGACACAACTTTCTTCATACCCATCGCTGCGGTGTTATGTTTTCTCGAGGTCCGCATGCCCATTCGAAGACCCAGTAGAGCAAGTCTGGAGCAGAGTCAACAATTTGAAGGGACAATTTGTGTTTCTTGGGATCAACTACCCTTTCTTTGTCGGAGCCCCTGGAGCTGTTGAACCTGTAATTGCTTAGGAAGCCCTTGCCCCTGATGCTGCTGCTAATGCTGGTGGTGTTGGTGGTGGTGGAGCTGACGAAGAACTAGCTGCTGCTGCTCCTGGTGAAGCTGACGAAATACTTGGTGATGCTGCTGCTGGTGAAGCTGACGAAATACTTGCTAATGCTGCTGCTGGTGAAGCTGACGAAATACCTACTGAGGCTGCTTCCAGAGTCTAGGAAGAACATGCTGGTGTTGTTGCTGAGGTGCCAGCACTTCCAGTGTTGATAGCAGACTGTGTGTTTGCTGCACACTCACACGCCTATCATGTTGACACTCCAGATCCGACCTGGAGTCGAATCCACGTCGGGGGGAGGGGGCCTACAATTGGCTCATTAGTGGGGTCGTACTATTTGAAGGAGGATGAAAGACGGCCAAACGCAGCATTCTGGTTCGTTCCGACGATACCACCAGCTCTAGGGACCTAGTGCTCATACTGGCAGATCCAATGAACCATTTGTCTTTATCTTTATCATTAGTTACGCTTATGTGTTTAAAGACTAAGTTGTGCTTATTTGTGTAAGACTAAGTTAGGCCTAACTGCGTAATATTCAGTGAAGCCCAACTTTTCTTTCCACGCCCATAACAACAGAATTGCACCATAGAACATACAAATGTAATGTGCATACCACACATTTTTTCTCAGGATAACAACCACTTCAAGCAAATGATACATCGTATACGCATTTGAACGCATCACTAGAATGTGCCACCTATTGATGATTGATGACATGTATCTAGATTTTCTGTGCTTATTTGCATTGGATCGCTCATTGATTTGTTCACATATTTTTTGGCAATGGCTGATGAACTCCACTCTCTTGGTAACTTGCTTTGTCAGCGAGCACTTGTTGATGCAATGCAAAGTACAGAACATGGTTGTCATCATCATTCCATTTAGGTTCTCTATGTTTCGTCATCACGGAGCTACTAATTTCAAATGAAAATCTAGTAAACAGTATATGTGTACATTGTTAGAGTATGCTACGGGCACGGTACATACATGTTTTTCTACAATCACAAGAAGAAAACTTGATGCATTTTCACCTTGTTGGCGTTATGCCAAACTCGGTGGATGTGGCTTTGGGGTTCAGAGAGGAAGGCGCCGTGGCAGGTGCGTGTGCGACCACGGCGACGGCGAGCTCGGATTCTGGAGGAGACCAACAGGACCAAGCATGGTCGGCATGGGTACAGATCTCACCCGGGAATGAATTCCCGTCCCCGCACCGTGCCAATGGTGCGGTCATGGTGAGGGCGAGCTCCGATTTGGGATGGGGAGGAGAACGGGTCGAGCAGGTTTGTCCAAGTCCTAGTTCCGCGCCATGGCCGCGACCACAGATTGCCGCCCGGAGGAAGAAGCAGACGCATAAAGGATGTATGCGCCAACACTGCAAGCCTACATGGCAGCGACGACAGCATCGACATAACGGCGAAAGCTGACAGGGGGACCCAACTTGACGGCCGTTAGCCTGATTTTTTGTATTGAAACGTAAAGTTGAATTCGTGCCGAAAAGGACCCTCTGAGTATTTGGCACGCCAAATATAGTCATCACGGATGATATCAGGGAACTCGGGTACCGCGTTGCCTGGCCACCCCAACTTGCGGGCCGCAAAATGATATTCTCCCGAACAGCTTATCCTCAATGGATGTTGTGGGTGTCTCGTCGCGAGTGCGGCGCTGCCATACTTGCATGGTTTCCCTGAGTCGCGGTGTCCACCGCTACGGTACACGCTGTTGCGGTTGTCGTCGCGTCTATCGGCGTAGCCGGCTGCGACCATGTTGACATCGTCGCGGTCATCGTAAGTGTGCATTCGACGTTTGCTTCGACGATCGCGTCTGCGCTCGAGTTCTGCTTCATCGTTAGAGTGAACATGATTTTTCACCAAATCTTCTCCATCTGCCCACCGATTCGCGATTTCCATCAGGTGGTCAATGGTTTTGGGCTTCGAGCAGCCCAACTCCTGCCTAAGCTCTATGAGGCAAACGCCGCCGTTGAATCCGTCGATTGCGCGATCCTCCGAGATATTTTTCGCGGAGTTTTTGATGATGGACCACCTCTGGATGTATGAGCGTAGCGATTCGCCCGACCTTTGCTGGCAGGACCTCGGTTCTTCGATTGACGCAGGCCTTTTGTAGGTGCCCTTGAAGTTGCGCACAAAGCTGTAGACCAGCTCTTCCCAACTGCGAATGGATCCGCGTGGGAGGTTGTTTGAGCCATGCCCGGGCGGCGCCCTTTAGTTGTAGCTACAGGCATTGCATGGCCGTGCTTCGACTCTCGCTGTGGAGCCTGACGGAGGAGATGTGGTCCTCTAACCATATTTTTGGGTCCTACAGACCGTCAAACTTTGGGTTCTCTGATGGGATCTTAAACCCCTTGGGAATTCGCTTTTGCCTAATGGCCCTGCTAAAGCATCTAGTGCCACAGAGCTCCACATCTTCGTCTTCTGAGTCAGTCGATCGGGCACGTCGCGCCCTTGACTTGTCGATCTTGCGCCGCGTGATGTCATCACGCGCGTCGTAGTCATGGTCGTGTCGTCGTGAGCGGCGGCGTCGAGACAGGTCATGACTATCGTCGCTGGATGAGGGCGAGGAATAGCGTTTTGCCAGAGCCTTGCCTTTCTTCAGCTCTGGTGTCGGCTCTTTGTTGAGAGCGGCTTCGATTAACCCCAAGCATGCGATCGTAGATTGGTGCATGGCAGCTCGAGGATCTCCAGCTGGCGGCTGGTTGATGAGGAGGTACATGGTGGCCACCGTTACCGCGGCTTGTGGCGTTTTTGGAAGCACGTTGCCACGCGTATCCACCGTCATGGAGCCGAAGTCGAGGACCTTTGCAGCTTCTACATGCTCTTGTTCGGTGAGATGGGCCAGTCGAGATCGCCTCTTGTTAGCGATGTACTCGTTGCACTTGGAGGAGGATCCTCCGTGGGAGGAGAGCCCGGCTCGTCGGAGGCTCGACTCGTCTGCCACCTTTTTACGCGCCTCGAGTTGCGTGGTTGTTTGCAGTGTGCGTTTGTATTCTTCTTTTAGGAGCCAATGGTAGCCCATCAACAGTTCTTGCAGGGAGCCGAAAGGCAGAGGGTGGCCTCGTAGGGCTTCTCGGCAGCAGGCCCACTCGAGATCGTTGAGCCTTATCATGACGCGTTCCACAGTTTGCTCGTTCACCATGGTGGGGGGTTCGGCTGCCCCTCCGTTGTTGACAGGGGCGCTGTTAGTGGGGCCGCCGTTGGGTGGTCCACCATTAGGTATGCCGCCGTTTGGCAGATCGGTTCCATTGCCACCGTTGCCCGTGTTGTCGCGGTTGGTGGAGGAGTCGCCCGCGTTGATGACGGCGCACATGAAGTGGTTGGGGGAAGCTACTGCTTCCACAACTTTCAGATCCGGAACCGTAGGCTCCATATTCAGTTAATAGATCGCCCAGATCGGATTCACGACTGTTGTCGCTATCCGTATTCTCGACTGTTGTCGAGGCATTGAGCTCACTGAGGGTGCCAATTGGCGGAGGGAACCATGATGCTGGAGCTATCGAGGGCGTTGTCGGCTGGTTAGGCACGCGAAGCTTGCCCATCTGGCCAACTTGGAAGCGGAAGCTCCCGATCGCCAGGATAATTCCATCGCCCACAGACTCGAAAGCCGAGCGAGTGGTCGGCGTGTGGACGGTGAAGTCGAACGCGCCGAGGAGCTAGTGAATCTCCGCTATTGTAGAGTTGTAGATCGCAGTTGATGGGGCCGAAGAAGCCGCATCATCAACACTCCCAATTCCCACAGACGGCGCCAATTTACGAGGGTTTAACTCATCAATGCCCATTGTCATGGACTTGGGTTTTGGAGAAGAAGGGAGCGCTGGAAGCATCAATCGCTAGCAAACAAGCACATAGGGGAACTCGAAGATTTACCTAGGTTCAGGCCTTGCAGAGGTCCCTACTCCTGCTTGTCTGCTCGTGGAATTAATAGAGGAATCGAAGATTACAATGGTGCGCAGATGCAATCTGGCAAGGGTTGTGGAAACTAGGGTTGTGTGTGTCTTCCTCGCCGCCCCTCCTAGCCTTTATATAGATAGGCTAGGTCTCGGGTAGCAGGTCGAGTCGGTTACAGGTTAGGGTTTCCCTTTAAACTTTCTATCTTTAGCTTCTTCTTATTCATGCAAGCAATCTAGAGTCCGTAGGTTACTCAAGTTCTCCATTTGGGCCTTGGCGACACCGTGGACTTCTGCTGTATTCAGGCCGTATATACCAAGCTCGAGTACATGTAGGGTATACCCATGTCAATCACCAAGCCATAGATATCAACAAGGATCTGACGTATCCTGAAGTACCCATCCATATTTTGGAAGAAGCCTTCATAACCACCAGGACCCGAAGTATCAAGGTTCTCAAGATCCAGTGGAGCAACCATACCGAAGAAGAAGCTACCTGGGAGAGAGAAGATTACATTAGGACCGAGTTTCCAGATCTCTTTAGTTCCTAGTTTTCCTTAAATCTCGGGACGAGATTTTTTTTAAGGAGGGAAGGTTTGTAACACCCCAAAACTTTAATCAAGATTATCAAGTTCTAATCACCCAATTTCGGGTTAACAAAAACTTTTACTAATAAAATGATTATGAATGCATGTTAGTTTGCATTAATATGTGATTGATTGAAATTGCCATGCTTGATTGTTACAAATGATGAGAAAAGGTTTAAAGGTGAATAATACATCATCTAGGCCATTTTACAAACAAAATCAAAAGAAATAAAAAAGGAATTAAATAACCGAATGGTCATTTTGACAAAAGTTAACCACTAGGTCACTTTGTGTGTTCCTAGAAGAGAAAATTTAACAGAAACATTTCTATTTCTTTCCACCCCTTACTAGACCCAGTAAAAGTGAATCAAGGCCCACTTTACAAACTTACAAAAACATATTTCCAATCAATTTAATGGGCAGTTGAAAATTGAATCTAGTTCATATGTTAAGATCACACTTTTTTCAAAAACCTATCAAACCAATTCCCCTTGACCTCTCCAAGCAAACATAGTTACTCAAGCTTAAGATCAAATCACTCAAAAAGTTTCATTCAAAAATTCCAAAGTAAATTTCTTTCGGCATTTCATCAAACACCTTACTTACACTAAATAAGTTACTGCCTAACTTCACTGTTTCCACAGTAATCCCTCGACCATTTGGTCTCCCCTTAAACCCCATGTCTCCCCTGAGCCTAACCAAACACTAGACAAGCCCCCCTTAGCCGTGTGCACAGTGGAGCGCCGCCCATTTTTGGTCGTCGCCGGCCGACAGTGGGCAGCATGCTAGAAGCATCGCCGCCCTCACCCACGACGCGCACCAAACACGCCACACTCCACCGCCACCCCCTGTCCAAGCCTCAACCGCAGACGAGCCCTGGACCACCCTAGAACCACCACACCCTATGTCTTTGTGCCATGCCTAGAGCGCGCTAGCTCGCCGTGCCCGACCGCCTCGCACAGACCACGCCTCACCCTCGCCGCGCATGCTCACGCTCGCCATGATCACCCCAACCCTGCAGACACCCCCGTTCGCCGCCGCGCGACCCGCAGCTGCCGCACGCTGTCGCAAACACCTCTGCGTCCACGCGGAGCACCGCACGCGCCTGACCAAACCACACCGCCCCACACCTCGCCATTTCACCCATAAGAACCGCCAGGGAACACAGCATCGTCCCCTAGCCTCAGCCCCTCCGTTAGCCGCCTGTAGCATCGTCATCGACAAGCCCGCGCCCGCACCGTTCGGTCCCCTCGCCATAGTATAAGTAGAGGCCACCCCTGCCTCATTTCTCCACACCCCAGAACTCACCACTCCTCACTGATCCTCTCCCACTTCTTCCCGGATCAAGGCGAGCTCTCTCTCGCTGGAATTTGGTCGGAGCTAGCCGCTGCTAGAGGAGAAGGGCGCCGTCGATTTCGACCACCCCAAGACCTGCCGTGACCGTGCCTCGAACCGCCGACGTCTACCACAACGATCGCCCCCGTCGCTGACCCTAGTTGGAGCCCAGGTGAGCCTAGCCATACCCCCACCGCCGTGCTAGGTTATTTTCCTTGCCAGAGTAGTGCATAGCCGTTATATTAGAATTAGATCGCACCGCTCAGATTCGTAGATATCGTTTCGTTTAGTTAGACCCGCTGACTGGTGGACCCCATCTGTCAGCAGCCCACTGCGCTGTGCAGTACAGTTGGGCCGACCCGTTTAGCTTTCCCGCGTAGCCCAGAAATTCAAATAAGGATTTTTCCAATTTAGCTAAAACTAGTTTCTGTCCATAGATTCAAAAATCAATTCAGAGAGTTTCACTAAACCAAATTGTATGATCCAAATTTTGTTAGAAAGATATTTAAATTATCTATCCAAGCCCGCTGGATTTAAATCAATTTGAGTAAGAGATCACCTATACCAAAAACAACAAGACATAGACTTTTGCAACTTCAACCATTTTTCAAAAATCAAGCATAATAGATTTTGAGTTGATTCCAACTCTCAAAAATCACATTTGACAAGATCTATCTGAATATGTTAAAATATTTAGGTTTGCATGCAATGACATTGGACTAGTACCAAAAGAATGCTATTAGGGCATTCCTAGTCACTTTAAATCTATTAAATGATAATCTTAAAGTAAATGAAATATGATCAACACTTTAAATCACATTCCCATGTAATAGAATATGTGGTGATGACATGTGTCAACATGATCCCATATTCTAATTGGAGAATATTAAATCTTAATTAATTTCAATGAGTAGAAATTACTTTTGTCTAATAAACTAAATAAAACTAGTGCTTTATTTCATGTGATGATTGTGATGATGCTAGATCATCAAGTGTGAGCCTTAGTGTGCTGAATAGAACTAGTTAAGTATTGTTTGGTGATTGTGTACCCCGTATTTTATTTATAGACGATAGTACCGACCCAAGCTACGAGGAGGAGGAGTTCTACCAAGCAGAAGACGAAGAAAACTTCAATCACTGCTCTACTCAAGGCAAGCTAACACTTCCAAGTTTCTTGAACTAAGAAAGCTAGAATTATACAAGTTAACCATGCAAGCTTTAACCTAAGAAAGATGCATTAGGAATGCTTTGGTTATAGCCCTTTGATTTATACCAATCCCAAGTTTTACTTGCAAGCTTTATTCTTTTTTACTTTACTAAATTTCTTTAATTTTTAATACTTTGTGAGTATTGAAGAAGTATTATAGATAGCATAAAGAGTATAAAACTAGGCCTATACTTAGATGTAATTCTATGGCATGAGATTGAAGATTAGCATCCCTCATTAGTGAACACTCTTAACTTTAGTGGCTAGTGCTAAGCATAAAACTTGATCACTTTAGATGGGAATACTTGGTGAAAATGATTATGAAAACCTTGGAATTATGCTTCATTCTATTGAAATGTTTTGACATGTGTTGAGAAACACAAATGGATTTGATGATGAAAATGTTGAGGCATGAGCCTTAGCCCTTTATAAAAACTGATGGTTGGGTTCGGATGTGATACCACTCCAATTTTACTGTACAACCACAATACCTGAATTGGGTAAGGCTTAGCCGGAAGTTTATATGCATTAGTATGGGTTCCCTCGCGGAAGAGGTTTGAGCTGAGGCTACCTCGTGAGTGTTAATTGTCCACCTTTGCAGTGCCCAGGATGGCAGATGGCCATGGCTGGGAGGCCAAGCTCATAGGGGAGGTGCATATACTAGAGTGTGTAATTGAAAGGTTATGATTGATTATCTGCATACTAAGTATGATGATTCAGGGTTATCCCTGATGGATGTATCGAATTTTGTGGTGAAAGTGTACCACCTCTGCAGAGTGTCAAACTATTCGAATAGCCGCGTATGTGGTCATGGACAATTAGAGTGGCCATATTGTTCCATCGTCAGATGTTTTAAAAATGACTTGTGAAGTGAACTATGATTTTGACTTGACCACAACAGGATTGTGACTATGAAAACTAGGTTCCCTCTTAAGTGATTTAGAACATTAATATAGTTTTCTTTACTTCTAAACTCAGTTTAGATAAATCTGGCTTTTTGCAAATAAACCTAGAGCTTAAGATTCCTACTAGAACTACCTTACTTGTTAGTGATAGTTTGCGAGTACTTAAAGAGTACTCGTGGGTTTGTCCCTAGCTATTCCCGTGGCCAGACTATGAGGAGGACTATCAGGATGATGGACAGCAGGACGTCTACGACAACTAGGATCATCTCCCATCGTCAGCATTGCTTGTGACCCTGAAGATGGAGCCCACTACTACGCTGATTATTCAGTTGCTTGTTTGTATTAAGACTAGATCATGAGATCCTTTATTTGTGTAAGACCTTATTATGGTTTGTAATGGATGATGTACTGTGATATCCAATTTGTTATGTCTCGCAAAAATGGTAATCCTGGGATTGCGATGTATGGCATACCAGGCATCTGGGATTAAAAATTCAGGTGTTGACAAGGTATCAAGTATCTCAAGCTTTGCTGAGTTGTAAGCTTAAAGATGGTGATCTACTGAGTCCGCATGTGATCAAGATGGTTGGTTACGTGTAGTCTCTGGAATGGCTTGGCTACCCCATTAGCAAAGAGTTCGCTACGGATATAATTCTGAACTCTCTCCCTAGTGTGTATGGTCAGTTCATATTGAACTACCACATACATGGTATGGATAAGAAGCTCACTGAATTACATGGGATGCTTAAGCAGGTAGAGGTTGATCTCAAGAAAGGTACCAGCCAAGTGTTGGTGGTACAGAATAAGGCTAAGTTTAAGAAGAGTTCTTGGACTAATAAGAAGAAGACTAAGTCAGGAGGTAATGCTCAGGATGAGATCCTAAGCGTTTACTCAGGGACTAAGTTATCTCCTTCATCCGGATCCGCTTGCTTCTATTGCAAGGCGGATGGCCACTGGAAGAGGAATTACAACAAGTATTTGGCGGATAAAGCCAAGAGTGGAGGTGTGACTTCCAAATTAGGTACACTTGTTTGCATTGTTATAGACCTTTATCTTGCTGATGAACCTGGTAGTTCTTGGGTATATGATACTGGATCAGTAATTCATATCTGCAACTCGTTGTAGGGACTGGTAATAACTAGGAGCGTAGCAAGAGGCGAGGTTGACATTTGGGTCGACAACAAAGTGAGAGTCGCTGCGTTGGAAGTTGGCACAATGCAACTTCATTTACCTTAAGGATTCTTAATGGAGCTAAATAATTGTTATTATGTTCCAGTGCTTAGTTGAAACATCATTTCTACCTCATGTTTGATGAGACAAGGCTATGAGTCTAATATTAAGAACAATGGTTGTTCTTTATATTTGAATGATATGTTTCACGGCTTTGCACCCATTTAGAACGGGTTATTTATTTTGAATCTTGATGGTGGGTTGGTCTATAACGTAAATGTTAAAAGGTTGAAACCAAATGATCTGAATATGACTTACTTTTGGCATTGTCGACTTGGTCATATAAGTTGGAAACGCATGAAGAAGCTCCATGATGATGGACTCCTAACTTCATTCGACTTAGAGTCGTTCGATACATGCGAATCCTACCTTCTAGGCAAGATGTCAAAGACACCTTTTGCAAGGAGTTGTGACAGGGCGTCTGACTTGTTGGGACTAGTACATAGTGATGTATGTGGTCCAATGAGTGCGATAGCCAGGGGTGGTTATGAGTACTTCATTACCTTCACTGATGATTTGAGTAGATATGGATATGTCTACTTGATGAAACATAAGTCGGAAGCCTATGAAAGTTTCAAAGAATTCCAGAATGAAGTACAAAATCAACTCGGCAAGAATATAAAGTTTCTTCGGTCAGACCGAGGAGGCGAGTACAGGAGCCACGAGTTTGATGACCATCTGAATTGTTGTGGAATAGTTCCTCAGCTCGCCCCGCCGGGTACGCCGCAGAGAAACGGTGTGTCAGAACGGCGGAATTGGACCTTGTTGGACATGGTACGATCAATGATGAGTTGGACATATCTACCTTTATCATTTTGGGGTTATTGTCTAGAAACGGCGGTGTTCACACTAAATAGACTATCATCAAAATCGGTAGAGAAGACACCGCATGAGATGTGGACTGGCAAGAAGGCGAGTTTGTCTTTTCTTAAGATTTGGGGTTGTGAAGCATTTGTCAAGCGACTCCAGTCGGACAAGCTTACAACCAAGTCAAATAAGTGTATTTTTGTGGGTTATCTAAGGGAAAAACCTTGGGTTACTACTTGACGAGGGTTTAACTCGCCAATGACCATTGTTATGGACTTGGGTTTTGGAGAAGGAGGGAGAGCTGGAGGCATCAGTCGGCTAGCAAACAAGCACACATGGACGCAAGTTTTACCCAGGTTTAGGCCTCGTAGAGGTCCCTACTCTTGCTTGTCTGCTCTTGGAATTAACGGAGGAATCGAAGATTACAGGGGTGCGCAGATGCAATCTGGTAAGAGTTGTGGAAACTAGGGTTGCGTGTGTCCTCCTCGCTGCCCCCTCCTAGCCTTTATATAGACAGGCTAGGTCTCGGGTAGCAGATCGAGTCGGTTATAGATTAGGGTTTTCCCTTTGAACTTTCTATCTTAAGCTTCTTCTTGCCTCGCAAGCAATTGAGATTCTGCAGGCCACTCGAATTCTCCATTGGGCCTTGACAACGCCGTGGGCTTCCGTCATATCTGGACCGTATATACCAAACTCGAGTACCTGTAGGGTATACCCATGTCACTACTTCTACAACCGAGAAGAGGGAAAAGTGTTTGTCACTCAGAACGGTATCTTCCTTGAGAAAGAGTTTCTCAGTCGAGAAGTTAGTGGGAGTATGGTACAACTCAAAGAAGTTCGAGAGGAACTGGTCAGTAGTGATTTGGTGAAAGCCTTGGAGGTTGAGCTAGTCGTGCTAGCTGAGCCGGCAGCTGCACTGACACCGCGGAGATTGACAAGATTGCGAAGTGTTCGTGATGTATTACTGTTGGACAGTGATGACTCGGCAACTTATTCGAAATCGGTGGTGGGTTCTGATTCTAAGTCATGGCTTGGAGCCATGAGATCAGGATTAAAATCCATGGATGAAAATCAAGTTTGGAACTTGGTTGATCTGCCAGACAGTGCAAGACTTGTCGAGTGCAAATGGGTCTTTAGGAGGAAAACTAATATGGATGGAAATGTTTCTATCTATAAAGCATGGCTTATAGCGAAGGGGTTTCGGCAGGTTCAAGGAGTTGACTACGATGAGACTTTCTCACCCGTAGTGATGCTTAAATCAGTTCGGATCGTGTTAGCTATAATAACCTATTTCAACTATGAGATATGGAAGATGGATGTCAAAACGACTTTCCTTAATGGAAAATTAACCGAGGACGTGTATATGATATAGCCCGAGGGTTTTGTCGATCCGGCTAATGCTGGCAAGGTATGCAAACTTCAGAAATCCATTTATGGGTTGAAGCAAGCATCTCGGAGTTGGAACATTCACTTTAATGAGGTAGTCAAATTGTTTGGCTTCATCAAGAGTGATCATGATTCTTGTTTATACAAGAAGTTTAGTGGGAGCAAAGTAAACCTTGTGATCTTATATGTGGATGACATATTATTGATTGGAAATGATGTCCAAGTGTTGCAAGAAACCAAGGAGACATTGGAAAGGAGTTTCTCAATGAAGGACTTGGGTGAGGCAACTTACATACTAGGAATCAGGATCTATAGAGATAGATCCAGGCGGCTCATTGGATTGAGTCAAAGTACATATTTGGACAAAGTGTTGAAGAAGTTAAACATGGAATCGTCTAAGAAGGGGTTCTTACTTATGTCCCATGGTATAAAACTTAGCAAGACTCAGTGTACTTCGACAACTGATGAGCGAAGTAGGATGAGTGTGATTCCGTATGCTTCGGCAGTCGGGTCCATCATGTATGCTATGATTTGTACTAGGCCAGATGTTTCCTATGCTCTAAGTGTTTTGAGAAGATACCAGGATGACCCTGGAGAAATCCACTGGGCAGCGGTTAAGAACATTCTTAAGTACTTGAGAAGGACTAAGGATGTGTTCCTAGTTTATGGAGGTGAGGTTGAACTCAGTGTAAGGGGTTACACATATGCGAGTTACCTTACCGACTCTGATGATTCTCATTCTCAATCTAGGTACGTGTTCGTAATGAACAGAGGAGCTGTGAGATGGAAGAGTTCCAAGCAAGAGACTGTGTCTGCATCTACAACAGAGGCTGGGTATATTGCTACCTCCGAGGCGGCAAAGGAAGCTGTTTGGATCAGGAACTTCCTAATTAATCTTGGTGTGGTTCAGGACTTGTCCAATACGTTAGACGTGTATTGTGACAACAATGGTGCTATTGCACAAGCCAAGGAACCTAGGAAACACTAGAAGAACAAACATATACTCATGCGATACCACCTGATTTGCTAGTTCGTGGATCAAGGTGATATCAAGTTATGCAAGGTGCGCATGGATGCAAATGTTGCATACTTGTTGACAAAGCCACTTCCACAGCCTAAGCATGAGGCACACGTAAGAGCCATGGGCATCAGATGCCTAGACATGTGATATCAGGATGATTGACTCTAGTGCAAGTGGGAGACTGTCGAGAATATGCCCTAGAGGCAATCATGGGTGATGATATTTCCCAAAGTATTCATAAACAAAAGTTTTCCTTGTATGAACATCAGATATATATCACTGAATACGTGATTCAGTTGTGGAACTATGTATTCATGTTTGTTCATATTAGACTATCCTTGGTCATTGAGGTTGTGCTGGACACACAACTTAGACCAATGTGCAAGTCAGCTGATGACACGGTTCCACTTGTCATGGGCATGGTGATGCTATTCCGACTTACACTGATTTGGCTAAAGAGTTTAGCGAGTCGGACTGACCCACAGTTGAGATGCAACAAGCATATTGTCATTTGCAGTCTCAAACAATGGAATCCTTTGACCTGAGGTGATTGCATGATCTGAGTTGTGGATCGCCAACTTAGGTTCTATCAGATGTTGTTCCGTAAATGGGCAATTATAAAGGTAGAGTCTGGGTTGGTTGTGAAGCAAGCTGCGTGACGTGGATTGCCAAGATGGGATTTCCCCCTCCATAATGGAGAGATATTCTCTAGGCCCTCTCGTGTGATATGATTCGGAAGCATGGCCATGCGCTACTCAGTTAAGTGTTAACTGAGGAGTCGGACTAAGTGTTAGTCCAGTGAATCACATATCATGGTACGACAAGATAGTTAAGCTAATAAAGGGATGACAACTACTCGCCTATAGCTTAACAGGTATATCGCGAGGCAAAGGGACTTGGATAAAAGTCACATTGAAGGTTCATCTTCTGACTTTACATCACTTGGGAGTTGGCACGTCTTGCTAGAGGCCGTTACCATCTATCGAATTGAGACCGAGTGTTCATGGGAGTGAGTTAGACTCAAAGTCATGACAGGATGCTTGGAGGAGTAGCTCATGTCGTGTCCAGGTGTACGTGAACCTACAGGGTCACACACTTAAGGGTAAGGAGCCCATGTGGATTAGAATCATGTGGAAATTGAGGTACGGCCTAGATGGGCCTCAAGCGTTGAGCCTAGTTAGGAGTGTACATAAGTGGAGTGACAAGGGATAGTCCCTGACCTAGCCGTCACTCTCTCCACATCCATTTCAGGCTAAACAGGATCTAGCAATCCTCTATCCGAAGCTTCTTCCTGTATGTGTGGATATCGGTAGAGGTGTTGCACGTGCAGTGCTGGATAAGTAATTGTGGGGATCTGGCGAAGGAGGAGCTATCCGTGAGATCCAGAGGACTGTCTATGGGATCATTCAACACTACTTTGACGTGCAACATCAACTTCCGCATCTACGCGTCTAGCGGTAATCTCGTGGCCTATTACCTGAGCTAGATCTTGGGTGCACCGTGTAGGGAAAAGTTTTGTGTGGCTAAATAGGATCTAGCAATCCTCTACTTAGAAAAGTGTTGGACCTGTAGGAGGAAACTCCCGTGACGGGTCAAACAAAGGGAGACCGGTGGAACCATGGTCCCAACATTGGTTTCCATGTAGGTATGGCCCGAACAATCCTAAAGCAATAGAAAAGTACATTGGTCAACCCTCATACAGAGAAAGCTAGGGATCTAGACCAGCGGGGTCCTCGGATTAGGGTAGATCCGCGGGGCCCACGTCTAGGGTTTGCCTAGAAAATGAGCACCAGAGAAAATAAAAAAATTATATAGTAGTAATATATTATAGTTTTTTATGTATTAGTAGACACCTAATGATTTAATGATAATATAGGTTTAAATATGAGCAAATAAAAAAATATAAAAAAACCTAGCTATGCCGATAGCTGCTGTCGGCACAATCAGGCTGTCGGCGTAACCCTACTCGGTATTGAGAACTAAGAGGACCATGATGAGTCCAAAAATGAAGCATATTTACCTTTTTTTGCATAAATAGAGTAGGGATTTTTGTATTTCACCGCGTTTGCACGCACCATTTTATTCTTGTTTTAACAGGATCCTAAATCACTAAGTCTTATATGAACATATCAATTGGAACTGTCATATTGTGTTATAATATGATATTTCTAAGTGATAAAAGTCATTTTATGGATTTACCTTCGCATGTGGGAGAATACCAAGCGAGGAGAAGCAATCAGTACCGATAATGACTGGTGGAACGGGCGGAGCCTGCTCATACCATCTGCCCATACTAGGTGTCAGTGTGATCACCTCATCAAATACTTTCTCCTAGCGAAGACGAGAGCAGGATCCAACATTCATAGCCACTAGAAACCACAAAAAACTATATCTAAAAGGGATCTAAAGGAGGAACTTTGCTAGGGAAAATCCCAGCTATTTGACGGATCATTGGAGGACAACGCATCATCCCCTTCATTATCAACCGCTGCATCTCCATCACCACCATTACCCCCATCTCTCGTCTATTAGATCTTGTTACTATTCCAGATTCAATTGTGGTTTGCATTAGATCTATCTCCGTACTTTTTATCCATTAATTTGATTATGATGATGTTGTTGATTGCTTCCATGTGTGAGTAGTTCCTTTGTTCTTGGGGATATGGACAAACCCTAGCACCATTATGATTTTTTAATAAAGATGATATAATCTTGTGTCCATCTGACTTGCCGGTCTATGATAGATTTATGAGTTGTGTTTGATCTCTCTCTTTAGATGGTATGTGTAGTCGGTGACATATCATTTCCCTTGGGACTAAAGGGAGGGAGAAATATTTTGGACGTGTTTTGGGATCGTACCCGGAATGGCTCCATGACAGATTGGCCCCGGCTCATAACCTACACGGTCAAGGGAGGATTAAGCTAATTACGATATCCACGGGGAAACCCTTAATTGCGGTGCTTTGTAAGGGTGACTACTCTCAGACATCGCAGTGGTTATTTAGAGGTGACCTCACTCTTGGCTCAACAAAGTGGCTTCCTATGAGCCTTGTAATGAACATCTTATTATGGAGCTCTCTCCACACATCTCATGACACAAGAAGTATGTTATCTTGATTACTAATAATTAACACCATGCTAGTGGTGTATCCTACATCCCCGTGAACGTTTTAGCCCTATTGAATTCAACCAGGCATTCACACAACCTTGTTACTTGCATTCTTTACTCATTTTAATTACTTTTCTACAAACAAGCAAAAAAATTCAAACACCCTTCACTTGAGATCAAAGGCAGCTTACAAGTATCCTTTAGTAGATAGTAACAAGGGGCATAAAGACCTTTATCAATAGCTCTCTATGGGTTCGATATCTTTACTTCGAGACTAGCTACAATTGATCTGTGCACTTGCATCCATTAAGCTATTTTATGGTGCCGTTGCCGGGGATCTAAGCGCTTTTGGTCTTTGTTCTTAGTTACTTATTTTACTAAAGTTGCTTATTAGTTTCAAGTAAGCACCATGACTGCACTCAGACTGATTAATCAGCTCGATACTACTAAATACCTCGGGAAGTTCAATAGAGGACTCGTCAAGGAATTCTCGAGTGAGAGCAAACCAGAATACAAGGTCAACCCTCATTTTATCACTATTATTAAAGAAAAAACTTTTGTAGGAGATTATCTAGATGAGGATCATTACACTCATTTAATGCATTTTACCGAGCTATGTTGGACTCTTAAACTGAGAGGCTATTTTGATGATGAATTGAAACTTAAATTGTTTAGCCAATCTCTAACCAACACTGCTTTGGCTTGGTATATAATTTGCCCTGCAGATAAAATTGATAGTTGGCAAAAACTCAAAGGAGAATTTGTGTTTTGATTCTTTCCAAAGGTAAAAACTACTGAAGTAAGAAGGGGAATTACAAACTTCAAGAACCGCCCAGGTGAAGGCTTGGTAAGGGCCTACAAAAGGTATAAGTTCCTACTTAATAAATGTCCCCATCATGATTTACCTGAATGGTACGTTTTACATATTTTCTATGGAGGACTTAATCAGGAAATTAAGCATGAGCTTGACATGAACTCTAGAGGCTCTTTCATGGAGTTAACTATAATTAAACCTTGGGAACTTTTTGAATGAAATCACCATAATAGAGAAACATGGGGATTTGATTTGGAGGCGAAGGAGGTGTAGAAATTGAATACGATTATCTCAATGCTTATAAAGACTCTAGTAAAGTAAAAGAAACTTCTTATGAACTTCAACTTGATGATGATATTATTTTGCAAATCCTTCAGTCTTTTACAGAACACATTGAGGCTCTTAAGAAGGATTGGCTTCATTACACTCCGCCACCCAAGCCAGTTGTAGAAGATGATCCAATAATCACAGCCCGTGTTGAGCCATTGAAGGAGGTATCCCCATATGTTGAAACCCTTCCTTTCCCAACGACGGTGAGAAAACATATGATGGTTCAGTAGCAAGAGGATCAACGCAAAGAAGAAGAGCTATTTCTCAAGGAGATAGAAGAGGATACACAAAGAAGGAAAACTGAAGAAATAAGTGTACAAGAGGCAGAGGCATTAATGAAGGAAAATATTTGAACCATGTTTGCACATTGCAACATAATTGATCTAGATACTGAAGCTTCACAATTCGTCGAAGGAAAGGTAAAAGCTAAAGAAGTTGGTAAACCTATTCTCCCTTGTACTTTCGGAGGAACTTCCTATTATGGCTTTTGTGACATAGGGACATCTGTTAACGTGATCCCTTTTAATTTTTATTTAAAAATTCAAAATGAACTAACACCAGCTGAACTACAAGATACAGACATGACTATAATGCTTGAGGATAAAACGCTTCGAGTACCCATGAGAATAATTAGAGATGTTCCAATTTATGTTGGACCTTACAAATACCCCATTGATTTTGTGCTTATTGATATGCCTACTGATGTTTATTGCCGCATCATTTTTGGAAGAAGTTTTCTAAATACCACAGGAGAAAACATAGATTGCAAGAGACAAACTATGTCCCTCAAGTTTGGTGAAGAGAAAAGGGATTTTCATTTCTCCAAATTTGACCATAAGCTAGCTATTGAAGAATTAGATGATGATGAGTACGAACGTGAGGAAGAAGGTAATATCATTAATCTAGCCTCAATAGTCATTGAGACTCCTGATGATGATTTAGCAAGAAGCTTAGTCAATAATAATATCCTCTAGGACATAGAAAAATCTGAAATGGATGATTATATTGACTCCACACCTGAGGTGGATGCCGAGATTAATCAAAAGTATGAAGAACCCATAAGTACGGGAGATGAGGCTCCTCCCCCTCCAATCCTTTAAACCTTGACAAAGGAACTAAAATATAGGTTTCTTGATGAGCCGAATAAATTTATGGTTATTATAAGTTCTAACCTTTGCAGAAAAAGAGGAGGAGAATTTAATGAGGGTTCTCGAGATACATCAAAATGCTCTTGGGTATTTAATGAGTGACTTGAAGGGGATTAGTCCTTCGTTAGAGACCCATAGAATATTCATGGAAGAAGGAGCTCAGCCGGTCGCATATTTTCAGTGACAACTTAAACCTCACATGAAAGAGGATATAAGAAAAAAAATAATACGTTTGCTAGATGCAGGCGTCATCTTTCATGTAGAAGAGAGTAAATGGGTAAGCCCTGTTCATTGTGTTCCTAAGAAAGGTGGATTTACGGTTGTCAAAAATGAACATAATAAAATGGTACCTACTTGAACTGTTGTTGGCCACAAGATGTTCATTGACTATACAAAACTTAACAAGGAAACTAGAAAGGATCATTATCCTTTACCATTCATAGATCAAACTTTAGAAAGGCTTGCTATGCATTCTCATTTCTGTTACTTAGACGGTTATTCTGGTTTTTCTCAAATTGTTGTTCGCCCTGATGATCAACTTAAAACAACTTTTATTTGTCCCTATGGCCTTTATGCTTATCACCGTATGCCTTTCGGTCTTTGCAATGATCCTGCCACTTTTCAAAGATGTATGACTACCATATTTCCTGATTATGTTGAAAATATTATGGAAGTATTCATGGATGACTTCTCTGTTTATGGAACTTCCTTTAATCATTGTCTCCATAATCTTCATAAAGTTTTGCAGACATGTGAAGACACTAACTTAGTCTTGATCTGGGAAAAATGTCGTTTTATGGGTCAAGAAGGCATAGTGATTGGTCACAAAGTCTCAGTTAAGGCTATAGAAGTTGATAAAGCAAAAAATTGAAGCAATAGAAAGGTTGCCCCCTCCTCAAGATAAAAAAGGTATAAGAAGTTTCCTAGGCCATGTTAGATTTTATAGAAGGTTCATTAAGAATTTTTCAAAAACTGCTAGACCTTTAACTAACCTTCTTCAAAAGGATGTTTGTTTTAATTTTGATGAAAAGTGTCTCACTTATTTCAACATATTAAAACAAGCTCGCCTTGATGCTCCTATTATTAAACCACCTAACTGGAAGAAACCTTTCGAGCTATTTTGTGAGGCCAGTCATGAAGCTGTAGGAGAAATTCTTTGTCAGTATGATGGTGATGATCTTAATATCATTCATCATGCTAGTCGCACCTTAAACAGGTCCCAAAAGAATTACCCTATGGCAGAAAAAGAATTTTTTGCTATGGTTTTCTCCTGTGACAAGTTTAGACCTTATATCATCGAATCTAAAGTAAGAGTACATACTGATCGTGTTGGCTTAAAGGAAATCCTAGAAAGGACTAAATTTAAGCCAAGGATGATCCATTGGGATTTACTTTAGCAAGAATTTGATTGACAAATTCTACAAAGAAAGGAAGAGATAGAGGAAACACCCATGGACACTCAAGAAATTGCTCATCCTAAAGAGGTGTCATCCGTCTACATACCTGTGGGAACCACACTGCCAAAAAGGAAGTACTCGATTTCCTATTGCAATGGTTTTGGTGATTTTATGCAACCAACTTTGTTCGAAGAGAAGAACAAATGGTTGACTCAGGAAGGAAAAGGTACCCAAATAAACTCATGTTCTCTCGATGACCGAAGCGTATGAAATCCCGAACACATCTTCGTTCTAGATGATTTTCAGTTGTTTCTTTTTGCATATCTGCATTCCCTTCATTCTTCAGAGCTAATTGCCTATCTTACGAGGTCGGTACGGGCAGGCGGTACGACCGGCTCCACCCGTACCGCTAGTCATTAAGCTTGCTGATTTCTTTCACTTTGTTTTGCATAATTGGTATGGTCGCGTGGTACGGGCGCAATCCTATGTACGGTTGGTTGTTATTAGTTATGTGCCTTTTTCATCTGTTCTTTGTTCATTTCACTAAAAAAACGAAGTCGTAAAGTCAGTACGGGCGGAACCCACCCGTACAACTTAGTCGGTTGACTATTTACCGACTTTGACACGTCGTATTTTTGGAAATGACTCAGTACGGGCGCGCCGTACGGGTACCCGCCCGTACCAGCTGGTCGTTACGGTCGCAATTTTCTTATTTTGCACTTATTTGTTTCCATACTTGTTGGGATTCTTTTCTTGGGCGACCCTTTTTCTCTTAGTACGAATTTTACCCTGTTTCTAAACCCTTATAAGCTTTCCAAAAGGGCTCTATCCTTCTATTGACGATACAGATCTTGTCCATATTGCTTTTTCCTCCTGAGAACCTTGGAACCATGTCCTTCACATGGGGTATCCTTCAAGAGAAGGAAGATCTCTATGGATCATCCTCGAGGGTTATGGAGGAAGACAAAGTTGCTGTGCCAGAAGAAAAAGAGTCAGAAGTCGAGGATGGATTCAAGCTGATGGAAACAGTAAAAGATGGGCGTAAGGTGTTCAGCCTTGGTGTTGGAAAAGAAGGTAACTTCGATGAGGTTCAACTTGATCTAGAATATGGGGAGTTCTACTTGAAGAAAGTGAAGAAACAAAGAGAGGATATCCAAGCCTCACCTAACAAACTTGACCGCCGAATTAAGAAGATTGAGGTAAAATCTCCAGGATCTTCTAAACATATTGTACTATTGCGTTGTTATCTGGACCACATGGATCTGAAGATAATGGAAGGGCTAGAAGCGAATCTCAACATCAGCCTTCGATCCATCAACACACAAACGAAAACAATAGAGCTGTACAAGGCTCTTGTGGAGCAGTTGGAGAAAATTAGCAAGCAGCGCCGAATCCATATCGTGATCTTGGAAGCATCAAATAAGATGCTCCGTGCAAGTCTTCGTGAATCTAGAGTTTCTCCCCCTACAAACTAGAAGTGCACATCATGATATCAAATAATCACAAGGAATTATTTGATCGACCCGGCTTGATTCCAAGCTTGGGGGATCTGTGAGAGTTGTAATCTATCTTACAGTTTTAGAATGTTTACTTTTCCGTATGCATATTAGACTTTAATTCCAGAATTTGCATTAGTTGCATCAACTTTGAGCTCCCTTTGTTCAGGAGAAGATTTTTATCCGTTAAGATGCGAGACTTTATGATAATGGAAGTTGTGTTTTGATTCATGATTATTATATTAGATGATTTAAGTAGGTTGAGTGTTATGATACTTGTACATCTGTCAGGATTTTAGGGACTTCCACACCAATAAAAGTATTGATTAAGTTATGAGAAGAATAATTCTGGTAGCATATTATGATTAAGAGTTTTTGAAAGCCATTGAGGTAGTGAGCATGATCACATAGTTTTACCATAAAAAGAGGAAGGAAGAGAAAGTAAAAATATAAGCATAAAAAGAGGAGATAAGAAAAGAAGAAATAAGAGAGAACAACTATAAAAAAGAATCAAGTATAGAAGAAAAGGAATGATCATGAATCTTCATTACTAAACTTAGTGCTTAATATCTCTAAACTTTGTGATTATATGATATGTTGAATCACTAGAAGTTTCTTATAATTTGATTAATACTAGAAAAAGGTGTGGAAGCCTCCAAGTCATGTAATGTGTAAGGGTATGGTAATACCCCCGAAGTATCTTTACATCCGATGTTGTATTCCTATTTCAATTTCTACCTCATTTATGGTAACGACTCATGTATAATGAACATGATGATCTTGTCCATAAGCCACCATCTTGCTCAGGGACGAGCAGATCCTAGCTTGGGGTAGTTGATGAGTCCAAAATTGAAGCATATTTACCTTTTTTTTGCATAAATAGAGTAGGGATCTTTGTGTTTCACTGTATTTGCACCCACCATTTTGTTCTTGTTTTAATAGGATCCCAAATCACTATGTCTTATATGAACATATCATTTGGAACTGTCATATTGTGTAATGATATGATATTTCTAAGTGATAAAAGCCATTTTATGGATTTAGCTTCGCACCTAGGAGAATACCAAGTGAGGAGAAGCAATCAGTACCAATAACGCCCGGTGGTACGGGCGCTCGCACGTACCGTCCGCCCGTACTAGGTGTCAGCATGATCGCCTCGTCAAATACTTTCTCCTGGCAAAGACAAGAGCATGATCCGACATTCATAGCCACCAGAAACCACGAAAAACCAGATCTTAAAGGGATCGGAAGGAGGAACTTGGCTGGGGCAAAATACCAGCCGTTTCACGGATCATTGGAGGAGAACGCATCATCCCCTTCATCATCAACCACTGCATCTCCACCACCATTACCCCCATCCCTCATCTATTATATCATGTTATAATTCTAGATTCCATTGTGGTTTGCATTAGATCTATCTCCGTACTTTTTATTCATTCATTTGATTATGATGATGTTGTTGATTGCTTCCATGTGTGAGTAGTTCCTTTGTTCTTGGGGAGATGGAGAAACCCTATCACCATTATGAATTTGTAATAAAGATGATCTATTCTTGTGTCCACATGACTTGCTGGTCTATGATAGATTTATGATTTGTGTTTGATATCTCTCTTTAGATGGTATGTGTAGTCGGACACATATCATTTGCCCTTCGGACTAAAGGGAGGGAGAAATCCTTTGGACATGTTTTTGGGACCGTACCCAGAATGGCCCCATGACAGATTGGCGTCGGCTCGTGTCCTACACAGTCAAGGGAGGATTAAAGAGGGACTCCCTAAGCTAATTATGATATCCACGAGAAAGCCTTAACTGTGGTGGTTTCTACGGGTGACTTCTCTTAGACATCGCAGTGGTTATTTAGAGGTGACCTCACTCTTGGCTCAACAAAGTGGCTTCCTACGAGCCTTGTAGTGAACATCTTATTATGGATCTTTCTCCACAAATCTCATGACACAAGAAGTATGTTATCTTGATTACTAATAATTAACAATACCATGCTAGTGGTGAATCTTACATCCCCAAGAACGTTTTAGCCCTATTGAATTCAATCACACTTTCACATGACCTTGTTACTTGTGTTGTTGTATTGGGAACGATAGTACCTAAGCAGGTTAGATAGAGGTGTGGGGACTAGTAGGGAAGCTCTCGACGGCGTCCGCATGCGGGATTGGGTACAAGAAAGTGTAGCAAGACATAGGAAGTACCCAGGTTCGGAGCCCTCGTGGTGAGGTAAAGCTCCTACTCCTGCCGATCTGACTATGAGTAGTGTATGGGCTACAATCGCTCCTTGAGTTGTATTCTCTTGCTACTGTCTTAAATGCTCTGAGACCAACCCTTGCTATGAGAACCTTGCCTCTCCTTATATAGGCAGAGAGGCAACAGTCTCACTGGCCAGTCCGGCTGGCGGGCCCCACAGGCGGGTCCCAGCCGGCTGGTCATCTATAGTACTCAGATACTTACATCCCATCAGAGTACAAGTGGAAAGGTCATCGTGGGTACAGTGAACGCCGTGCGAGCCTGTCGTCAGCATCTGGCCACTGTTCCCGCGTCACCCCGCAAAGTCTTCGGTATGGCCGAGTAGTTGCGGGTCTTGTAGCATCCCAATTGTCTAACAATTGCAATGCTACTTGTCTAGTCTATATATTGCTACTTCCTACATATAATTAATTGCATCATCATTATATCATGCTCATGTCACCATGCCACATTGCATTTGAGCATCATATAAAACCCTTTTTATTTGGTTCTTCCTTCATATGCATTATATTGTATCACTTGTATTTGCCTCTTGATATATTATATTTGCGTCTTGATAAATTGCTTCATGCCCAAGTTGAGTTGGAGGCATATCTTTTCTTGACTTCATCACCTTTTCCTTTGTCACCACCTTAAATTACACCATCCAAACTACATGTGGGCAGTTGCATCTCTTTTGGTGTTTGTCTAGCTCACATCTAGTAAGATGGATCCACTTCTATACCACATGCCCCATTCATGTCTATTATTGTTTCCACAATAAAAATAATGTGGACACACATGTAGGGCTGCTTATATCCTCATGTGGAATATATGGTCATGTTTAAATAGAAATGGGACCAAATAAACATCTAGTCGCTTACACACACTAGCATGTTCCATTCTTATTCAAATATGCCTCTTTGACTCTAGTTGTTTTCACAACAGACCATGGTTTATTATGGCTCATGCATGTCCCATGCAAGAATTCCACCAACTTACCCCTTCTGGTTTTCTTTTGAGCGATTCAAGTTCATATCAAGCAAGCCTTTTCATTTGTATCTACCTAGATATCTATCCTACTATCTATTCCACCCCTGCCTTCCTCTTTAGTTGTTTTTGCTTTGTTCTAAGTTTTCCAAGTAACACCTGATGGTTTAACTTTTGCAAACAAACAAAAAAATTAGATAACAATTTGAAACAGAATTCTTAAAGAGAAGAAGAGGCATACCTGTACCCTTCCTGGCCTGACCCAGCGTCCAGCTGCAACCTTCCTCTCGGCCTATATCGCTTCAGAGCAGAGGAGACCGACGCCGTCTGCCTGTTCTTCTTCTTCCATTTACCTTCCTCTCTGTGCAACTCACGACAGTAGCAGGTACCCGTCCCGCCTCCGTCTGCCTCGTATCCACCTCGCGTCGTCCTCGTGCTGCACGCTCTTCTTATCCCCTTCGAGCCCTAGAACCCTAGCTCGCGTTCTGCTTCCACCTCTGTCTTGCCACCGCCGCCACCATGGCTGCAGGAGTGCACGCCTAACCGCGGTGTCTATAGTCGCTGCCGGAGCAAGCTGAGCAGCAGAGGAGTGTCCCCGGCCTCTTCTGCTTCAAACCCGGAGCCGCTAGGAAGCGCCGCCGCGGCTTCTTCTTCCCGGTCTGTACCTAGAGCTTCGCCGCGCCATTAGCTCTGCCGCCGTCGTCGTCCTGAGCGCCATCTTCCTTTATTCCGGTGGGAATCGGGCGAGGTGAGCACTACCTCCCTTCCTCCCTCTGCCTTTGCATCAATCGCTCCCGAGATCGGCGTGCCCGCTTCTAGATTGTAGAAGCATATCGCCGCGCCTGTGTCACCACGCGTGCAACCAAAGCCTTCCTCTGATCCTCTGTTCCGGCGCAAACCCCGGCCACCTCGGCTCTTCTCTGGTGCCGTCCAGAACCCGAGTACGTAGAGAAAATATCCAGCATCACCCAGCTTCAAACGTCATGCAAATCCGCGTCTTGGATCTCTTGCAAACTAAGATCGAAGATCAGCACACCGCTTTGCAACCTGACGAAGTTCGACAACACAGTCTACACCTATTCGGCACCATCTGTTCCTCACAATATTGTGTCGCGCATGATTCACATCCAGAGACAAACCATGCACATATCTCTTTCCAGTAGTACTAGCTTCACAGTGGTTTATATATTACACGAAACGGAGCTCTAGATATCTCGAAATCAGCCGTGGAATTTCTCTATTTCTCATTGTTTCAGCTGTCAAGTTCGGGCAGTTTTCTCGTCAGTTAGCACCCTTTTTTTACTCCCTGTTCCTGGCGAGGTAGCGATCTCCACCATTGATCTTCCGACGCGTTCTTCGTGTTTAAATCTTCTCCTATGTCCCATCTTCACCTTGCGACAAACGGCACTTCAAACGGAGGCTCGAGGCGCTCGAAATCATCCGATGAAAATTAAATCAGCTAGCCTGTTTTGGAGTGGTGTTTTTGATTCAGCAGCCTGCCTGCTTGATTCTTGATTGGCTACGAGACTATTCTTTTTTTGGTTCTGTATCATTTAATCCATTGCATTCTTGCTTCGTGTGTCACCAAGACCATCAAGCTACAATGGTTGCTTCCTTGACAATCCACCAAATCGACTGGTGTTCAAATCCCCGCTTCGGCTGTCTAAAATCCCACCGTCTATATCTCTTTTTTTACTCTGTTGAAAAATTCAGAGAAGAAGGGGTTTCAGAGTGCAGAGTCCAGTTTCAGAATCTAGTTGAAGCCCATGGCTGTTTACACACTATCTATTGTCTTGGTAATGTTAATTATGCATCGGTACCTGGCAGCTGTAGGTTTTGTAAGAAAATCCTCAAGCAATCAAATATCCCTAGTATTTGAAATAGGCCTCAAGTTGAAAAACTTTAAACACCAAAACTGTTTGAAACTGTTTAAGAAAATTCGAATATAAAACTCGTGGACTATTCTAAATGCTAAAAACAAGTAACATTTTGGCTATCTCCAAATAAAAGTGAATTAATCATATCTTTAATTTCCTTAACCCAACATAAGCAAATTCTATATCAATCTTGATCAGAGAAATGCCAGAAATTCAAATATGCCATCCAAAATAATTTTTGAGCACATTAAAATTTTAAAATTATTAAAATGTCAATTAATGCCTTTATCTTAAATAAATCATAACTTTAATTTCGTAATTTCAAATTCAACAATTGATATGTATAAATCGATCAACGCGACGAGCCCGTTCTATCTATGCATTCCTTGTTATGAATTGAAGCATGCATTATATAAATATTAAGTATACAACAATGTTTATGGGAGTAAAACATGACTACAAACTTAATAAAATGTTTTGTTCTTGTACCCCACACCTCACCCATGTCATGCTATGCTATGTAAATTGTGCATCATTCCGTCATGGCATACTTGTTTGCTTGTTGCATATTATTTATATGATTACGTAATGTATTTATATCGGTCCCTTGTGTGTTTGGTTTTTATCCGGATAGACACTGCATAAGCAGAATACCAGGAGCCTCAGGAGTATTACCCGGATCCTTCCTATCCTGCAACAGAACTGCCAGGCAAGCAATTCCCTATGCTTACATACATATAGTACCTATGCTTCTATCTTACTCTTGCATCATTGAGTCGCGATTTCATTAAATTGAATCCCAAGTATTGCATAGCCTTTACTTTTAAACCCCACCGAAGCTTGTATCTCAATCCTATGAGCCATTCCTGCAGGAGTTGTTTGAGCCATGCGGGTCGTAGAATTGAATGTGTAGGGTTTGTGCGAGTCCTTGGATAATGAGGTACCTAAACAACTTAATATGAGTAGAGAACTAATGGAAGAGGCATCGGTGAGCCTTACCTGCTATTTGGTTCTTTAAGCTCACTGGTGTCCCGTAGGACCCTGAGTACTTGATTCCTATTCCTTGACTATTCGCACTATCCACATACGGGACACCCTATAAATCCCCCTTTGCCTGAGCTTGATTCGCACTTTATTTCTTGGGGCCACTGTGGCATCCCGCAAAAACCACTACTAGAAAATCGCGTTGATTTTGTGCATTGCATCATCATGACATCAGCATGCATCTAATTGATTAAAACTATTTTTGCTAAAAGACCTACTTTGTTTTCCTATATTAATATCCTCCCCCTTTGTTCAAACCAAACCGTCGGTCCAGCCGGATCTTTTATTTATCTAAAACTATTTACAAAATTTATTTTAAAATAAAGAAAACCCTAGTCAACAATATCTAATCCTAAAACTACCAAGTCCTATTCTACCCACCCTTCAGCCACCTCACCCCCCCCCCCCAATCCCTTGGCGACACCTCACCTCTCATCCCTCCTCCCACCAATCGCCGCCTGCCACCTCACCCTAATCCCACCTGCCCCACAACCCTGACCCTCTCTCACCCCACTCCCACACCCAGCCGCCACCCCCACCTGCGGACCCACCCCGCCACCTGGTCCGCCCCCTGGAACCCACCCTCCCGATCGATCCCCCGGCCCCACCCCGTTTCTCTCTCCCCATCGCCTCCCTCTGCCCCATACCAGGTTCCGCCGCCGCCAGATCCCCTCCTCGCATCCCCGGTGCCGCCTCCGGTGCCTCACCTCGCCCGGCTTCCTCCTCCCCTCACGAATCTTCCTCCCGCGTGCTCCCTGCCGCCGTCGCCTTCCCCTCAAGCAAGCCGCCGCCCTTCCTCGCGACCTCTCTGCGGCGTTCCGCAGCCGCCGGCCCTCCGCTCCTCCAGCTCCGCCTCCGTCCGCCGACCACCTTCCTCCACCTCTGCTCGCGGTCTCCCGTCCTCTCGAGCTCGGGTCGTCGCCAGAGCGCGTCCCCTCACCGAACCGCCCCGATAACCACCTCCAGCGCCTGCGAGCTCCGTCGCTCTCCCTCTCTGGCCGCCGCCAGGGGCGCAACCGGGCTCCCTTCCGCCTCCGCACGTCTGCGAGCCGGCCCCACCTTCCGCCCGCTGGCCCTTCCTTGCCCTGGACTCGACCTCGCTATCGTGACCGCACGCCTTCATCTGCTTCAAGGCCGTATCACCGCCCTTCTCTGTCATCGTCCTCGGCTGCGAGGGCCCTCCGTCCGCGTCGTGCCTCGTCCTGAAGCCCGCGCGCTAGATCTTGGCTGCAGGTTCTCTCGCAAGCATCCAGGGCACGTGTTTGTGTCTCCTGTGCACATGTGCTCTGCTGTTTTCTGTGTGGTGTTGATTCGGCCGTGATGTTACCACATAGGCGACCTCCGATCCATTTTTGTCTTGATGTATCCGATCAAGTAATTTCACCATGCGGGTCAATATCAACCTTCCATGGCGCATTCCCGTCGGCAGAACAACAACATGGACAAGTAATCGCCAAGATCGACATCGATCAGGCAGATCTGTTGAACCCCCGACGCCATCCGAGTTCTCCATCGACCACAAAGTCGGAGTCCGAAGCTCCCCTTCATGTAAGCCAAGGACACCACACCCAAAGATCTTCGTCCCAGACGCCAAGGTCTATTTTGTGGATTAGATGGCTCAAGGATCTCCTTCACGGATTCGATGCCTCGGTCCCGGACCCAAAGACCGAACCCGGGCATGCCAAATTCTTCGACCCGAAGGACACAGATGCGACAAGTACTTCTTCCCGGATCTGATGCCCGAGAACCCGGACGCCAAGGTCGTCGACACGGATTCACCAAGTACTTCCTCGCGGACACCAAGTTCTTCACCCCGAATGCCAAGACCGACTCGATGGCGCGGACCCGACAAGATCTGCGCAACAACAAGATCGACACCGACCAGTACGAATCCGATGCGCCCCGACACCGAACCAAGTCCTTCTTCCGGGATGCGACAAGATATACTTCCGTTGTCCGAGACCGATCCCATCGAACCTCGCCCCCGTCGAACCCTGTCCAACCCCGAACCCCTACCCAAGATCGTCGAGCCCCCATGTGTGATCCCAAATCCGAGCCCCTATTTTATTAAATGCTATATACACTTGTTGCATATTAATTTGTCATACTCGCATGCATATTTGTGTGGTTTGGGGGCCTTATGCCGATTCACCATATAAATAAATATGGGGTCATATGCGGGCTTATCTAGTCTAATATTGGCTCCATTTAAATTTGTGTAGTGAACCGGTGCTATCTTTTGCCATGTTAAGACAACATTTAAATTGCGGGGTATCTAAACAACATGAACCTATCAATTAGTTGTCGGGACCCCGGTTCCGCTTAATATTGCCTAATTGCATTGCACCTTTGCCATGTCATACATCATACATGCATCATGCCCGATCTTCTGTCATAGTATTAAACAGTGCATCCGGTGTTTGTGCTAGTGTTTTGCTTCTTCACAGACTAGGCCGATGAGTTGATGCGAGTGTCGATCCGATCTTCGGATAAACCTTCGGCAATGTTTTCAGGCGAGCATCTCCCCCTTTCTACCTATCTTACTTTTATAGTATTTATTCCCTCCTGTTGATCTATTGCTATCCGTGTTGCGTTGCTCTAGTTTTCGTGCCTGTGATATCCCTTGCAGCCTCATATTGCCTTGGACACATCCTATTACCTGTTGTTTGGTAGATAGTTGGACTTGCGCGTCGTAGTCGCTTGCTCAAGTGTTGTTGTGTGTCGTCAAGTACCACAGTTGTTGGAGTATTGCCGTGTGTTTAATGTTGGAGATGATCATGGCTTTAATTACTGTTTAATAACTAAAATTGAAGTAGGTAATGCAGAGGCACCGGTGGGTGATAGACAATATTTGGTTTCCGACCGCTCACTGGTGTCCCGTAGGACCCCGAGTTCTTGACACCTGTTCTGAGATCGAGCGCGCTAACCACATGTGGGATGTGTGGGCACCCCATCGATTAGTACCTGATTTCAAAGTATTGTACTGGGGGCCACAACTAGTTTGAGGTTTTATTTACTATTCTGTACTTATGCCATGCTTTACTGCTTTATTTAAATTGTGCGATGTACTGCACCTGTACTGTTTAGGATCGGGACACGTTTTCGCTGTATCGACAAGCCCAGTCATCTTTTCGGGTTCCCAGTCGTTTACAGCCGTCCACCCAAACCCTGAGTCCGTCTCGGAGACCGGTCGACTTCGTTGCGGGTAGACTTAGTGGGGTGGCCCCCATGTACTTGCTTTGGGTCTGGGAAACGTCATGACTTAGGCCCCGCCGACATACCGATGGGTGTATGTTAATTGATCTGGCAAAAAGGGTCGAAGTGCGTGTGGATACTTTGGTGCACCCCTGCAGGGTTAAATATTTTCGAAAAGCCGTGTCCGCGGTTATGGACGACTTGGAGCACAGTTCTCGATCATAGAAAACTATAACTAAAGTTTACTGTTATAATTTGACTTGTATCCGATGTGACTAGTAATCAGCTCAACTACAACGGAATGGCTAAATAAAAGTACCAACAACTGCTGGGTTTTGGGATATCTCATGCTAATTGTATTTGACTAGTAAGTGTCGCAACTACAACGGAATGGTTAAATAAAACTGCCCACTGCTTATTTTATCAGGATGACTATCTATATTTGACTAGTAATTGATGCAACGATAACTGAATAGATAAAACTGCCAACGGTGTGAGTTCCTCGGTTGACGTCCTCGTTTGGTCTCGAGGGGGAAATACCAGGATGGGTATGTTTGGTGGTAGAATCAGGTTGTTTCCGAATAGGTCTTTCTTATCCCTCTCTAATAGCCGACAGTTATCTCAAGTCTCTATAGGTTGTTTAGTGCATGTTGCGCTGCCGCTTCAGTCCACCATACCTATGTAGGCGAGGACCACCGAATTCTAGTCTCGCCGTGTACTGGCCTCAGTACTGACGCTCCTCTTTTTCCTTTGCCCTTTGTCAGCACCCCTTTCGTTTAGCAGGTTTTGAGATCGACGTCGTTAGCAGGGTTACCCTTCCGACTTGGCCTGGGCAGGGTTATGGACGCCATTGGTTGTTCTTCAGGGCTCTTAGCCCCATTTGCATCTTGTCCGTAGTCGGGCGCTATATCGTTTTCAAGGTGATTTGGATCTTTGTATATTATATTTGTATTCTTGACTCATTGAGTCGCTGCTGTATATATATCTGTTCTGTGGGTCCCATCGAGGACTGTTGTGTAATGTTATTACTTCGTTTTCCACCCGCACGAAAGTGCCTGGTGGGCACCTTTGAATCGTTTCTATGCGGGTTTGGCGGGATTCGCTAAGACTTGCATAGGGCCGATTCTGAGGGTGTTACAGAGTGGTATCAGAGCCCAGCTGTTGCGATACCCCACAAGTCCAGCCTGTAGGATAACCTAGCTAACTGCCGAAGTAGAGTGTCAAAACTATTTTTGAAAAATCGGTTGGATAGTTCTGATTAGGTCTGATTTTACTCCTTACCCCTCTTCTGCTCTCCTCTCACCTCTGCGTGTTTTGAATCCGCTCTCTTCTCTTTCTTCGAGTCCAGGAATTCTCGTGGTTGGGTTTTCGTCGTACCTTCAGGGTTTCGCTTCCTCTTTTGGTAACGATGCTTCTACATCTGGTCTTCATGCTATCCGAGGAATCCTTCGTCTGGTGGACTTCTCTTTGTTCCTTCTCGTGCCTTCCGGTGTTTTCCGACGCGACGACATCATCTACGCCAGATCCGATGCAGAGTCTGCATCACTCCTTTGTTTCTGAACCTTGTTTGTCGAGATCTTCAGTCTAAATTCTAAGGGTTGGTTGCATAATCCATCTGTTCGTGTACAGAGTAATGCTTTGAGTGCGGGATGGAGTCGCGACCATACCACTACTCTTATCATTTGCTTTTGTACATTGAATGGTGGATCGATGCAATTCTTACTCCTTCCATGGAAGTTAGAGGTGGCCTTACCTTTAACTTCGTCCGTTGTTTATCCGGAGTGTTCTCTTGACGAACGTGAACAACGACCCTTTGTTGGTGGTGTCGCCGATTTCAAGATGGAGAATGAACCCTTGTTAGTGGTGTCGCGGCGATCTACATGAAGCGAGAAGATTCAGATCACCGACCTTCTTCCCTGTACCATGAGGCGGATCTCGAGGGCGAGATCCATTGTTAGTGGTGTCGAATTGTGGCATCCCGCAAAAACCACTACTAGAAAATCGCGTTGATTTTGTGCATTGCATCATCATGACATCAGCATGCATCTAATTGATTAAAACTATTTTTGCTAAAAGACCTACTTTGTTTTCCTATATTAATATCCTCCCCCTTTGTTCAAACCAAACCGTCGGTCCAGCCGGATCTTTTATTTATCTAAAACTATTTACAAAATTTATTTTAAAATAAAGAAAACCCTAGTCAAAAATATCTAATCCTAAAACTACCAAGTCCTATTCTACCCACCCTTCAGCCACCTCACCCCCCCCCAATCCCTTGGCGACACCTCACCTCTCATCCCTCCTCCCACCAATCGCCGCCTGCCACCTCACCCTAATCCCACCTGCCCCACAACCCTGACCCTCTCTCACCCCACCCCCACACCCAGCCGCCACCCCCACCTGCGGACCCACCCCGCCACCTGGTCCGCCCCTGGAACCCACCCTCCCGATCGATCCCCCGGCCCCACCCCGTTTCTCTCTCCCCATCGCCTCCCTCTGCCCCATACCAGGTTCCGCCGCCGCCAGATCCCCTCCTCGCATCCCCGATGCCGCCTCCGGTGCCTCACCTCGCCCGGCTTCCTCCTCCCCTCACGAACCTTCCTCCCGCGTGCTCCCTGCCGCCGTCGCCTTCCCCTCAAGCAAGCCGCCGCCCTTCCTCGCGACCTCTCTGCGGTGTTCCGCAGCCGCCGGCCCTCCGCTCCTCCAGCGCCGCCTCCGTCCGCCGACCGCCTTCCTCCACCTCTGCTCGCGGTCTCCCGTCCTCTCGAGCTCGGGTCGTCGCCAGAGCGCGTCCCCTCACCGAACCGCCCCGATAACCACCTCCAGCGCCCGCGAGCTCCGTCGCTCTCCCTCTCTGGCCGCCGCCAGGGGCGCAACCGGGCTCCCTTCCGCCTCCGCACGTCTGCGAGCCGGCCCCACCTTCCGCCCGCTGGCCCTTCCTTGCCCTGGACTCGACCTCGCTGTCGTGAGCGCCCGCCTTCATCTGCTTCAAGGCCGTATCACCGCCCTTCTCTGTCATCGTCCTCGGCTGCGAGGGCCCTCCGTCCGCGTCGTGCCTCGTCCTGAAGCCCGCGCGCTAGATCTTGGCTGCAGGTTCTCTCGCAAGCATCCAGGGCACGTGTTTGTGTCTCCTGTGCACATGTGCTCTGCTGTTTTCTGTGTGGTGTTGATTCGGCCGTGATGTTACCACATAGGCGACCTCCGATCCATTTTTGTCTTGATGTATCCGATCAAGTAATTTCACCATGCGGGTCAATATCAACCTTCCATGGCGCATTCCCGTCGGCAGAACAACAACATGGACAAGTAATCGCCAAGATCGACATCGATCAGGCAGATCCGTTGAACCCCCGACGCCATCCGAGTTCTCCATCGACCACAAAGTCGGAGTCCGAAGCTCCCCTTCATGTAAGCCAAGGACACCGCACCCAAAGATCTTCGTCCCGGACGCCAAGGTCTATTTTGTGGATTAGATGGCTCAAGGATCTCCTTCACGGATTCGATGCCTCGGTCCCGGACCCAAAGACCGAACCCGGGCATGCCAAATTCTTCGACCTGAAGGACACAGATGCGACAAGTACTTCTTCCCAGATCTGATGCCCGAGAACCCGGACGCCAAGGTCGTCGACACGGATTCGCCAAGTACTTCCTCGCGGACGCCAAGTTCTTCACCCCGAATGCCAAGACCGACTCGATGGCGCGGACCCGACAAGATCTATGCAACAACAAGATCGACACCGACCAGTACGAATCCGATGCGCCCCGATACCGAACCAAGTCCTTCTTCCGGGATGCGACAAGATCTACTTCCGTTGTCCGAGACCGATCCCATCGAACGTCGCCCCCGTCGAACCCTGTCCAACCCCGAACCCCTACCCAAGATCGTCGAGCCCTCATGTGTGATCCCAAATCCGAGCCCCTATTTTATTAAATGCTATATACACTTGTTGCATATTAATTTGTCATACTCGCATGCATATTTGTGTGGTTTGGGGGCCTTATGCCGATTCACCATATAAATAAATATGGGGTCATATGCGGGCTTATCTAGTCTAATATTGGCTCCATTTAAATTTGTGTAGTGAACCGGTGCTATCTTTTGCCATGTTAAGACAACATTTAAATTGCTGGGTATCTAAACAACATGAACCTATCAATTAGTTGTCGGGACCCCGGTTCCGCTTAATATTGCCTAATTGCATTGCACCTTTGCCATGTCATACATCATACATGCATCATGCCCGATCTTCTGTCATAGTATTAAACCGTGCATCCGGTGTTTGTGCTAGTGTTTTGCTTCTTCACGGACTAGGCCGATGAGTTGATGCGAGTGTCGATCCGATCTTCGGATAAACCTTCGGCAATGTTTTCAGGCGAGCATCTCCCCCTTTCTACCTATCTTACTTTTATAGTATTTATTCCCTCCTGTTGATCTATTGCTATCCGTGTTGCGTTGCTCTAGTTTTCGTGCCTGTGATATCCCTTGCAGCCTCATATTGCCTTGGACACATCCTATTACCTGTTGTTTGGTAGATAGTTGGACTTGCGCGTCGTAGTCGCTTGCTCAAGTGTTGTTGTGTGTCGTCAAGTACCACAGTTGTTGGAGTATTGCCGTGTGTTTAATGTTGGAGATGATCATGGCTTTAATTACTGTTTAATAACTAAAATTGAAGTAGGTAATGCAGAGGCACCGGTGGGTGATAGACAATATTTGGTTTCCGACCGCTCACTGGTGTCCCGTAGGACCCCGAGTTCTTGACACCTGTTCCGAGATCGAGCGCGCTAACCACATGTGGGATGTGTGGGCACCCCATCGATTAGTACCTGATTTCAAAGTATTGTACTGGGGGCCACAACTAGTTTGAGGTTTTATTTACTATTCTGTACTTATGCCATGCTTTACTGCTTTATTTAAATTGTGCGATGTACTGCACCTGTACTGTTTAGGATCGGGACACGTTTTCGCTGTATCGACAAACCCAGTCATCTTTTCGGGTTCCCAGTCGTTTACAGCCGTCCACCCAAACCCTGAGTCCGTCTCGGAGACCGGCCGACTTCATTGCGGGTAGACATAGTGGGGTGGCCCCCATGTACTTGCTTTGGGTCTGGGAAACGTCATGACTTAGGCCCCGCCGACATACCGATGGGTGTATGTTAATTGATCTGGCAAAAAGGGTCGAAGTGCGTGTGGATACTTTGGTGCACCCCTGCAGGGTTAAATCTTTTCGAAAAGCCGTGTCCGCGGTTATGGACGACTTGGAGCACAGTTCTCGATCATAGACAACTATAACTAAAGTTTACTGTTATAATTTGACTTGTATCCGATGTGACTAGTAATCAGCTCAACTACAACGGAATGGCTAAATAAAAGTACCAACAACTGCTGGGTTTTGGGATATCTCATGCTAATTGTATTTGACTAGTAAGTGTCGCAACTACAACGGAATGGTTAAATAAAACTGCCCACTGCTTATTTTATCAGGATGACTATCTATATTTGACTAGTAATTGATGCAACGATAACTGAATAGATAAAACTGCCAACGGTGTGAGTTCCTCGGTTGACTTCCTCGTTTGGTCTCGAAGGGGAAATACCAGGATGGGTATGTTTGGTGGTAGAATCAGGTTGTTTCCGAATAGGTCTTTCTTATCCCTCTCTAATAGCCGACAGTTATCTCGAGTCTCTATAGGTTGTTTAGTGCATGTTGCGCTGCCGCTTCAGTCCACCACACCTATGTAGGCGAGGACCGCCGAATTCTAGTCTCGCCGTGTACTGGCCTCAGTACTGACGCTCCTCTTTTTCCTTTGCCCTTTGTCGGCACCCCTTTCATTTAGCAGGTTTTGAGATCGACGTCGTTAGCAGGGTTACCCTTCCGGCTTGGCCTGGGCAGGGTTATGGACGCCATTGGTTGTTATTCAGGGCTCTTAGCCCCATTTGCATCTTGTCCGTAGTCGGGCGCTATATCATTTTCAAGGTGATTTGGATCTTTGTATATTATATTTGTATTCTTGACTCATTGAGTCGCTGTTGTATATATATCTGTTCTGTGGGTCCCATCGAGGACTGTTGTGTAATGTTATTACTTCGTTTTCCACCCGCACGAAAGTGCCTAGTGGGCACCTTCGAATCGTTTCTATGCGGGTTTGGCGGGATTCGCTAAGACTTGCATAGGGCCGATTCTGAGGGTGTTACAGCCACAAAGTAGTTTGGGGCTTTATTACTATTCTGTACTTATGTCATGCCTTACTGCTTTATTTATGATTGCGCATGGACTGCCTGTACTTTTTAGGAACCCCGTGCCACGTTTCCGCTATATCGACAAGCCTAATCACACTTTCGGGTTCCCGGTCATTTACAACCATCGCCACACACCCTAGGTCAATCGTGGAGCCGGCTGACTTCTTAGCGGGTAGTTTATTGGAGGTGCCCCCCTGAAATGATTTATGAATCCTGTGAATGTTTTGTCGTGAGGCCTCGTTGCATTTTATTTGGTTCTTCCCGATGTTGATCATGTGTGTGTTGTTATTTGTGCACCCCTGCAGGGTAAATCTTTCTGAAAGCCATGTCTGCGGTTATGGATGACTTGGAGCATAGTTTCTCGATCATAGACAAGCATAACTAAAGTACCGCCTTTAATTTGACTAAGACATGACTAGTAATTAGTACAACACTCATGGAATGGTTAATAAAATAGCCAACGGATGGGTTGTTCTTCTGCCTTCTCGTCGGTAAGCGAGAAGGAGGGTGAGCGAGGTTAATTATGTTGCTCATATAACTGTTGCTATTAATTAACGAGCATCCTTCCATCTCTGGTTGGGCGGATGTGTAGCGTGTCTCTATAGAACTTTGTAGCTATTAGCTTTCGCTGCAATTGCATCACCCCTGGTTGTTCCCTTTAGATGCATTAAGACTTCCTGAGTACACCTAGGGTCTCACACGATTAATATTTCGTAGGTGGACAAGTATACTCTCAGGAAGGCTACTGGGTTGAGGAGATGGATGATGGTGGCAACGACCGTCAGGTGTAGAGATTCCGGGGATGGAGATCCTTGAGATCTGTGGGCGGGATGTGCTTATTTTCAGGGCATCTTATGCTGATTTGCTTCTTATCCGTACTCGGATCATGTTTGTCGCTTTCACTTGATACTCTGTTGCGTGATGTTTGAGGAGGTACCCTAAAATATTATATCTATCTAGGATATTTGGATCTTGTCGTAGAGCGTTGAATATTCCTATTTCTATTTCTTTAGATGGTGTGACTCTGATGTCTATTGTAAGTCGCATGCATACATACTCATTTGTGTATGTCGTGGTCCCATTACCTGTTGCTTATGCCGCTCGCTCTTGTCCCGATGTTCTTGAAAGTGGATAAGGTGGTAGGCCGGTACCGTGCCCTACTCCGCTTCGACGGGCCTACACGTGGGTGGCCTTGGGCCTCCACGGTAGAGTCACTTATCCACTTTTGGTTCATCCAGACTTGAACTTAGAGCGTAATGTCCGAGGTATTACAATTGGTATCAGAGCCATTCCGCCCTTCAGGGTCTCAGCCAAGATGGTCGTTGTCAGTCTAGAAAATATTTTGGTAGCTATGTATTCTAGGGAAAAACTAATCGTGAGAGTAGGACTGCTTCCATTTTTTTTGTTACCCACCCACCCTTTTCTGGTAAGGAAATGTAACGTTTGTCTATTCTCATCTAAAAATTCAAACTAGTATTCACGTGTTTGGGGTTTCCGTAGTACCATAGGATGTGTGTGTAATTATTTGTCAATCCGTTGCATCCAACCTTGTTGTTGCAATCTGCCTTTGGTTATCAACTGTGGGTACATTCCATACCGACAGGCTTATGTGTAAACCGACGTGATCTATCCGACTCTTTGTGAACCAACGGGATCTTGTTAAGGGTGTTCATCCTTCCTGGATGCTTTCAAAGAATGTGGAGTGCTGATATCTATCTGTTAAGTGGTTTTGCACATCTAGTTGGTATTTTGATGCCGAAAAATGCGATTTTTTTTTCTTTGATACACTTGTGTTTCCACATTCCTTTTCATTCGTGTGTGATTCACTATTCACCTTCTTTATCGCATGTCCATGCTAACTCGATCTTTTGCTACAGACGCTTCAGTTTGGAGTTTTTACTTCATCTTCAATTCTTTTGGGCTAAATACATAACTGTTGCCGTTCCGATGCTTGCAATTGTAATTTGGTTCTCAGTATTGCTATATGACGCTTATCATGAGTGAAATATGGTTGATACTATCAATCTAATTCTCTAAATGATGGCGGTTATTCTCTTGTGATTTTGAGTTATACCGCTCTAGATGATGGCGGTTATTCTCTGTATCATATTCAAGTATCTTTGGCGAATCCAGAGGTTCCTTAAGGCGCCATGGTGGATTATCATCCGTTGTCATGCTTCACTTCCTTTGAAATCCATATCTAGAAGGTTCTCTTTGATACAAGAGAATATCATCTTTTCATCTCTAATAGCTTTGCTTAAAGGTATGAGTTATCATTGATTCTTTGTTCAAGATCTCTTTATCTTTTCAACCGGTGATCCGATCAACAAGGTGAACAATTCAGCATCTCTTTTCTCATCCGAAGTGCCAGATAATCTATTCTTCTAATGCATCTCTTCTAACACAAATCCTTGCTCTTAATGTTGATCTTTCAAAGAGTGTTGAGCTTAGAAGGTGTTTCGAGCATTTGTTTGTTTCTCTCGCCTCTTGAAGTTGGTATTCTTGGAATATCTTGTTAAATTCGTGGTGGTATATCTTGACGATATTCTCGCCTATTCTATAACAATGGAAGATCATCTTCTTCTATTTATATCAAGCTTCGTGAATATCGCCTGTGTGCAAAGTTCCCAAGTGTGAATTCTGGCTTCCTGAAGTCGCCTATCTCGGCCACGTCCTTCTGCTAAAGACATCGCTACAATTCTGGAATCATCAAGCCCACTGTTAATTCCATCCTGCACATTCAATCAAATCCAGAGTTTTCCTTGTCTGGGCAAGTTATGATCGTTTTTCCGCTGAAGGTTCTATAGACTGCTAAATCTCTCTCAGATATTCTTAAGAAGGACAAGAAATTCTTTAGTCTTCTGCTCATCAAGAAACCTTTTGAAACCCTCTCGCTTTATATTCTATCCTCAATCCATCGGATGCCGTGAAGACTTTCAGATCTTTTGCAATTCTGCTATTCAAGTTTTGGGTACTATCCTTAATCTATCCATTGTATCTTTTATTTGTTTCAGTGATCTTCATCTATATCGTTTCCGATGGTTTGCGACTTCCGACACAACAATAATATCATCATTTTTATATGCTTTGGATCCGATGAAGTGTTTTGCACCACCTCCTTGTTTTCTTATAAAGCTTCATAAATTCTGCTTGTTAAGATCTTTAGTCTAAATCTCTAGGAGTTGGGTTGCACGATTTCCCTATTCATGTACGGAGTAATGCTTTGAGTGTGGGATGGAGTCATGACCGTACCACTACTCTTATCATTTTCTCCTGTACATTGAATTGGTGAATAAATGCGATTTTGCTCATTCCACGGAAGTTAGAAGTAGCCTTTATCCCTTGAGACTTTTAATTCCGTCCTTGTTTCTCTGGAGTATTCTCTCGACGATCATGAGCAACAATCTCTTGTTGGTGGTCTCGTCTATTTCAAGATGGAGAAAATCTTCAATGATCTGGTGGAAACAAATGCAAAATCTTACCTTGATATCCTTCATTCGATCGGCGTTCTACATCGTCATACAAGATGGATGGAAGTTATATCTAACTTCTTTCAGCAATTCCTTTCTCTTGGTTAAGCCAATTATGGTTGATGCCATCAATCGTAAAATCTATTGCAATAACCTCATGGTTGAGGAAAGCAATAAACATCTCTACAATAACTCCAGATTTCCATGATCCACTTCTTCCTCAGGAATTCTACCGTGATCTAGCATCACCTACTTCTCTTGAAGATATATCCGCGCACCTCAATTGCGTGATCCTTTGGTTCTTACCGGTGCAAGAAGAATCAAGTTCGAGAACTCCTAACCCAAATCCTTTCGTTGTTACCAAGAACTCTATTGTTTGAATACAATATGATTTTCTCCAAACTTCATTTCTTAAATTTGAGGGAAGAAACAATGCTATTTTATAGTGCTTGATAGTTCTCCAAAGTCACTCCTTTTTTCCGGCGAAACAAAGAATCATCTTCACGTGCATCTGTTGAACTTTAAACCCATTGATGTGTCTATCCTTTGTCTTGAAGTGGGGAGATTACCTTCCTTTCGCTGAAGTTCCTCTTATAGCAACTCTTTCAAAATTCTATATGGCCGCAATGCTATATTCCATTACTTTTGGGTATCAAGGAGAAGATATTATCCTTGATACATCACCTTTTGATAATTCTTTCAAGAAGTGTTTCTATTCTTTTATCGTGTTCTCGAGAACACAGGAGCTATGTTCATCCTATCTTTCTCTTCTCACAACAATTCTCTAGGTTCTTCAAGCCCCTTGTCTCTATGAAGCAAAACGCAAGACTCGCAACAAGTCTAGCAAGTTTTGCAAGGTGTATTGGTCGCACCATTCCGTTGATGAATCAACTTGGGAACGCAAGGACCACCTTCATTCCGAACACCCGACTTCCCCTTGTGCCTTTTTTCTTTTTCCTAGGAATCTCGGGGCGAGATTCTTGTTTAGTGGGGGAGAGTTGTAGCGTCCCAATTGTCTAACAATTGCAATACTACTTGCCTAGTCTATATATTGCTACTTCCTACATATAATTAATTGCATCATCATTATATCATGCTCATGTCACCATGCCACATTGCATTTGAACATCACGTAAAACCCTTTTTATTTGGTTCTTCCTTCATATGCATATATTGTATCACTTGTATTTGCCTCTTGATATATTATATTTGCATCTTGATAAATTGCTTCATGCCCAAGTTGAGTTGGGGGCATATCTTTTCTTGACTTCATCACCTTTTCCTTTGTCACCACCTTAAATTCCACCATCCAAACTACATGTGGGCAGTTGCATCTCTTTTGACTTTTGTCTAGCTCACATCTAGTAAGATGGATCCACTTCTATACCACATGCCCCATTCATGTCTATTATTGTTTCCACAATAGAAATAATGTGGGCACACATGTAGGGCTGCTTATATCCTCATGTGGAATATATGGTCATGTTTAAATATAAATGGGACGAAATAAACATCTAGTGGCTTACACACACTAGCATGTTCCATTCTTATTTAAATATGCCTCTTTGACTCTAGTTGTTTTCACAACAGACCAAGGTTTATTATGGCTCATGCATGTCCCATGCAAGAATTCCACCAACTTGTCCCTTCTTGTTTTCTTTTGAGCGATTCAAGTTCATATTAAGCAAGCCTTTTCATTTGTATCTACCTAGTTATCTATCCTACCATCTATTCCACCCATGCCTTCCTCTTTAGTTGTTTTTGCTTTGTTCTAAGTTTTCCAAGCAACGCCTGATGGTTTAACTTTAGCAAACAAACAAACAAATTAGATAACAATTTGAAACAGAATTCTTAAAGAGAAGAAGAGGCCTACCTCTACCCTTCCTGGCCTGACCGAGCGTCCAGCTGCAACCTTCCTCTCGGCCTGTATCACTTCAGAGCAGAGGAGACCGACGCCGTCTTCCTGTTCTTCTTCTTCCATTTACCTTCTTCTCTATGCAAATCACGGCAGTAGCAGGTACCCATCCCGCCTCCGGCTGCCTCGTCTCCACCTCGCGCCGTCCACGTGCTGCACGCTCTTCTTATTCCCTTTGAGCCCCAGAAACCTAGCTCGCCTTCTTCTTCCACCTTTGTCTTGCCACCGCCGCCACCATGACTGCATGAGTGCACGCCTGACCGCGGTCTCTATAGTCGCTGCCGGAGCAAGCTGAGCAGCCGAGGAGTGACCCTGGCCTCTTCTGCTTCAAACCCGGAGCCGCTAGGAAGTGCCACCGTGGCTTCTTCTTCCCGGTCTGTACCTGGAGCTTCGCCACGCCATCAGCTCTGCCGCCGTCGTCATCCTGAGCGCCATCTTCCTTGATTCCAGTGGGAATCGGGCGAGGTGAGCACTACCTCCCTTCCTCCCTCCGCCTTTGCATCAATCACTCCCTTGATCGGCGTGCCCGCTTCTAGATTGTAGCAGCAGCTCGCCGTGCCTGTGTCACCACGCGTGCAACCAAAGCCTTCTTCTGATCCTCTGTTCCGGCGCAAACCCCGGCCACCTTGGCTCTTCTCCGGTGCCGTCCAGAACCCTAGTATGTATAGAAATATCCAGCATCACCCAGCTTCAAACGTCACGCAAATCCGCGTCCTGGATCTCCCGCAAACTAAGATCCAAGATCAGCACACCGCTCTGCAACCTGACAAAGTTCGACAACACAGTCTACACCTGTTCGGCACCCTCTGTTCCTCACGATATTGTGTCGCGCATGATTCACATCCAGTGACAAACCATGCACATATCTCTTGCCGGTAGTACCAGCTTCACAGTGGTTTATATATTACACGAAATGGAGCTCCGGATATGTTGGAATCAACCGTGTAATTTTTCTGTTTCTCACCGTTTCAGCTGTCGAGTTCGGGCAGTTTTCTCATCAGTTAGCACCCATTTTTTTACTCCCTGTTCCTGGCGAGGTAGCGATCTCCACCATTGATCTTTCGACGCGTTCTTCGTGTTTAAATCTTCTCCTGTGTCCCATCTTCACCTTGCGACAAATGACACTTCAAACGGAGGCCGGAGGCGCTCGAAATCATCCGATGAAAATTGAATCAGCTAGCCTGTTTTGTAGTGGTGTTTTTGATACAGTAGCCTGCCTACTATATTCTTGATTGTCTACGTGACTATTCTTTTTTTTTTCTGTATCATTTAATCCATTGCATTCTTTCTTTGTGTGTCACCAAGACCATCAAGCTACAACGGTTGCTTCCTTGAAAATCCACCAAATCGACTGGTGTTCAAATCCCCGCTTTGGCTTTCTAAAATCCCACCTTTTATATCTCTCTGTTTTTACTCCGGTGAAAAATTCAGAGAAGAAGGGGTTTCAGAGTGCAGGACACAGTTTCAGAATCTAGTTGAAGCCCATGGCTATTTACACACTAGCTCTTATCTTGGTAATGTTAAGTATGCATCGGTACCTGGTAGCTGTTGGTTTTGTAAGAAAATCCTCAAGCAGTCAAATATCCCCAGTATTTGAAATAGGCCTCAAGTTGAAAAACTTTCAAAACCAAAACTGTATGAAACTGTTTAAAAAAATTCGAATATAAAACTCGTAGACTATTATAAATGCTCAAAACATATTTGGCTATCTCCAAATAAAAGTGAATTAATCATATCTTTAATTTCCTTAACCCAACATAAGCAAATTCTATATCAATTTTGATCAGAAAAATGCCCGGAATTTAAATATGCCATCCAAAATAATTTTTGAGCACATTAAAATTTTAAAATTATTAAAATGTCCATTAATGCCTTTATCTTAAATAAATCATAACTTTAATTTCGTAATTTCAAATTCAACAAATGATATGTATAAATCGATCAACGCGACGAGCCCGTTCTATCTATGCATTCCTTGTTATGAATTGAAGTATGCATCATATAAATATTAAGTATACAGCAATGTTTATGGGAGTAAAACATGACTACAAACTTAATAAAATGTTTTGTTCTTGTACCCCACACCTCACCCATGTCATGCTATGCTATGCCATATAAATTGTGCATCATTCCATCATGACATACTTGTTTGCTTGTTACATATTATTTATATGATTGTGTAATATATTTATTTTGGCCCCTTGTATATTGTTTTTATCCGGATAGACACTGAGCAAGGAGAATACCAGGAGCCTCAGGAGTATTACCCGGATCCTTCCTATCCTGCAACAGAACTGCCAGGCAAGCAATTCCCCATGCTTGCATACATATAGTACCTATGCTTCTATCTTACTCTTGCATCATTGAGTCGCGATTGCATTAAATTGAATCCCAAGTATTATATAGCATTTACTTTTAAACCCCACCGAAGCTTGTATCTCAATCCTATGAGCCATTACTGCAGGAGTTGTTTGAGCCATGCGGGTCATAAAATTGCATGTGTAGGGTTTGTGCGAGTACTTGGATAATGAGGTACCTAAACAAGTTAATACGAGTAGAGAACTAATGGAAGAGGCATCGGTGAGCCTTACCTGCTATTTGGTTCTTTAAGCTCACTGGTGTCCCGTAGGACCCCAAGTACTTGATTCCTGTTCCTTGACTATTCGCACTATCCACATACGAGAGACCCTATGAATCCCCCTTCGATTGAGCTTGATTCGCACTTTATTTCTTGGGGCCACAAAGTAGTTTGGGGATTTATTACTATTCTGTACTTATGCCATGCCTTACTGCTTTATTTATGATTGTGCGTGGAGTGCCTATACTGTTTTGGAACCCCCTGCCACGTTTCCGCTGTATCGACAAGCCTAGTCACACTTTCGGGTTCCTAGTCGTTTACAACCATCGCCACACACCCTGGGTCCGTCGTGGATCCGGCCGACTTTGTAGCGGGTAGCTTATTGGGGGTGGCCCCCTGAAATGATTTATGAATCCTGTGAATGCTTTGTCGCGAGGCCTCGTTGCGTTTTATTTGGTTCTTCCCGAGGTTGATCGTGTGTGTGTTGCTATTTGTGCACCCCTGCAGGGTAAATCTTTCTGAAAGCCATGTCCGCAGTTATGGATGACTTGGAGCACAATTTCTCGATCATAGACAAGCATAACTAAAGTACCGATTTTAATTTGACTAAGACATGACTAGTAATTAGTACAACACTCATGGAATGGTTAATAAAATGTCCAACGGATGGGTTGTTCTTCCGCCTTCTCGTCGGTAAGCGAGAAGGAGGGCGAGCGAGGTTAATTATGTTGCTCATATAACTGTTGCTATTAATTAACAAGCGTCCGTCCATCTTTGGTTGGGCGGATGTGTAGCGTGTCTCTATAAAACTTTGTAGCTATTATCTTTCGCTGCAATTGCATTACCCCAGGTTGTTCCCTTTAGATGCATTAAGACTTGCTGAGTACCCCTAGGGTCTCACACAATAAATATTTGGTAGGTGGATAGGTATACTCTCAGGAAGGCTACTAGGTTGAGGAGACGGATGATGGTGGCAACGACCGTCAGGTGTAGAGATTCCGGGGATGGAGATCCTTGAGATCTGTGGGCGGGATGTGCTTATTTTCAGGGTATCTTATGCTGATTTGCTTCTTATTCGTACTAGGATCATGTTTCCCGGTTCCGCTTGATACTCTGTTGTGTGATGTTTGAGGAGGTATCCTAAAATATTATATCTATCTAGGATATTTGGATCTTGCCATAGAGCGTTGAATATTCCTATTTCTATTTCTTTAGATGGTGTGACTCTAATGTCTATTGTAAGTCGCAGGCATAGATACTCATTTTTGTATGTCGTGGTCACGGTACCTGTCGCTTATGCCGCTCGCTCTTTGTCCCAATGTTCTAGAAAGTGGATAAGGTGGTAGGCAGGTACCGTGCCCTACTCCGCTTCGACGGGCCTACACGTGGGTGGCCCTGGTCCTCCACGGTAGAGTCACTTATCCACTTTTGGTTCATTCAGGCTTGAACTTAAAGCGTAATGTTCGAGGTATTACAGGTCTTGTCATCGTGCCAGGGCGTACCATGCACTGTGCAACACGTCTCACTATCCTCTTGATTGAGTTCGGCTACACTGATGTAGTCGGTCCCATGCTTTGCTGCTCCTTGCGGTTCCGGCTACCGTGAGGTAGCCGACTTGACTTGCTCGTATCCGGCTGCGCTTAGCCAGCCGGACGTGAACCGACTGCCATGATTCTTGTCTGGTTGGGGTATCCGGAGGTCATCCCCCTGACACTAGCCCCTGTGCGCGTGTAGATTTCTCCCTTAGGTGAAATGTGTGCGCGCTCCTCTCCAACTTTGAAATTTCAGGCCGGCTACGTCTGGCGGTTGCGCTACCCATGACGTCAGTGCTGGCTCCGGCCACGCACGCACGCGCCATCATTGCACTACGGAGGGCAGTGTAACGTCCCGTCGCACGTCGCCTCGGGAACTGTCGTCTGGCTCTTCGGTTTCTACTTCGGGATCGTCTGCGCATCCTGCGTCTGCAGAAAGGATCCCGCGCGATGGGGAGATCGGGGTGCGGCCAGATGGGCGCCGCGTGGCACCGCGGACGGTTCCGCTTCTGGGTCTTTAAAAGGTCGCCCGGGGAGGGAAGTTCCTCCTTCCATTCGCTGCCTCCTCTGTCTTCCCCTGTGCCCTTGCCTTCCTTGCTCTGCCTCGCTTGCTGCTGCTGCTGTAGTCCGCCGCGCCGCCAGTTTAGCGTCATCAGCGTTACGGGCCACCGCCACTCTTTAGCCGGTGGGATGCCCAGCAAGCCAGAGATGGCCGCCGAGCATGGAGCCTGGTGCGGCTCCTCCGTGATGGAGGAGCACATCGAGAAGTACCATGCCACCCGCGTGCTGCCGCTAATGACGGAAGTGGTGGTGCGGCTGGTGCCGGGGTGAGAGGAATCGCCGCACCCGGCGGAGGGGGAGCGGGTGATTTTTCTATCGCATCTCGCCCGCGGCTTCGCACTGCCGGTGCACCCCTTCTTCCTTACCTTCCTCGCCTTCTTCGACCTCTGCCTCCACCACCTCGGCGCCAATGCTATCGGCACGTTGGCGCACTTCGTGGCCTTCTGCGAGAGTTATCTCGGGATCCAGCCGGATCTCGGACTCTTCTGCCAACTCATCAGTGTCCGGCCGCAGGTCCAGTGCACCAAGGGGCCACTGGTGACGTGCGGTGGCGCCTCCATCTACTCTCGCACGCAGACCGGCTACCCCAAGTTCCGGCTGCAGGACACTGTGCGACTGTGGCAACAGTCGTACTTCGCTGTCTGCAACCTCACCGATGTGGACCGGATCAATCTACTGGCATTCTAGGACGTGAAATCTAGCCGGCAGCAATGGCATCTGAAGATCTACAGGGAGAAGACAGAGTCAGATGCGATGCTGCAGTGCATGCGTGCCCTCATCACTGCCTGCTTAACCGGCCTGGACATCACCCTCAGTTGGATGTCTCGGCTGATGATACCACTGCAGCAGCACGCGCATAAGATGTGCTTCTACTCCGGCCGGCTGGACCCGACCCGGCTATCCCACCGGGATCCCCGCTACCACAACTTGAAGGAGTGGGTGTGGATGATTATGAAGGAGCGGCTGTCGGAAGGCTGGAAGTTCGGGTTGATCCCCTACAGCCGTGAAAACCGCACGCCTCGGGTAAGTTTCTTGGTAGCCGGTTCTTCTGCTTGTGACTTTTCGGTCATCCGGCTAACCTCTTGCCCTTCTTTCTTCTTGGCAGATGTTCCCCTGTATCCTTCGGGAGGAGGGAAAGACCCCCTCTAGAACTCCATGCCTGACCTTCTCGAGCCACGCGCTTGCCGGTCCAGCGAGGAGTCGGATGGGGACGGCGATGTCTTCCCCAGCCGGAACGACGAGCCGGCCCCGACCCTCACACGGAGGTTGATGAGGAGGAGGAGGCCGTGCCATCTCCCGAACCGACTCGGTGCCGTGCAACGGACGACGACTCCAGCCGGTCGAGCACCGGCGGGAGCGGCTCTAGCCGATCCGGCGCTGGCGGGAGCGGCTCCAGCCGGTCCAGCAGAGGAGGTGGCGGGGCCAGCAGAGGAGGTGGCGGGGCTCCAGCCGGTCCAAGAGGAGCCGGACTAGCATCCTTCCGCCCAGCCGCCTTGGTCGCAAGAAGGGGCCGCCCCCTGTGGTGCCAGGGTAAGCTATTTGCTGGCCCTTATGCCTTTTTCCTCCTTTCTTTGTGCCAGTTTTTCTGCCTTTTGCTTATTTGCCTTTGTCTCTTTCTCATCTTCTTTTGTTTAGCGCGTTGGTTTCCTTTGGTGCCGCGAGCTCGGCGCGTGCGCCCACTGGCTCGCCGCCCCGCGCGCCAGATGCCACGCCACCCCATCTACGTCCGCTCCTCCCCCTTTGTCCAGGGCACCGTCTCCGCCACCTCCTCGAGCTGATCCGACCGCCACAGACGGAGCGGGGGACACCCCACCGACCATGGTGGTGCAGCCGGAAACGACCGTGCCTTCTTCATAAAGTGGAGGTAGTTCCCCCGTGGCAGCGCGGAGGGCCTCCACCGGCAAAGAGCTCGTGGTTGTCACCGACGACAACTCTGATGACGAGCCGGGGGAGGAGTGGTGGACAGCGGTGGCAGAGGCGAAGGAGTCGCTGGTCGCCAACACCATCGACGATAATGCCTCCTCTATCGCTTCGCTGGCAGACCTTGCCACCACCCTCGAGCTGGCGGTGAAGGAGATCCGGCTGCTCGAGGCCGTAGCCGGCGGCAACTGGACCCTGGAGCAGAAGCTTGCGGCTGCCAACGTGCCGTTGTATTGCGAACGGAAGTACCTGAAGAGGTTAGATAGAGGTGTGGGGACTAGCAGGGACGCTATCGACGGTGTCCGCAGGCGAGATTGAGTACGAGCAAGCGTAGCGAGACGCAAGAAGTACCCGGGTTCGGGGCCCTCGTGGTGAGGTAAAGCCCCTACTCCTGCCGGATCTGACTACGTGGAATACACGAACTACAAGTGCTCCTCGAGCTGTATGTGCTAGCTACTGCCTTAAATGTTGTATGACCAACCGACTGTCTAACTGAGCTAGTGCGTGTGCTCTAGGTGAGAGAGCTAGCAGGGAGAGCTAGCTCCTGGGAGTGATCGATCGATGGATCAATGAGTGAATGAGTGAGCTGAGTGAATCCCTCCCTGGCCTTATAAAGGTGGCCCAAGGGACAAAGGTGGGACCCACATGCCTAACTAGTACTATACAAGATGTCATGCATGAGGCAGTGTACAGTGTATACTATTTGCTGCGTCATCTGATTGAGTGGTATGGGCTTTGTCTTCTCAGTCTTTTCCGTTGTCTTCTCGTTGTCCTTCTTCTTATCTTCTCGCTGTACGTCTGGGGATAGCTGGTACTTGGTCTTGATCGATAGGGGCAGCTACTAGAGCTGGGAGAGGCGACCCGACCAGCTGGGATCGATCGATCCCAGCGATCAGGCAACCGACCAGGCCGCCCAGCTGCTGGCGATCCGGGGGAGGGAGCGACCGGACGTGGCCTGGGGCCGATCGGTCCGACTGGGAGCTCGTAGCTGGCCTGGGAAGAGGCGGAGGGCCGGATGGGCCAACTGGCTCAGCGGCGGGGGCGACAGGAAGCTGGGGCTAGGACGGCCAGGGCCCAGCCGCTGAAGCGCCAGGCGGGGGAGCGGCTCAGTGGCTCGGGGTCGCGGAGCGTGCCCTGCGGGGAGCCGGCCCGCGCGGGAACCGAACGGAGAGGCCGCCTGGGGAGTGGGGACGAGGCGGGCCAGCTGGGTCGGCCCAGCCGGAAGGAGGAGTCGGCGGGGAGCGCTTGGCAGGCTGGCTGGAGCTTCTCAGCCGGCCCAGCTTGCGTCTGCTGTAGTTTTTCTTTTGTATTTTCCCTGTTTTCCCTTTTTTGTCTGTATTTAGGTGCCTTTTGGGGGTACCCGGGGACAATCCCCCCGACACTAGCCCCCGAGCGCGCGCTGATGTCACCCGGAGGGGGAAATTCGCACGAGCTCCACAAAAACTTGACGTTGTTGTTGTAGATGCAGTGCTTGAATGGCGTCCGGCTGGACACCTCCGGCCTGGAATACTTTGTCACTTTCTCGTGCGCTCTGCTGTTTACGCTGTATCCTTGCCGGCCTGCCGGGTTGCGGTCTGGAGCCGGAACCGAAGGTAGAGCTGACAGTACATTGCGCACGGTACTGGAGGCTGAGCAGCCGAAAAATACCAACTAGGCACAAGGCTGGAATGTCCGATCTGTCGCATCCTTCGCCGTTTTTCATGTGGGATGCCTCGGGCTTTTGCTCTTGCTAGCCGGACAGCCGGGTTGCGGTCTGTAGCTGAGATGAAGAGTGGGCCTTTGACACCGTCGCACACTACTCAGTCGGTTTACGGATTTAGTAGGCCGGGCCAACTAGCGAGCCCCTGGGTAGGGGTTGCCGACACCGGAAAACTAAAAGCAGGAAGGAAAACAACATCTGGCGAGCTCTCGAGGGTTGCTCGAGGTCAGAAAAACACTCACATTGTAGTTGTCGGTGTAGTAGGGTCGAAGGCGCGATTTCATAGGCGTTGCGGCTGCTGAAACGGTCCAACTGGCGTTCCAACCGGATAGCCTGGCTCCAGCCGGACAGGCAACCAAACGCGGCGTAGCCGGATTCGGTCCCTAGCCGGCCAGGCAACCAAACGCGCCAGGATGCGCCGAACTGGCCTGGCCCAGCCGGAACGGGGTCTATCCGGTCCAACCGACAACCAAACGGAAGTCGCGCGGAGTCGGCTCGACTCAGCCGGAACGGGGGCCAAACCGGATGAATCAGACAGACAAACGGTGTCAGCCGGACTGACGGTACAACTGGATCGAGCGTAGTCGGATCTAGATTTTTTCTCGCTTCCCCCTTTTTTTAGCCGATTTTCTCTTACCGACTAGTATAGCCGGATTTTTCTTCTCGCCTTTTTTCTCTCTTTTTTCCTTTTATTTTTTCTCCAACCGACTACCAGCAATCGGCCCCTCTCCTTTCTTTTTTCCTTATGTTTTTACTTCACTTCTTACCGGCCGAACACAGCCGGTCCTTTTTCTCTTCACTCTTTTTTTTTCCAACTGAACGCAACCAGCCGGTTGATTCTCTCTCTCTTAACCGGCTCCTCCACTCCCTTTCTTTTATTCTTTTGCTTTTTCTCATCTGCTCACAACCGCACAGGCCGGATTCCCGCCGGCCTCCTCAGCCGGCTCCACCACCTCCTCTCTCCTCCTCCTTTTCTCTTCCCTGGGCGCGTATGCATGCGGCTGAGAGCGACGCAGCCGGCGCGTGCACGACGGCGAGGTGAGGACGCTCGGCCGCAGCGAGGCAAGGACGCGCGGCTGCAGCGCGGCAGCGAGTGGTACACGCGGCGGCAGGCGCAGCCGGGCGGGCGGGCGCCAGGAGAAGGCGCGGGAGCCGGCAGCGGAGCTTGCTCTAGTGCGGAGACGGCGTGGTGGCTCGGCGGCGTCCGTGGGAGCGGTGGTTGGTGAAGGTGCTGCGGCCGGGGAGGGGCGTACGCGGAGGCGCGACTCCGACGGTCGAGGACAGCCGGGCGAGGGGCTGTGAGGACGAGCGGCACGGACGGTGTCGGCGCGCACGGGCGCGGGCTCATGTAGTCTGGCGTAGAGGTTGAATACGGGCGGGGACGGTCGCTGGAGGTGCTCGCGGACGTACATGCGCGTGGCCGAGCCGGAGAGGTCGAGGGCGCGGACGGCGCGAGGCCGGCGTGGGCGTGGGCACGTGCGAGCTCGCCACTGTACGCGCATGCCACCTGCCGCCTTGCCTGCGTGCATGTGCACGAGCGCTTAGGAGCAGCTGCCGTTTAGCTGCCTTGCTGCTGCGAGCGCACATGAGCAAGCGCACGGGCGGCGCAGCTAGGAAGGCTACTGCCTGCACGGCGGTGCACGGGCGTGCGAGAGGCTCGTGGTGGCGTGCTCACAGACGCGGGAAGCCGAGGGGCGACACGGACGGGCGCGGCTGCTGCCGGCTCAGACACAGCCGCGCCGGACCGGTCGAGGACAAACACGGCGGCGCGGAGGCGGCGAGCCCCCGGGCCCCTTGGCGAGGCGAAGACGATGACGACGCGAAGGCGATGGCGAGCCCCCGGGCCTCTCGGCGAGGCGGAGGCGACGACGGCGAGCCGGAGGCAATGACGACGCGACGGTGGCGACGGCGAGCCCCTGAGAAACTTGACGGAGCGGAGTCGGTGACGACGACGCGGAGGCGGCGAGGCCCCGAGTAACTCGAGACAGCGTCGGTGTCGACGATGACGATGAAGAAAATCGGTCCCGTGCGGAACGGAACTCCGGCCGAAGCTATACTTGTCCCACGGTGGGCGCCAACTGTAGTTGTATTGGGAATGACAGTACCTGAAGAGGTTACATAGAGGTGTGGGGACTAGCAGGGAAGCTATCGACGGCGTCCGCAGGAGAGATTGAGTACGAGCGAGTGTAGCGGGACGCAAGAAGTACCCAGGTTTGGGGCCCTCGTGGTGAGGTAAAGCTCCTACTCCTTCCGGATCTGACTACGTGGAATACACGAACTATAAGTGCTCCTCGAGCTGTATGTGCTAGCTACTGTCTTAAATGCTGTATGACCAACCGACTGTCTAACTGACCTAAATGTAGCAGATCCGTTGACTAAAGTTCTCCCTAGGGCAAAACATGATCAACACCAGAACTCCAAGGGTGTTAGATTTATCACTATGTGAACTAAATTATTGTCTCTAGTGCAAGTGGGAGACTGAAGGAAATATGCCCTGAGAGGAAATAATAAAGTTGTTATTATATATATTCCTTATACATGATAGATGTTTATTTTACATGCTAGAAATTTATTGATTTGGAAACATCAATACATGTGTGTTTAATAAACAAAAAGGGTTCCTAGTCATGCCTCTCTTATAGACTAGCTTGTTGATTAACAGGATGATCAAGGTTTTCTGATCATGGACATTGGATGTTGTTAATAACAAGGTCACACCATTGGTGGAATGATGTGATGAACATTCATCCGAAGTATAGCATTACGATCAAGTCATTATATTTATATTGCTATAACATCATACGAAGTAATCTTTATCCTTAGACCATGAGATCATGTTAATTGCTAACACCGGAAGAGTATCTTGATAACATCAAACGTCACACCGTAATAGGTTGACTATAAAGATGGGTTCAGTACTACGAAGGTGTTATGTTGAGGCTCATGGATCAAGAGTGGAATTTGTCAATCCAGATGACGGATAGATATACTCTGGGCCCTCTCGGTGATATCACATTAGGATAGCTTGCAAGCAAGTGATGTGATCACTAGAATGTTATATCACGGGAACGAGAAAAGAGTGCATGTCGGTAACGAGATCAAACTAGGTATGGAGATACCGATGATCAAATATCGGACATGTAATATATTGAGAGACAAAGGGATTTAGTTACAAGCGTTAAAGGTTCTCACGATCACAGGAGTCATTGTTGAATGTGTAGGAGTCAGTACGGATCTCCAGGTCCCGCTGCTGATTATTGATCGGAGAAGGGTCTCGATCATGTCTGCATTATTCGCGAACCGTAGGGTGGCACACTTAAGAGTTACCGGACACCATTTTGGAGCACATATGTTTCAGATGAAAGAATTGCAAAATGCAGGAATTGTTTCGATAGAAACCGGAAATTGTTTCGGGTGAAATTGCAGAAGGTGGTTCTGCATGTGATATTGAAATATTGCACGGGGCTATATGTGAATGCTTGTTAATTAAAGTAATTAATAAAATTCTGAATAAATTTAATAAAAATAGTTTTATTAAATGAGAGAGCATTAAATTTGGATAAATTTAATGCATTTAAAGTGGAGACTTTAAAAAGGAATGTGAAGAGGCATTTTAATATGGAGGGGTTACCACCACATGAATGGGGGAGGTGAGGGGTCACCCCCCATGCGCCGGCCATGGAGAGAGGGGGCACCCCTCCTACTCTTATAAAAGGCCACCCATTCCCTCCTTCATCCTCACACCTTCTTGTGAAGGATCTCTCCCCCTCTAGAATTATTCCCCCATGGTCTCGGATTAGCGAGATACATGTTCCCGGTGGCATTTCGTCTGGAAGGAGTTGCTGCTTACGCTAGATCACTGGAGCGAGGAGGTGGAGGTTGTCCGGTGGCTTGAACGTGTGTGCAAGTGAATATGCGCTGCTGAGTTGTGGCGCTCGGACTTCCTCACGATCTTGAGATCAGCAAGTGTACGACTACATCAACCACGAGTTCCTACTCGTTAACAAAGCTTGTTGTCTATGAGGGTAAGTTCTCGTTGGATGTATGTCCACCCGTTGCTTTGTACCTAGTAGATAGATCTTGGCGTGTAGTTCACACCGTAGGAAATTTTTTGTTTTCTATGTTGCGGACCCAACAGTGGTATCAGAGCCTGATCTATGCGTAGGTGCTTAGCACGGGTAGTACACATATGGTTGATATGTGGGAGATGATGCTCATGTTATTGCATCTTCTATGTATTTTGGATATTGGTGGCATAGTGGGATGAAGGGGCCTGGACCAACCTTACATGTCATCGTACATGAGACCGGTTCCACGACAGACATGCAACTTGTTTTGCATAAGTGGCTGGCGGGTGTCTGTCTCTCCTACTATAGTCAATATCTGATTTACAACGAGTTGCTAATAACTTAGTTATCCTCGTTGTGGTTCATGTTCGTAGGTAAGAACGGTTCTATCTCCGAAAGCCCTAAGCCACGTAAAACTTGCAATTGATAAATTAGAGGTGTCTAGTTTAGATCGTTGCTGGGCTAGTGTATTGATATGGTATTGTTGTAAGTAGATGTATGGTGGATACTCTTACAACACACTCAACGTGTAAGTTCCATAGACCTTGGCCTTACACACAAAGGAATGATAGAGATCATACCACGATGCAAGTGATAGAGATCAAATGCATGGACCATATCATCTCACTTTACACATTAGTTGTTAGCATCTTATACTACTAGTTTGGCGCGTTTGATAGCATTATAAGATGATCCCTCTTTTAGATATCAAGATAAAAATGTGTTCTTCCTTGAGTATGCACCATTCTATGGATCATGTTTCGAGACATCACGTGATGATCGGGTGTACTCGAATCTACGCTTTCATAGGAACGGGTGTAAGACAGTTTTACACACGTGAATACTAAGGTTCTTACTTGGCGAGCCTAGCATGTACAGACATGGCCTCGGAACACGGACTTAAAGGTTAAGCATGAGTCATATGGTTGATATGATGCCCATATAGATGCTCGCCTTTGAAGCTATATCAACTCACGTGATGATCGGACTTGGTATAGTGGATTTGGTTCATGTAATCACCAAAAGGACACGAGGGATGTCGTTTTTGAGTGGGAGTTCATTAGTAATTTGGATTAGTTGAACTCAATCTATCATAAACTTAGTCTAAATAAACTTTACAAATTCTGTTGTAGATGGCACCACCTGCTTTTAATTTCAATGTGTTCATGGAGAAAGATAAACTTGCTGCGAATGGTAGCAACTTCACCAACTGGGCTATGAATTTGAGGATTCTCCTCACTGCTGCACAAAAGCAATATGTGCTAGATGCGCCGCTAGGCCCCCCACCAGCTCCTGATGCCCCTGACGAGGAAAAGAATGTCTATGTGACTCGTCAGGAGGACCACAACTTAGTTCATTGCGGCATACTGTATGGGCTAGAGCCAGAACTTCGAAAGCGTTTCGAAAATGGCAATGCCTTTGATACCATGGGAGAATTGAAAATGATTTTCGATACCCATGCTACCGTAGAGAGTTATAATGCTACAGAAAAGTTCTTTAGCTGCATGATGGAGGAAAACAGCTCCGTTAGTGAGCACGTACTCAAAATGTCTAGGTACGCCGATAAGCTTGTGTCCTTGGGAATAACGATTCCCATTGACTTAGGCATACATCGTGTTCTCCAATCTCTTCCACCTAGCTACAAGAGCTTGGTGTGAACTATAATATGCAGGGCATGAAGAAGTCTCTTCCCGAGCTTCTGTCAATGCTTAAGACTGCAGAAGTGGAGATTAGGAAAGAACATCAAGTGCTGATGATCAATAGGACCACCGGTTTCAAGAAGGACAAGAAAGGCAAGCACAAGGGAAATAAGGGTGGCAAGTCTCTTGCCACGCCTAAAAAGAAATCCCGGGCTGGCCCTAAGTCTGACACCAAGTGCTACTATTGCAAGGGGACTGGCCATTGGAAGCGCAACTGCCCCAAGTATTTGGCGGACAAGAAGTCCAGCAAGGCAAACAAAGGTATATGTGATATACATGTTAATGATGTGTACTTGACTAGTACTCACAGTAGCACCTGGGTATTTGATACCGGATCGGTTGCTAATATATGTAACTCGGTTCAGGGGCTACGGAACAAGCGACAACTAGCAAGGGATGAGGTCAGGATGCGGGCCGGTAATGGATCAAGAGTTGATGTGATCGCCGTCGGGACGCTACCTCTCCATTTGCCATTGGGATTAGTTATAAACCTAAATAATTGTTATTTGGTGCCTGCACTGAGCATGAACATTGTATCTGGATCGTGTTTGATGCAAAGTGGTCATTCCTTTAAATCTGAGAACAATGGTAGTTCGATTTATAAGAATGATATCTTTTATGGTCATGCACCTAAGTTGAATGGTTTATTTCTATTGGATCTCGATAGTAATATTACGCACATTCATAATGTTAATGCTAAAAAGATTAAACTTGATGATGATATGTCTACATATATGTGGCACTGCCGTCTAGGTCATATTGGCGTTAAACGCATGAAGAAACTCCATTCTGATGGACTTTTGGAATCACTTGATTTTGAATCATTTGATACACGTCAGCCATGCCTTATGGGCAAGATGACTAGAATGCCGTTTTCCGGTTCAATGGAACGGGCGACATATCTATTGGAAATCATACATATTGATGTGTATGATTTCACCCGAAATTGTTTCAATCGAACCACCTTCTGCAATTTCACCCGAAACAATTTCTGGTTTCTATTGAAACAATTCCTGCGCTTTGCAATTCTTTCGTCTGAAACATATGTGCTCCAAAATGGTGTCCGGTAACTCTTAAGTGTGACACCCTACCGTTCACGAATAATGCAGACATGATCGAGACCCTTCTCCGATCAATAATCAGCAGCGAGACCTGGAGATCTGTACTGACTCCTACACATTCAACGATGACTCCTGTGATTGTGAGAACCTTTAACGCTTGTAACTAAATACCTTTGTCTCTCGATATATTACATGTCCGAGATTCGATCATCCGTATCTCCATACCTAGTTTGATCTCATTACCGACATGCACTCTTTTCTCGTTCCCGTGATATAGCATTCTAGTGATCACATCACTTGCTTGCAAGCTATCCTAATGTGATATCACCGAGAGGGCCCAGAGTATATCTATCCGTCATCTGGATTGAAAAATTCCACTCTTGATCCATGGGCCTCAACATAACACCTTCGTAGTACTGAACCCATCTTTATAGTCACCCTGTTATAGTGTGACGTTTGATGTTATCAAGATACTCTTTCGGTGTTAGCAATTAACATGATCTCATGGTCTAAGGATAAAGATTACTTCGTATGATGTTATAGCAATATAAACACAATGACTTGTTCGTAATGCTATACTTCGGATGAATGTTTATCACATCATTCCACCAATGGTGTGACCTTGTTATTAACAACATCCAATGTCCATGATCAGGAAACCTTAATCATCATGTTAATCAACAAGCTAGTCTATAAGAGAGGCATGACTAGGAACCCTTTTTGTTTATTAAACACTCATGTATTGATGTTTCCGAATCAATTCATTTCTAGCATGTAAAATAAACATCTATCATGTATAAGGAATATATATAATAACAACTTTATTATTTCTTCTCAGGGCATATTTCCTTCAGTGTCCCACTTGCACTAGAGACAATAATCTAGTTCACATAGTGATAAATCTAACACCCATGGAGTTCTGGGGTTGATCATGTTTTGCCCTAGGGATAACTTTAGTCAACGGATCTACTACATTTAGGTCTGTGTGTACTTTACAAATCTTTATATCTCCATCATTGACATGCTCGTGGATGGAGTGAAACCGGCGCTTAATATGTTTGGAATTCTTGTGAGACCTTGGTTCCTTTGCATTGGCTATGGCTCCATTGTTGTCACAATAGATCACCATCGGGTCCAACGCACTGGGAATCACACCCAGTTCTGTAATGAACTCTTTCATCCAAACTGCCTCCTGCGCCGCTTCTGAAGCAGCAACATATTCCGCCTCCATTATTGATCCAGCCACCACAGGTTGTTTGGAACTCCGCTAACTAACTGCTGCTCCGTTCAAGAGAAATACGTATCCGTATTGAGACTTAGAGTCATCCGGATCGGTGTCAAAGCTAGTATCGACATAACACTTAGCGACTAGCTCTTCTTCACCTCTGTATATGAGAAACATATCCTTAGTTCTTCTCAAGTACTTGAGGATGTTCTTTACCGCTATCTAGTGTTCCGAACCTAGATCAGATTGGTACCTACTAGTCAAACTAATAGCATGTGCCACATCCGGTCTTGTACATAGCATGGCATACATAATAGAGCCTATGGCCGAGGCATAGGGGATCTTATCCATCATCTCTCTTTCTTCCGCCGTAGCCAGACTTTGAGTCTTACTCAATGTCTTGCCTTGCAACATAGGTAAGAACCCCTTCTTACTTTCGTCCATATTAAACTTCTTTAATATCTTATCAAGGTATGTACTCTGCGAGAGCCCAATTAGGCACCTTGATCTATCTCTATAGATTTTAATGCCTAATATATATAACGCTTCACCAAGGTCTTTCATCGAAATTTGCTGTTTAGATAACTTTTAACACAGTTTAAAAGATCCATATCATTTCCAATCAATAATATGTCATCCACATATAATATCAGAAATGCCACATTGCTCCCACTCACTTTCTTGTAAATACAAGCCTCTCCATAAGTTTGGACAAATCCAAACTCTTTGATCACCTCATCAAAGCGGAGATTCCAACTTCATGATGCTTGCTTCAGTCCATAGATGGATCGCTGAAGTTTGCACACCTTATTAGCATCCTTAGGATCGACAAAACCCTTAGGTTGTATCATATACAACTCTTCTTCAATCTTACCATTGAGGAACGCAGTTTTGACATCCATCTGCCATATTTCATAATTGAAATCTGCAGCAATTGCTAACATAATCCTAACTGATTTAAGCATCTCTACGGGAGAGAATGTCTCATTGTAGTCAACTCCTTGAATTTGTCGAAACCCCTTTGCGACAAGTCGAGCCTTATAGATGGTCACATTACCATCAGCATCAGTTTTCCTTTTGAAAATCCATTTATTCTCAACGGCCTTTCGGTCGTGAGGTAAGTCCACCAAGTTCCAAACTTGGTTCTCGTACATGGGTTCCATCTCGGATTTCATGGCTACTAGCCATTTGTTGGAATCCGGGCTCATCATCGCTTCTTCATACGTTGCAGGGTCATCCATTTCATCAACCATGAAATTCACAATAGGATTGCCGTACAGTTCAGGAGCTGCACGTGTCCTGCTTGACCTGCGAGGTTCGGTAGTGTCCTCTTTCGGAGTTTTATGATCAATATCATTAGCTCTCTCTTCATTAGGTGAAGTCAACTCCGAAACAACTTCTGGAGCTGCGCTACTCGCCATTTCATGAAGAGAAGGTTCAATAACCTCTTCGAGTTCTACCTTCCGACTACTCACACCTTTCACGAGAAACTCCTTCTCAAGAAAGGATCCATTCTTGGCAACAAAGACCTTGCCCTCGGATCTGTGATAGAAGGTATACCCAATTGTTTCCTTAGGGTATCCTATGAAGACGCATTTTTCCGCTTTGGGTTCGAGTTTATCCGGTTGAAGTTTCTTCACATAAACATCGCATCCCCAAACCTTAAGAAATGACATCTTAGGTTTGTTTCCAAACCATAATTCATACGGTGTCGTTTCAACGGATTTAGATGGTGCCCGATTTAAAGTGAATGCAGCTGTTTCCAGTGCATAACCCCAAAATGACAGAGGTAAGTCAGTCAGAGACATCATAGATCGAACCATATCCAATAAGGTACGATTACGATGTTCCGACACACCATTACGTTGTTGTGTTCCGGCAGGCGTGAGTTGTGAAACTATTCCACACTCTTTCATGTGTGTGCTAAACTCGTAACTAAGATACTCTCCTCCACGGTCGGACCGTAGAAATTTGATCTTTCTGTTACGATGATTTTCCACTTCATTCTGAAATTCTTTGAACTTTTCAAAAGTTTTAGACTTGTGTTTCATCAAATAGATATACCCATATATACTCAAATCATCCGTGAAAGTAACAAAATAACAATATCCACCTCGCGCCGACACACTCATTGGTCCACATGCAGAACTACCTTCTGCAATTTCACCCGAAACAATTTCCGGTTTCTATTGAAACAATTCCTGCGCTTTGCAATTCTTTCGTCTGAAACATATGTGCTCCAAAATGGTGTCCGGTAACTCTTAAATGTGCCACCCTACGGTTCGCGAATAAGGCAGACATGATCGAGACCCTTCTCCGATCAATAATCAGCAGCGGGACCTGGAGATCCGTACTGACTCCTACACATTCAACAATGACTCCTGTGATCGTTAGAACCTTTAACGCTTGTAACTAAATCCCTTTGTCTCTTGATATATTACATCTCCAATATTCGATCATCGGTATCTCCATACCTAGTTTGATCTCGTTACCGACATGCACTCTTTTCTCGTTCCCGTGATATAACATTCTAGTGATCACATCACTTGCTTGCAAGCTATCCTAATGTGATATCACCGAGAGGGCCCAGAGTATATCTATCCGTCATCTGGATTGACAAATTCCACTCTTGATCCATGAGCCTCAACATAACACCTTCGTAGTACTGAACCCATCTTTATAGTCACCCTGTTACGGTGTGACGTTTGATGTTATCAAGATACTCTTCCGGTGTTAGCGATTAACATGATCTCATGTTCTAAGGATAAAGATTACTTTGTATGATGTTATAGCAATATAAACATAATGACTTGATCGTAATGCTATACTTCGGATGAATGTTCATCACATCATTTCACAAATGTTGTGACCTTGTTATTAACAACATCCAATGTCCATGATCAGGAAACCTTGATCATCTTGTTAATCAACAAGCTAGTCTATAAGAGAGGCATAACTAGGAACCCTTTTTGTTTATTAAACACACATGTATTGATGTTTCCAATCAATACAATTATAGCATGTAAAACAAACATCTATCATGTACAAGGAATACATAATAACAACTTTATTATTGCCTCTCAGGGCATATTTCCTTCAGTCTCCCACTTGCACTAGAGATAATAATCTAGTTTATATAGTGATAAATCTAACACCCATGGAGTTCTGGTGTTGATCATGTTTTGCCCTAGGGAGTACTTTAGTCAACGGATCTGCTACATTCAGGTCTGTGTGTACTTTACAAATCTTTATATCTCCATCCTTAACATGCTCGCAGATGGAGTGAAACCGGCACTTAATATGCTTGGAATTCTTGTGAGACCTTGGTTCATTGGCGTTGGCTATGGCTCCATTATTGTCACTATAGATCACCATTGGGTCCAATGCACTAGGAACCACACCTAGTTTCGTTATGAACTCCTTCATCCAAACCGCTTCCTGCGCTGCTTCTGAAGCTGCAACATATTCCGCCTCTGTCGTTGATCCAGCCACCACAGGTTGTTTGGAGCTCCTCCAACTAACTGTTGCTCCGTTCAAGAGAAATACGTATCCGGATTGAGACTTAGAGTCATCCGGATCAGTGTCAAAGCTAGCATCGACATAACACTTAGCGACTAGCTCTTCTTCACCTCCGTATACAAGAAACATATCCTTAGTTCTTTTCAAGTACTTAAGGATATTCTTGACCGCTATCCAGTGTTTCGAACCTGGATCAGATTGGTACCTACTATTCAAGCTCATAGCATGTGCCACATCCGGTCTTGTACATAGCATGGCATACATTATAGAGCCTATGGCTGAGGCATAGGGGACCTTATCCATTATCTCTATTTCTTCCGCCGTAGCCGGACTTTGAGTCTTACTCAATGTCTTGCCTTGCAACATAGGTAAGTACCCCTTCTTACTTCCGTCCATATTAAACTTCTTTAATATCTTATCAAGGTATGTACTCTGCGATAGCCCAATTAGGCGTCTTGATCTATCTCTATAGATTTTAATGCCTAATATATATGAAGCTTCACCAAGGTTCTTCATCGAAAATTTGCTGTTTAGGTAACTTTTAACACTGTTTAAAAGAAAATCATTTCTAATCAATAATATGTCATCCACATATAATATCAGAAATGCCACATTGCTCCCACTCACTTTCTTGTAAATACAAGCCTCTCCATAAGTTTGGACAAATCCAAACTCTTTGATCACCTCATCAAAGCAGAGATTCCAACTTCGTGATGCTTGCTTCAGTCCATAGATGGATCGCTGAAGTTTGCACACCTTATTAGCATCCTTAGGATCGACAAAACCCTTAGGTTGTATCATATACAACTCTTCTTCAATATTACCATTGAGGAACGCAGTTTTGACATCCATCTGCCATATTTCATAATCGAAATATGCAGCAATTGCTAACATAATCCTAACCGACTTAAGCATCGCTACGGGAGAGAATGTCTCATCGTAGTCAACTCCTTGAATTTGTCGAAACCCCTTTGCGACAAGTCGAGCCTTATAGATGGTTATATTACCATCAGCATCAGTTTTTCTTTTGAAAATCCATTTATTCTCAACGGCCTTTCGATCGTGAGGTAAGTCCACCAAGGTCCAAACCTGGTTTTCGTACATGGATTCCATCTCGGATTTCATGGCTTCTAGCCATTTGTTGGAATCAAGGCTCATCATCGCTTCTTCATATGTCGCAGGGTCATCTATTTCATCAATCATGAAATTCATAACAGGATTGCCATACAGTTCAGGAGCTGCACGTGTCCTGCTTGACCTGTGAGGTTCGGTAGTGTCCTCTTTCAGAGTTTCATGATCAATATCATTAGCTCTCTCTTCATTAGGTGAAGTCAACTCCGAAACAACTTCTGGAGCTGCGCTACTCGCCATTTCATGAAGATAAGGTTCAATAACCTCTTCGAGTTCTACCTTCCGACTACTCACACCTTTCACGAGAAACTCCTTCTCAAGAAAGGATCCATTCTTGGCAACAAAGACCTTGCCCTCGGATCTGTGATAGAAGGTATACCCAATCGTTTCCTTAGGGTATCCTATGAAGACACATTTTTCCGCTTTGGGTTCGAGTTTATCCAGTTGAAGTTTCTTCACATAAACATCGCATCCCCAAACTTTAAGAAATGACAGCTTAGGTTTGTTTCCAAACCATAATTCATACGGTGTCTTTTCAACGGATTTAGATGGTGCCCTATTTAAAGTGAATGCAGCGGTTTCCAGTGCATAACCCAAAAATGACAGTGGCAAGTCAGTCAGAGACATCATAGATCGAACCATATCCAATAAAGTACGATTACGACGTTCTAACACACCATTACGTTGTGGTGTTCCGGCAGGCGTGAGTTGTGAAACTATTCCACAGTCTTTCATATGTGTGCTAAACTCGTAACTAAGATACTCTCCTCCACGGTCGGACCGTAGAAATTTGATCTTTCTGTTACGATGATTTTCCACTTCATTCTGAAATTCTTTGAACTTTTCAAAAGTTTTAGACTTGTGTTTCATCAAATAGATATACCCATATATACTCAAATCATCCGTGAAAGTAACAAAATAACGATATCCACCTCGCGCCGACACACTCATTGGTCCACATACATCAGTATGTATGATTTCCGATAAATCTGTCGCCCGTTCCATTGAACCGGAAAACGGCGTTCTAGTCATCTTGCCCATAAGGCATGGCTCACAGGTATCAAATGATTCAAAATCAAGTGATTCCAAAAGTCCATCAGAATGGAGTTTCTTCATGCGTTCAACGCCAATATGACCTAGACGGCAGTGCCACATATATGTAGATATATCATCATCAAGTTTAATCCTTTTAGCATCAACATTATGAATATGCGTAATACTACTATCGAGATCCAACAGAAATAAACCATTCAACACAGGTGCATGACCATAAAAGATATTATTCATATAAATCGAACAACCATTGTTTTCAGACTTAAACAAATAACCACTTTGCATCAAACATGATCCGGATACAATGTTCATGCTCAGTGCAGGCACCAAGTAACAATTATTCAGGTTTATAACTAATCCCGACGGCATATGGAGAGGCAGCGTTCCGACAGCGATCACATCAACTCTTGATCCATTGCCGACCCGCATCGTGACCTCATCCCTTGCTAGTTGTCGCTTGTTCCGCAGCCCCTGAACCGAGTTACATAGATTAGCAACCGATCCTGTATCAAATACCCAGGTGCTACTGCGAGTACTAGTCAAGTACACATCAATAACATGTATATCACATATACCTTTGTTTGCCTTGCCGGCCTTCTTGTCCGCCAAATACTTGGGGCAGTTGCGCTTCCAATGGCCAGTCCCCTTGCAATAGCAGCACTCGGTGTCAGACTTAGGGCCAGCTCGGGGTTTCTTTCCAGGCGCGGCAATAGACTTGCCACCCTTCTTTCCCTTGTGCTTGCCTTTCTTGTCCTTCTTGAAACCGGTGGTCCTATTGATCATCAACACTTGATGCTCTTGCCTAATCTCCACTTCTGCAGTCTTAAGCATTGACAGAAGCTCAGGAAGAGACTTCTTCATGCCCTGCATATTATAGTTCATCACGAAGCTCTTGTAGCTAGGTGGCAGAGATTGGAGAACACGATGTATGCCTAAGTCAATGGGAATCGTTATTCCCAAGGACACAAGCTTATCGGCGTACCCAGACATTTTGAGTACGTGTTCACTAACGGAGCTGTTTTCCTCCATCATGCAGCTAAAGAACTTTTCTGTAGCATTATAACTCTCTACGGAAGCATGGGTATCGAAAATCATTTTCAATTCTCCCATGGTATCAAAGACATTGCCATTTTCGAAACGCTTTCGAAGTTCTGGCTCTAGCCCATACAGTATGCCGCAATGAACTAAGTTGTGGTCCTCCTGACGAGTTATATAAACATTCTTATCCTCGTCAGGGGCATCAGGAGCTGGTGGGGGGCCTAGCGGTGCATCTAGCACATATTGCTTTTGTGCAGCAGTGAGGAGAAACCTCAAATCCATAGCCCAGTTGGTGAAGTTGCTACCATTCGCAGCAAGTTTCTCTTTCTCCATGAACACATTGAAATTAAAAGCAGGTGGTGCCATCTACAATAGAATTTGTAAAGTATATTTAGACTAAGTTTATGATAGATTGAGTTCAACTAATCCAAATTACTAATGAACTCCCACTCAAAAACGACATCCCTCGTGTCCTTTTGGTAATTACATGAACCAAATCCACTACATCAAGTCCGATCATCACGTGAGTCGGTGTAGCTTCAAAGGCGAGCATCTATATGGGCATCATATCAACTATATGAATCGTGCTTAACCTTTCGGTCCGTGTTCTGAGGCCATGTCTGTACATGCTAGGCTCGTCAAGTAAGAACCTTAGTATTTGCGTGTGTAAAACTGTCTTACACCCGTTGTATGAAAGCGTAGAGTTGAGAACACCCGATCATCACGTGATGCCTCAAAACACGATCCACAAAACGGTGCATACTTAAGGAAGAACACATTTTATCTTGATATCTAAATGAGGGATCATCTTATAATGCTACCAAAAGCGCCAAACTAGCAATATAAGATGCTAACATCTAATGTGTGAAGTGAGGTGATATGGTCCATGCATTTGATCTCTATCATTTGCATCGTGGTATGATCTCTACCATTCCTTTGTGTGTAAGGCCAAGGTCTATGGAACTTACACGTTAAGTGAGTTGTAAGAGTATCTATCATACATCTACTTACAACAATACCATATCAAAACACTAGCCCAGCAACGATCTAAACTAGACACCTCTAATTTATCAATTGCAAGTTTTACGTGGCTTAGGGCTTTCGGAGATAGAACCGGTCTAACCTACGAACATGAACCACAACAAGGATAACCAAGTTATTAGCAACTCGTTGTAAATCAGATATTGACTATAGTAGGAGAGACAGACACCCGCTAGCCACTTATGCAAAACTAGTTGCATGTCAGTCGTGGAACCGGTCTCATGTACGATGACATGTAAGGTTGGTCCGGGCCGCTTCATCCCACTATGCCACCAATATCCAAAGTACATAGAAGATGCAATAACATGATCATCATCGCCCACATATAAACATATGTGTACTACCCGTGCAAAGCACCTATGCATAGATCAGGCTCTGATACCACTGTTGGGTCCGCAGCATAGAAAACAAAAAATTTCCTACGATGAGAACTACACGCCAAGATCTATCTACTAGATACAGAGAAACGGGTGGACATACATCCATGGAGAACTTACCCTCGTAGACAACAGGCTTTGTTAGCGAGTAGGAACTCATGGTTGATGTAGTCGTACACTTGCCGATCTCAAGATCATGAGGAAGTCCGAGCGTCGCAACTCAGCAGCGCATCCGCACTCGCACACACGTTCAAGCGACCGAACAACCTCTACCTCCTCGCTCCAGCGATCCAGCGGAAGCAGCAACTCCTTCCAGACGAAATGCCACCGGGAACATGTATCTCGCTAATCCGAGACCATGGGGGAATAATTCTAGAGGAGGAGAGAGATCCTTCACAAGGAGGTGTGAGGATGAAGGAGGGAATGGGTGGCATTTTATAGGAGGAGGGGGGTGCCTCCTCTCTACATGGCCGGCACATGGGGGGGTGACCCCTCACCTCCCCCATTCATGTGGTGGTAACTCCTCCACATTAAAATGCCTCTTCACATTCCCTTTTAAAGTCTCCACTTTAAATGCATTAAATTTCTCCAAATTTAATGCTCTCTCATTTAATAAAACTCTTTTTATTAAATTTATTCAGAATTTTGTTAATTACTTTAATTAACAAAAATTCACATATAACCCCTTGCAATATTTCAATATCACATGCAGAACCACCTTCTGCAATTTCACCCGAAACAATTTCCGGTTTCTATTGATACAATTCCTGCGCTTTGCAATTCTTTCGTCTGAAACATATGTGCTCCAAAATGGTGTCTGGTAACTCTTAAGTGTGCCACCCTACGGTTCGCGAATAATGCATACATGATCGAGACCCTTCTCCGATCAATAATCAGCAACGGGACCTGGAGATCTATACTGACTCCTACACATTCAACGATGACTCCTGTGATCGTGAGAACCTTTAACGCTTGTAACTAAATCCCTTTGTCTCTCGATATATTACATGTCCGAGATTGGATCATCGGTATCTCCATACCTAGTTTGATCTCGTTACCGACATGCACTCTTTTCTCGTTCCCATGATATAACATTCTAGTGATCACATCACTTGCTTGCAAGCTATCCTAATGTGATATCACTAAGAGGGCCCAGAGTATATCTATCCGTCATCTGGATTAACAAATTCCACTCTTGATCCATGAGCCTCAACATAACACCTTCACAGTACTGAACCCATCTTTATAGTCACCCTGTTACGGTGTGACGTTTGATGTTATCAAGATACTCTTCCGGTGTTAGCAATTAACATGATCTCATGGTCTAAGGATAAAGATTACTTCGTATGATGTTATAGCAATATAAACATAATGACTTGATCATAATGCTATATTTCGAATGAATGTTCATCACATCATTTCACAAATGTTGTGACCTTGTTATTAACAACATCCAATGTCCATGATCAGGAAACCTTGATCATCTTGTTAATCAACAAGCTAGTATATAAGAGAGGCATAACTAGGAACCCTTTTTGTTTATTAAACACACATGTATTGATGTTTCCTATCAATACAATTATAGCATGTAAAATAAACATCTATCATATACAAGGAATACATAATAACAACTTTATTATTGCCTCTCAGGGCATATTTCCTTCATTAGGGTAGCCGAACCGGTTAATGATGTCAGTGAAGAAGGTGACGACTGTCGCCCCATCTAGCTTCCGGATAGGCTTGGCCTCTATCCACTTTGTGATCTTGTCCACCACCACCAGCAGCTAGGTCATGCCTACGCGCGCCCGCTTGAAGGGACCGACCATGTCGAGGCCCCAAACAGCAAAGGGCCAGGTGATCGGTATAGTTTTGAGCACCGCAGCTGGCATGTGCCTGAGCTGCTCGAAGCGCTGGCACCCATTGCACGCGCGGACTAGCTGTTCGACATCCTCGAGGGTGGTGGGCCAATAGAAACCGTGGCGGAACGCCTTGGCGACTATTGCCCTAGATGAGGCACGATGTCCGCACTCGCCCTGGTGGATGTGCTTGAGTAGCCGGTAGCCTGTGTCCAAATCGACGCACCGCTGGAAGATGCCGGATACGCTGCGCTTGTAAATCTCCTTGTTGATGATGGTGTATGTGTGCGCGCGCCGCCGGATTTTCCTGGCCTCCACCTCGTCATCTGGAAGCTCTCCATTGGCGATGTAGTTCATGAAGGGCTGCGCCCAGGATGGTATCTCCTGGATAGTGAGGACGCTTTAATTCTCCAGTTGGGGGGCATCGGGGGGTCATCCGAATGAGGTACCCGGAACGGCAGCCCCCGAGCCGATCGATGAGTCGGCAGCCACCGAGTCTTGCGAACCGAAGGGTACGGACTTGCCAAAGTTGGTGCGAGCCTTCTTCTTCACGGGTTCTGCCGGCTCCGCGTCTGCCATGTCGTCAACCGGAGCGCTCCCCTCCCAGATAATGGAATCCGACTCGGGGGATGGGTTGATGGAGGGCTTGCACAGGTTCTCCAAGGAGACCCCTGGTGGGATCACCTGCTTGGTGGATCCGATTCGTGCGAGCGAATCAGCTGTCTCGTTGTTGATGCGAGGGACATGATGGAACTCACATCAGTCGAAGCAGGCGCTGAGGTTCTGTATGTGGAATCGGTAGAGAGCCATGTTTGCATCGCGAGCGTCGCATTCTCCGAATACCCGCTGCACCACCAGATCTGAGTCGCCGAAGCAAAGGATCCAGTTGACGCCAATTTCCCTGGCTAGCCGGAGGCCATGCACCAGCGCCTCGTATTCGGCAATGTTGTTGGAGGCCTTGAAGTGGATCTGGAGAACGTACTCCAGCCGGTCTCCCTTGGGGGAGGTGAGGACGATGCCGGCTCCCAAGCCCCCGAGCATCTTCGAGCCGTCAAAGTGCATCCTCCAGTGGTCCAAATCGGAAACCGGTGGGAGGTACAGGGTCTCGGCCCAGTCGACGAGGAAGTCCACTAGAGCTTGCGACTTGATCGTGAGTCGGGGCTCGCACTGGATGGAGTAGGCGACGAGCTCGATGGCCCATTTGGCGACTCGGCCGGTGGCGTCCTTCTTGCCGATAATTTCTGAAAGGGGTGCGGTGCACACGAACTTAATCGGATGCTCTTGGAAGTAGTGCTTGAGCTTCTTGCATGCCAGGTACACACCATAACACATCTTCTGGTAGTGGGAGTAGTTCTGCTTGGAGAGGGAGAGAACCGCGCTGAGGTAGTAGATGGGTCACTGAACCGGCTGAGCCTTGCCTTCCTCCGGGCGCTCCACCACCAGGACGACGTTGTCGACCCGGCTAATGGCTGCTATATAGGGCAACATCGGCTCCTTACTAGCCGGCGTGGCTAGAACCGGCATTGTGGATAGCATGCACTTGAGGTCATGAAAAGCAGCGTCGGCCTGCGAGGTCCAGAAGAACTTGTCCGTCTTCTTCAATAGCAGGTACAGCAGAAGTGCCTTTTCCCCAGCCGGCTAATGAAACAGTTGAGGGAGGCCAGGAATCCGGTGAACTTCTGGACTCCAAGCAAGCTTCTGGGTGGCTGCATTCTCTCGATAGCCGCGATCTTCTCCGGATTTACCTAGATCCCTCATTGTGAAATGAGGAAACCGAGTAGCTGGCCGGATGGGACTCCGAATACACACTTCTCCGGGTTCAGTTTCATCTGGTACTGCAGAGGTTGGCAAATGTCTCTCCCAAGTCTTCAAGGAGGGTGCGCTTCTCCTTGGTCTTGACGACCACATCGACTACGTAGGAATGCACATTTCGGCTGACCTACGAGTGCAGGCATTTCTGCATACAACGCTGATAGGTAGCGCCTGCATTTTTTAGACCGAAAGGCATGGTTACATAACAGAAAGCCCTATATGGGGTGATAAATGATGTCTTTATCTGGTCAACCGGGTTTAGCCAGATCTGATTGGAACCAGAGTAACAATCCAAGAAGGACAACAAATCGCAGCCGGCCGTGGAATCGATAACTTGATCGATATGGGGCAAAGCGAAGGGGTCTTTCAGGCACACCTTGTTCAGGATGGTGTAGTCGATACACATGCGCCAGGACTTGTTCTTCTTCAACACCAGGACTGGGTTGGCCAGCCATTCCGGGTGGTACACTTCCATGATGAACCCGGCTGCAAGGAGCCGGGTGATCTCGTCACCAATGATCTTTCTTTTCTCCTCTACGAACCGGTGCAGAGGCTGCTTGACTGGCTTGGAATCTGGCCGCACATGAAGCGAGTGCTCGGTGAACTCCCTCGGGACACCTGGCATGTCCTTGGGTGACCATGCGAAGATGTCCCGATTCTCATGGAGGAAGTCGACAAGCGCGCCTTCCTATTTGTTGTCCAAGTTGGCACCAATGGTGACAAACTTGGTCGGGTCGAAGGGGTCGAGCAGGATTCTCTTCGTCTCCTTTGCCGACTAGAAAGCTGCTTCTCTAGCCGGCTTGCTGCTAGCCAGCATTTCTTGCTGGGCCATGGCCACATTGCACATGATCACGCGCTTCTCTTCGGCCATGATGAGGGCCTCTGCCAGCTTGGAGCTAGCTGAGGCGCACTCCATTGACCGCCTGAAGCAGCCGGCAACAGTGATCACGCTGTTTGGTCCCAACATCTTCGTCTTGAGATATGCGTAGTGGGGGATGGCCATGAACTTGGCGAGGGTGGGGCGCCCGAGGAGAGCATGGTAGGAGCTCGCCAGGTTCACCACCTCGAACCATATCGGCTCGCGGCGGAAGTTCTCCTCGGTCCCAAAAAGACATCCAGCTGGATTTTTCTCAGCGGGCCGCAAGCCGGCCCTGGCAATACGGCATGGAACGTCATGGTAGTCAGGCACAGGTCGCACTCACAGATGCCAAGCTTCTCCAGCGAAGACCGGTAGATAAGGTTGAGGCTGCTGCCTCCGTCGATGAGGACGCGCGTGAAGCGGCAGGTGCGCTCGTTGGAGACGATGAGGGGGTCAAGCACCATGGCATAGCCCCCAGGAATCGGAAGCTGACTCGGCTGATCCTCCCGGCTCCAGGTGATGGGGGTCTCCGACCAGTTCAGGTACTGGGGGACTGGGGAGACGACGGCGTTGACCTCCTTGGAGCGCCGCCTACGGCTGTGCTTGTCATCCAGCTCCGTCTCGAAGGTGTGGTAGGCAGCGTGCGGCTGGGGCTAGCCGTTGTTTTTGTTGCCACCATTGCCGCCGTTACCATCATTACCAGCTCCCCTAGACGGTGGTGGTGGTCCACCAGGAGGGGGTGGGGGAAGACGTTGCTGGTATCTCTAGTCCTTTAGCTGGCGGGTCCAGCTGCAGTTCCGGGTCGTGTGCGTAGCCGGCTTGAAGGGACCGTTATGCCACTTGCACGGGCCAACAAACATTTGGTCGAAGGTGAGCCGTGGTTTCTGCCTTCTTACATCGTTAGCCGCTGTGTTGGGTGCACCCTGCACAGCATTGACCTGTCGCACGTGGTAGCGAGGCTTCTGCTGTCCAGCTTGGCGGTCCCCATGGAACCGGTTGTCGTTGGCGTGGCGCCTGGAGGATCCTGCTTCTCCATCCGGATTGCTCGGACGATCGCGAGCTGGCTCTGACGGAGTCGGATGCCCGTCAGCACTTACTCGGAGGAGTTTATTCATGGCGGCATCCACCGTGGCGTACTGGTCCGCAACCTTCATGAGCTCCGCCATGGTTTTCGGCTCATCACATAGTAGCCGGTGGCGAAGCATGGTGCCTTCTCGGCACCCCTCGACGAAGAAGTCGATGGCCTGGCTCTCCAGGATGCCCTCGCAGGTGTTATGCAGCTCCATCCATGTGACACCCCTGGGATCAGGGTTAAACAAATCCAGACCTTAGCCTGACATAAGCTTAACCTAGAGCTCGAGGATATCCAGTGAGAAATCGGTAACACAACAATAACCCTGTGACACAAAAATTATTACAGCAAGCTCATACCAGAGCGAAGAACCAAAATATTACAAGAAGAGGTCACTGACCACAAACATCAAACAACGGAAGGCAAATTATGCTATTAAGTATAGCAAACTTAACAAATGGCCTAAGAGGCCTGAAGCATAACGATGACATCCCAGCCCATAGATTCCAGGCTGCCGGCCAGGAACCCCAAGCTACTTGTCAGTGTCGATGTCTTATGGAACTCGTCTTCAGGGAACACTTACTCTGCTACAAGAGTATCAACAAAGCAAGGGCGAGTACAGGGTGTACTCCGCAACACTTACGACTGACGGGGTTATTTTGCATAAAGCCATCTTTGTTTATAAATCAAGAGGAAGAAGAAGCTCGTCTAATCAGAATATTTTAAAAGGGGATAAGAGAGCGACATCTCCAAAGAATTGATCATCATCTTTTGATATCCACCAAAACTTCATCCTCATCTCACAACTAGGATCACCCCCTCGTACCCATGAGAAAGCATCCTTAAGCACACGTTGATCTGCCAAGTTTTACGTTTAGGTTAAAGTTCTCTATGATCTTAGAATTCGGTTACCAAGCGTTCATAACCGTGAACACGACTTTTCGAAAATATTTAACCCTACAGGGGTGTACAACTTTACCCACACGTACCAATCGACTCTTAGCGCCACATGACACACTTCCTTGGTGTGCTAGCAGAGGGTGATTGGACACAACCATTTTACCTTGCTTTGCCGATACCATGAGTCACGCCCTAAGGATGGTTCCATCGTAACGGGTCAAATCCCGAAGCCGGTCCCTAGAGATGTGTGTCGAGGTTGGTTTACCAGGGGATCCATCCAGGGAATGTTCGTTTGCAGTACAAATTTGGTGGGTGAGCGCACCGTGGTACCCGAGTTGTCATCAATCACGCGTAGGGGCCATAGTAGATTCACCAATTGTCCAGAAGGGCCAAATGGGGGTGAATACAAATCTAAGGGCCAAACGGTCATTTGAACCAGACGAAAAACGGTTGAACTCAAATACCGCCGTTAGGTCAACTCTTCTTGGCCCGCCATGTCAGTATTCCGTGTTATATTTTGCGGTCGTGGACTAGCTTACCCCTGCGTGGACCAGATCCCTGAGTGGACCAGATCTATTTCTTTGCTCTGCTCTGGTCTTCTCCCCTGCTCCCCTCCCCATAACAATTGCTCAGCTTCGGCTGCTCATCTCAGATCAGAGCTCGCACTTGCTCTAATTTGCGTCCCCGCCATGTCCGGTCAACCTCCCACGCCTCTAATTGAAGCTTGCAGCCGTCACCGTTGCATCGTCCGCCGTATCGGAGCTTCGCGCCCCTGGACTAATATCTCGCCTCTGGCTAGTCCTTCTCGCACAGCGGAGCGCGTCCCGTTGGGCGATCCAGGCCGATGACCGGCCTCGGGAAGTTGCGTGCTACCGCGCACCCTAGGCATGGTAGCCCTGGCACAGCAGTACGACGACCACACTCTCATGGCCACCGTGCTGGGCGTCCGTCCCGCCGTGTCGCTGGCAGAGTTGTTGTCGGCTTTTAGGTCTCGTTTTGGGATCAGACAAAATGAGGTCAACATTGAGGTATGCGCGCCGCCATTCGATTTTTTCGTCCGATTCGAGCATAGATTAGACACCGAGCATGTTCTGCATTCTTCCCGTTCTTTTGAGTGTTGTAGGGAGAAAATGAGCTTCATGCATTGGCATCGCGCCTGTGGGTGGGACGATCGCTTGGGGCAGCTTTGTTTCTTCTCCAAACTCGGCTTTGACGGCCTCCCATTGGATGCTTGGGAGCCGGAGGCCCTCAAGCAGGTCGTCAGTAGCCTTGGCGGCGAGCTGGTGGAAATCATGCCACCGAGCGACAGATGTGTCATCGAGGTAAAGGTGTGGCTAAAAGATCCTGACGCCATTCCTAAGATGTACGAGGTGTAGATTCCAAGAAGGGCAGGGCGACAGCTTTGCTGGAAGCACCCGATAATCATCCACCTGGAGGAGGTTCTAGAATCGGTACATGGCATTCAGGGCCCCGAAGAGGCTGCCAGAAAGCATCCTCGTCGCCTGGAGTGTTGGCCTAGAAGGATCGATGGCACAGGACCACCACCGTTTCGCGACGACGCACACAGTTTCGGTGGGGGGTTCGGGCTTGGATGAGCTAGTGGTTCTGATTTCCCTCGAGTGAAGATAGAGCTCTAGTGAATTGCCGTGGTATGTGTGGCTAATGAATTTGTAGTATGGAGAGCGTAGCAGGAAGTTAGCATCGACTAAAAATGTGTAATAGTTTGAATCCATGTAGTACGTGTGTGTAATAGTTTGAAGTAGTATGTGTGTGTAATAGTTTGAATCGATGTAGTATGTGTGGGTAATGAATTTTATGTAGTGTGTGTGTGTGTGTAATTGTTTGAATCAATGTAGTTGAACACCGTGCTTTATAATTTCTGTGAATAACCAAGGACAACCTCATGAAAAGAGGGTAGTCTGGCAATGAGCAATGTCAATTCTGTGGATGTCAGGAAAATGTAGTCCATCTCCTCTTCAAGTACAAGGTAGCTACATTTGTAACACGTTGAACTGCAGGACCATTTTGCAGGCAACACAAGACAAAGGAAAAATGGTTTACAGCACAGACAGCAGACGCAAAATTTGTAGTCTGGGATAAAAAGATGCCAGTTAACTGGATTGAACCACGACTAGTAATTGAAGGAAATAGATACTTGATAGTATTTGCTTACAATAGTAGTACTTCCATACAAAAGGGTCTTATAGATGCACAAAAGTGGGCTAAACTTCCTACTAGTTTATAGAACAATTCGTCAGCATTTCATCTGCAAAAGCCATTCTTCAGTCTGAACTTAACTAATCTACACTGAAGAAACTACAGATCTCCACCAGAAAAGTTGGCTGGCCAATTGCCTTGAGAGGACATAAGTTCTTTGATCATTTAACCCAAACTAATCTATTGCCTTCCCACCAAACTACAAGAAATCTGCATCGTTCATGCACGAGCGATTTGCATGCGCCAGTCCCGGTTTCAGTTGGACCATCCGCGCTGCCGCAACAATTTCTTCGAAACTGAAATTCGACATCTCCTTCTCGGGATCGTAGGTCCGTGTGAACTCGAACCTGAATTCTAGGGCTGAGCTGATGCCGGCCGCCGGCTCCGGCTGTCGAACAATCCAGCATGCTGAGTGTAGACGCTTGGTCGCTGCCACGGTTCGGCCTTTGACGGTGCATAGGATGGAGCGTCTTTGCCGCAGACGGCGTGCTCCCAGCCTCCCCCACTGAGGTAATGTAGTCCACACCGAAGCATGGACGCGAGAGTTCCTAGACCTTGGCGCTGCCCTATTCGAGGGTGTGTACCCTCGGTGGCGGCATGCTCTCATGAATGATTTTATACGTACCTTGTTCCCACTGCCTAGAGCATGCCGTAATGCCGCCGCGCGATTCCGCCACATCGCTCTCTTGGCCCTGCTTGCCGCATCAGGCGCCCGACGACAGCGCAGTCGCCGCCGCGGCCGATTTGGCACATTCGGGGAAATCATCCGCCTGGCAGGGTAGTGGGAGAGCGGCTTTGAAGTAGACCTTCATGGCCTGCCTTAGAGGGGCTAAATACCCTAGTTTCAGCGGCTGTCGCGGCGGCGGCGGCTTAGGCGGTGCCATATTACCCTAGTTGGTGCGGCACGGAGGAGGTGCGCAAGGTGAACTGTGGTTAGTCGGAGAAGGGGAGTGAAAGACTGACAGTAGGTTTGGACTACGGGCACGCGTGAAAATAACCATTTCCCATTTCCTTAGAGGGTAATAATTCGACACTCGTTGCATTAACAGCTCAATCTTTATTTCCCTTCTCAGCATAAGAGTGCGAACGTATTAAAAAGATCGGTCGTGGCTATCCACCTCATCGGGCAATGTACCAGGATAGGTAGGAGATGGGACCGGGTTTCATTTTAGAAATGTTGACGACTGTGCCCTTATGTTTATACGATATTATTTATATGCCACCATGTACCGTCGAGTGTAGCAACACCATCGAAAACAGGGGATAACGACGTGGCGTGTTTTATTTTTTAAAGGGCATCAGAAATAGGGGATGCCGACATGGCATGTTTTCTGATTGGCGGGCCTGCCCCCTCCACCTTCGACGGCGCGCATCCCTGGTTCGAGGGGTGGTGCCGCCCACCAACACATTATTGTGCAATTTTCCATGTGGGACCTGAATTCCGGCGCTGGGCCGATGCCCATGTTGAACACAGAGAATTCTGAAAGAAGCTACTAAAAATAAATACTTTGAATTCTGAAAGTACTAAATTTAAATACATTACAATTTTTTCTGAAAGTTAATATGCATACTGCTCATCGAAATAATATAAATACAGTAAAAATTTCTACTTCGAAAAATAGACCTGAAAATGCTAGCAAATAACCTAATATGAATATAGGATTCATTCTCCCCTATATATTTCATCGTCGTTGGCTCCTGCGTGCCGCAACACACATTCAGAGAACTCTCTCCATCTGCAATGTGCTGCCAGTATCTCGTCCAGAGGGTAAGGCCTCAGTGTATGTTCCAGACTTAAGCCATACATCATTGTTGGTTCCTCTTCCCAGGCTTGAACCTCATGATCGTACAGTATGATATAATTCCTGTAGTATATGCAACCGGGTTTGACTATGGGGTGTAACCTGGTGTCAATGGAGTTAGACCGATTGTAATCAACAAAGAGGGCACGACTTCCAATGTCATCGACGGCCTCGAGAGAGCGGTTCTTCGTGTCCACCCGGTACAACACCGCTTGCCCTTTGGCGAAATCCCCGTTCAACACAAGAAGCAGATCACCATCTGACTCCACAAGGTAAAATTTGTAAGTTTCGCGTACCTGTTCAAAGACTGGGGCTGAAATTATTTTGGCCATCGTGATAGTGCTCGCGCGCTGCTCTAACTTGATGTTGGTCGACAAGATGTCTCCATTCTCAAGTAATGCATATACTTCCCCTCGGAATGTCGTCATGCAGTCCAGAAGCATAGCAGGAGGTGGCGAATACAATTCTTCTCCAAATGATTCATTGATTTGCCCCGTTGGGGTGCTCTCATCAGCCCATGCAATACAATCTGGATAATTGGTGCAAACGAACACCATCGTCGGGGACTTCGTCACGATGACAGATTGCAGAGGATCAGATGGTATGTGTGCCTGAAACTCAGTGTTAGACTTATGAGTGATTGGGTTCAGAAGCCGAATCTGGTACGGCTCCACCCTCTGAGAAAGCACGATGACGCCATGAGAAACACCAATGAAGTAGAATCTTTTGGAAGAAGAGGGCATCAGTTAGCACTGAGATGTTTACAATGGAAAATACCAATAAATATCGGATGTGAATGTGAACCTGCGATGGACATCCATTAGATTTGTCCTGAAGCAACGACCAGTGGCGAGGTTGAGGAAGGTGAAGTCGCCAACGTCTGGAAGTGTGTGATCTATCATGATCCAGTTGTTGAGATGGAATTCAGGCACCTTTAAAGTGCGACGCCAATCGGTGCAGACTTCCCGACAAGCAGCATAGATGTCGAGGTACTCCTCTTTCTCCAGCAAATAGTCGGCGATCTTGCGAAATGGGCCGGACGGGAGATCGGCAACAGTTCCTCTTCATCCGGCTACTGGCCATGGCTTACGTGCGGGAATGTTTTGATCGAGGAAGAAAGAAGAACTACCACTACAAGGAGAAGAAGAAGAGGATAACAGGTGAGGGAGACGAAGCGGAACTGCCACTGCGAGGAGACGAGGAGACGGGGGAGAAGAAGTGGAACTGCCAATTCAAGTTTGGATCAACGGGCTTTTTTCGGAACTAGCGCGTGAACCAGCCATGCACTGCATGCAAGTTTTGATCAAACAGACTAACATGTGGGACCTGCTAAAAAATTCCGTGAAGTGCTCCCCGTGCATAGTGCGTTGACAGGTGGCATGTTTTCTGACAGGCGGGCCCGCCTCCTCCACCTTCGACGGCACGCGTCCCAGGTTCGAGGGCTGGTTCCGCCCACCAACACATTATTGTGCAATTTTCCATGCTTTGTCGCAACCAGCTCTGCTCCGCTCCTCTCCTCTGCTCCTGCCGCTGCCACTCCGCTCAGTCGTGCACCGCTCTTGTCGTCCCCTTGGGTCGTCCTCCTCCCACCCTCCCCTCCCTGCCATCCCCTCATGTCCCCTCCCCTCCCTGCCCTGTCTCCTTGCCGCCGCCCACCTCCTAGGCGCGTCTGGAAACGAAAACCGAGAGTCGGCCGTTGGGTTAGGTTCCCAACGACGCTGGTGATCCGGATCCCACTCGGAGATGGATCCTGCGAGGCTTGAGAGCACGGATATGGGTCCTGCGTGGCTGGAGAGCACAAAATCTCCTTCAAGTCTGGAGAGCATATAGGACAACAAAACGGGGAGGAGAGGAAGCGGGGTGCAGAGCTTTGGAGGTATGGATCCTGGAGAAGGTGGCGTGCGTCCACATTGAAGGGTAAGAACTGTGATTCCTTATCTTCATACCCCAATTAGCGTTTCTAGTCCCGTGGTGATGGCAAGGATATGTGTTGGTAACCGCAGGACGTCTATACAGCTTGTCCTTGAGCATGACGCTTTGTCAAGCAAGCATGAAGGCACTGAAACGTGTGGCGGTGCGGATGATGATGAGAAAGCATATCCAGACATGGCTGCTGACCCTGATAGGATGGAGAGTAGGGAATATTTGGTTGATTCGAACTTTGAGCCTGACTATGGGACTGATGAGGAAGAGGAATGTGAAGATGTGGAAATGGGATGTAGATACGACGACGAAGACGTGGACAGGCCAGTGATACACTTTGATAGGGACAATCCTACAATTGATGAGGGGATTGTCTTTGATAATGTGGAGGACTGCAGATATGCAGTTGCAACCTATGCAATCAGAGTTGGGTTCGAATTTCTCATTGAAAAGAGCGACCAAAAGAGATTTAGGGTGCACTCTAGGGAAAGTAATGTGTGTAAATGGATATTACATGCATCTCCAATGCGGGGTGGACACCCATTTCAGGTTGCAATAGCTACATTTAGTTTTAGTCTTTCTCATATTTATTCTGCTGATAACTAGCTCTGAATTATTTGGATTCTTATCGAATGTAGATCAAAGTAAACACGAAGAAACACAACTGTCCTAATACTTCTTTAAGTGGTAAAATTAGACCGGCGACTACCAAGTGGATTGCTGCTACTGTACTTGACTGGGTGAGGCAGGATCATAACATTGGACCTGCTGAACTCAGAGCAAAGATTAGCGAAAAGTTTAACGTTCTGATTCCTTACCACAGAGTCTTTGATGGGAAGGAGATGGCTCTAGACTTCATTCAAGGCAAGTGGAATGACAGTTTTCATATGTTGTATAGTTTCAAAGCTCAGGTAGAGAAAACATCACATGGTAGTGTTGTTGACATCGATTACGAGGTTGTGAAAGGGAGAGAAAAGGTCTCGAGGGGGGTCAGGTATAAGTAGGCAGATAAGATATGCTTTAGGAGATGTTTTGTCTGCCTGAAGGCATGCTGGAATGGGTTCCTAGACGGCTGCAGGCCATACTTGGCAATAGGCGCAACTTCTTTAACAGGGAAGTTCAGGGGACATGTTGCTTCTGCTTGTGCTTTGGACGCGCATAATTGGCTTCTACCCGTAGCTTATGCTGTTCTTAAGGGTGAATCAAATGAAAGCTGGACATGGTTCATGCAAAGACTACGGGAAGTAATTGGTCACCCTGAAGGCTTGGTGATACACACCGGTGCATCCGAGGGTCTTGAGAATGCTGTTGATGCTGTGTTTCCTAGAGTTGAGCATAGGGAATGCATGCGGCACCTCTCTACTAACTTCACGAAGAAGTTCAAAGGGAAGATCTTTGAAGAGGACTTGTGGCGATTAGCATACACATACATCCCAAGCACGCATGCTACTTACTTGCAGAACATGTATGTAGTGCCAAAGGTGAAAAAATACCTTCAGGAACATCACACCAAGCTATGGGCCAGAAGCAAGTTTGGTGAGTTAATCAAGGTGGATTTTGTATGCAATAATTTGGCAGAGAGTTTCAATGATAAGATTTCGGGCATGAAGACACTTGGAATTGTTATTTTGTTGGATGCAATAAGACAGTGCATAATGGTGAAGATAGATTTAAGGCAAAGAATTTGTGCGAGAAAATTTTTAGGCCATAAAATAGTTCCAAAGGTGGTTATGTTATTGAATGCAAGAACCAGGGCAATGAGAACAATAAAGATGAGGGTGGTCAGAAGTTCCAGAACATTGGCTGAGGTTTATGCAGAATACAAGCGTGGAAGTGAACGGAGGTACACTGTAGACATTGGAAAAAAGACTTGTTCATGCAGGCAGTGGAAGATTACTGGTCTGCCATGTCACCATGCAATTTACTTCATCTTAAAGCTTAGAGGTAACGGAGCTTAAATAGAGAACTATGTCGACAACTATTTCTCCGTGGACAAGTTTGCTGCAACTTATGTAGAAAATGTACCACCTATGGCCGATGAAAATGATTGGGAGATTGTCGATCCAGGGTTCAAACTTCAACCACCAGTTCTTAGGAGGCCACCTAGGAGGCCTAGAAAGCTAAGGATCGAAGCCTCCACCGATAAAGGTACAAGGCTGGGAGCTCGGAAAAGGAAATGCGGACGTTGTGGCGGATTCGGCCATATCAAGAGGTTGTGCAAAAACCCAGTTACACATGCTATTGTCCCTGTTCACACCCCGGTGGCAGAAAATGAGGCTTCTTAGCCAGAACTGGCGGAAGAGTAGCGCGAAGATGGTGATGAGCACTCCGAGGAAAACATACGTAAGCAGCCAATTTATGAAGAAGTGGAGGTGCCAGCGAGAAAAGGGTGTGAAAAGAAACAAAAGGGAAGCGGAACGGGGAGGAAAGGGCAAATAATGGAGGTGTATTAGAATATGAAGAAGTTGCAGGGTGATTGAGGATGTTCTTGAGAATCTTTCGGCTAACTGCAGGAGAAATAATAAATCCCTGCCAATTTCATCTTTGTACGATTCTCCAGATGAAAGGTAAGCTTAAAAATTGTCTTATTTGCCATTTTATCATTTTTTTATCCTCATCAACTGATGCTTAATGCAGCGTGGGCTAGCAGACTAATAAGAGGAGCAGAAAGATGCGAGCACAGTAGCATCGTATGTTGAGTTATATCATTGAAACTAAACTAGCGGTGTCGTCTTTATTTATATCTGGCGCATGCAACGTGTCTGTGATGGGGTCATGTGGACCAGATTATATTTTTTTAATATTATTACATTAATTTTTTACCTGTGTTTGGACGCGACTACTAGTTCCCATCTCCCTTGCATTCCCATCTCCTCTGGTGCACTCCAGAATTATGGCTGTGCTATCAAGTAGCAGAGTCAGCGTATTGTCCCATCAGGTGTGAACGCAATGACTTTGTTTGTTCAGAATTTGACGACTTTTGATTAGTTTGAAAGACAGCGAAACCTAAAACATGTATCTAGACATGTTTTGGGTATAGACACATTTATTAAATAACTAAAAAAACTAAGTCAGTTATATCTGGACAGGAGTAGTACACTATTACAACACGCTCGATCCCTTCTCCTCTGGCGCACTCCAAATTATGGTTGTGCCATCAAGTGCTGGGAGCAGAGTCAGCGTATTGTCCCATCAGATATGCCAGGGAACGCGCAAACTTTATTTTCAGGATCGGACGAGTTTCGATCGACTAGTTTCAAAGATAAAGACAACTAAAATATGGCCAACATATATAGATTATGACGATAATCGACCATGACTCAAGTGACCCAGATCCAAAGAGCGCATTAAGATACCGTACATAGATTTAATTTATGCTTAAGTGGTCCTAATCGACTATGATGCTCCCGCAGTCTCCATCATTGACAATGTTGTCCGCGTCGCCGCCATCCTCCTCCGCGTCGGAATCGATGCCGACGTTCCTAGCAGCGTTCCTCCTCCTCATGGATTCTTCACGGCGCGCTGCATCGATATCGGTGGAGGTCGTATGCCTAGGCACTGCCCAGAAGCATTGCCTCCCTTCGGGGTTGCGCAGATCCGGGTGGATCCGAGTACCGCGCCATTGCCCTCTTCCGCTCTGACAGCTGGCGGCAGCGCTCCTCGATCTGCCTCGCCAACGCGTTGTCGCATAAGAGCGGCGCGACAGGAACCCCAACATAGCTGAGCTCGAAGCCGGCTGGAAGCCTCGCTAACGGCGGCGCGAGTATGTCGTAGTGGGCGAACATCTGAGCCTCGTGCAAGCTGAGTTTGGGCCTCTCCCTCTCCATGGCGATGAAGGAACACGATCTGATTTTTGGCCCCGAGGTTAAGGGGATAAGGGTAAGGACGTAGGCCTAGCGTAGTTTCCACGGCCAATCAGTTTGCAGAACTGACTTCTCGCGGATCGCCCTCGCGAAGGACATCACTATTGTCCACGCACCCCGATCCAACGACGCCTAACAATCGGGGATCGGGTCTTCTAGAAGCCTGGAGCAGTTGCTGGTTAGTTCTGCGTCCCGATTGTTTATGGCCAACGGCGGTAGTTGAAAATAATACACATTTCAATGACACTGGTGGATCCATGTGTGGTCTCTAAAGAGAGCACACATCCAATGACTCTGGTTATTGTTAGTAAAAAGAGCACACATGCAATGACACTGGTGGATCCATATGTGGTATGTGAAAAGAACACACATGCAATGACTCCAGTTGTTGTTAGTGAAAAGAACACACATGCAATGACACTGGTGGATCCATGTGTGGTCTCTAAAGAGAACACACATTTTAATGACATTGGTGGATGCATATGTGGTATGTGAAAAGAACAGTCATGAAATGACTTAGTTGTTGTTACTAAAAAGAACACACATGCAATGACACTGGTGGATCCATTGGTGGTATGTGAAAAGAACACACATTTCAATGACTCTGGTTGTTGTTACTAAAAGAACACACATGCAATGATACTAGTGGATCCATAGGTGGATTGTGAAAAGAGCACACATGCAATGACACTGGTGGATCCATATGTGGTATGTGAAAAGAACACACATGCAATGACTCCAGCTGTTGTTAGTGAAAAGAACATACATGCAATGACACTAGTGGATCCATATGTGGTATGTGAAAAGAACACACATGCAATGACTCTGGTTGTTGTTAGTGAAAAGAACACACATGCAATGACACTGGTGGATCCATGTGTGGTCTCTAAAAAGAACACACATGCAATGACACGGGTGGATCCATATGTGGATTGTGAAAAGAGCACACATTTCAATGACACTGGTGGATCCATATGTGGTATGTGAAAAGAACACACATGCAATGACTCTGGTTGTTGTTAGTGAAAAGAACATACATGCAATGACACTAGTGGATCCATATGTGGTATGTGAAAAGAACACACTTGCAATGAGTCTGGTTGTTGTTAGTAACAAGAACACACATGCAATGACACTGGTGGATCCATGTGTGGTCTCTGAAGAGAACACACATGCAATGACTCTGGTTGTTGTTAGTAAAAAGAACACACATGCAATGACACTGGTGGATCCTTGTGTGGATTGTGAAGAGAACACACATGCAATGACACTGGTCAATCCATATGTGGTATGTGAGAATAACAGTCATGAAATGACTCCAGTTGTTGTTAGTAAAAAGAACACACATGCAATGACACTGGTGGATCCATAGGTGGATTGTGAAAAGAGCACATATGCAATGGCACTGGTGGATCCATATGTGGTATGTGAAAAGAACACACATGCAATGACTCCAGTTGTTGTTAGTGAAAAGAACATACATGTAATTACACTGGTGGATCCATGTGTGGTCTCTAAAGAGAACACACATTTGAATGACACTGGTGGATCCATATGTGGTATTTGAAAAGAACACACATGCAATGACTCTGGTTCTTGTTAGTAAAAAGAACACACATGCAATGACACTTGTGGATCCATAGGTGGTATGTGAAAAGAACACACATTTTAATGACTCTGGTTGTTTTTACTAAAAATAACACACATGCAATAACACTGGTGGATCCATAGGTGGATTGTGAAAAGAGCACACATGCAATGACAATGGTGGATCCATATGTGGTATGTGAAAACAGCACACATGCAATGACTCCAGTTGTGGTTAGTGAAAAGAACATACATGCAATGACACTTGTGGATCCATGTGTGGTCTCTGAAGAGAACATACATTTCAATGACACTGGTGGATCCATATGTGGTATGTGAAAAGAACACACATGCAATGACTCTGGTTGTTGTTACTAAAAAGAACACGAATGCAATGACACTGGTGGATCCATAGGTGGTATGTGAAAAGAACACACATTTCAATGACTCTGGTTGTTGTTACTAAAAAGAACACACGTGCAATGACACTATTAGATCCATAGGTGGATTGTGAAAAGATCACACATGCAATGACACTGGTGGATCCATATGTGGTATGTGAAAAGAACACACATGCAATGACTCCAGTTGTTGTTAGTGAAAAGAAAGTACATGCAATGACACTGGTGGATCCATGTGTGGTCTCTGAAGAAAACACACATTTCAATGACACTGGTGGATCCATATGTGGTATATGAAAAGAACACACATGCAATGACTCTGGTTGTTGTTACTAAAAAGAACACACATGCAATGACACTGGTGCATCCATAGGTGGTATGTGAAAATAACACACATTTCAATGACTCTGGTTGTTGTTACTAAAAAGATCACACATGCAATGACACTGGTGGATCCATAGGTGGTATGTGAAAAGAACACACATTTCAATGACTCTGGTTGTTGTTACTAAAAAGAACACACATGTAATGACACTGGTGGATCAATATGTGGATTTTGAAAGGAGCACAAAAGCAATGACACTGGTGGATCTATATGTGGTATGTGAAAAGAACACACATGCAATGACTCTGCTTGTTGTTAGTGAAAAGAACACACATGCAATGACACTGGTGGATCCATGTGTGGTCTCTAAAGAGAACACACATTTCAATGACACTTGTGGATCCATATGTGGTATGTGAAAAGAACACACATCCAATGGCTCTGGTTGTTGTTACTAAAAAGAACACACATGAAATGACACTGGTGGATCCATAGGTGGTATGTGAAAAGAACACACATTTCAATGACTCTGGTTGTTGTTACTAAAAAGAACACACATGCAATGACACTGGTGGATCCATAGGTGGATTGTGATAAGAGCACACATGCAATGACACTGGTGGATCCATATGTGGTATGTGAAAAGAACACACATGCAATGACTCGAGTTGTTGTTAGTGAAAAGAACATACATGCAATGACACTGGTGGATCCATGTGTGGTATCTGAAGAGAGAACACATTTCAATGACACTGGTGGATCCATATGTGGTATGTGAAAAGAACACACATGCAATGACTCTGGTTGTTGTTACTAAAAAGAACACACATGCAATGACACTGGTGGATCCATAGGTGGTATGTGAAAAGAACACACATTTCAATGACTCTGGTTGTTGTTACTAAAAAGAACACAAATGCAATGACACTGGTGGATCCATATGTGGTATGTGAAAAGAACACACATGCAATGTCTCCAGTTGTTGTTAGTGAAAGGAAAATACATGTAATGACACTGGTGGATCCATGTGTGGTCTCTTAAGAGAACACACATTTCAATGACACTGGTGGATCCATATGTGGTATGTGAAAAGAATACACATGCAATGACTCTGGTTGTTTTTACTAAAAAGAACACACATGCAATGACACTGGTGGATCCATAGGTGGTATGTGAAAAGAACACACATTTCAATGACTCTGGTTGTTACTAAAAAGAGCACACATGCAATGACACTGGTGGATCCATAGGTGGTATGTGGAAAGAACACACATTTCAATGACTCTGGTTGTTGTTACTAAAAAGAACAGACATGCAATAACACTGGTGGATCCATATGTGGATTGTGAAAAGAGCACACATGCAATGACACTGGTGGATCCATATGTGGTATGTGAAAAGATCACACATGCAATGACTCTGGTTGTTGTTAGTGAAAAGAACACACATGCAATGGCACTGGTGGATCATGTGTGGTCTCTGAAGAGAACACACATTTCAATGAAACTGGTGGATCCATATGTGGTATGTGAAAAGAACACACATGCAATGACTTTGGTTGTTGTTACTAAAGAGAACACACATGCAATGACACTGGTGGATCCATAGGTGGTATGTGAAAAGAACACACATCTCAATAACTCTGGTTGTTGTTACTAAAAAGAACACACAAGCAATGACACTGGTGGATCCATAGGTGGATTGTGAAAAGAGCACACATGCAATGACACTGGTGGATCCATATGTGGTATGTGAAAAGAACACACATGCAATGACTCCCGTTGTTGTTAGTGAAAAGAACATACATGCAATGACACTAGTGGATCCATGTGTGGTCTCTAAAGAGAACACACATTTCAATGACACTGGTGGAATCATATGTGGTATGTGAAAAGAACACACATGCAATGACTCTGGTTGTTTTTACTAAAAAGAACACACATGCAATGACACTGGTGGATGCATAGGTGGTATGTGAAAAGAACACACATTTCAATGACTCTGGTTGTTGTTACTAAAAGAAACACACATGCAATGACACTGGTGGATCCATAGGTGGATTGTGAAAAGAGCACACATGCAATGACACTGGTGAATCCATAGTGGTATGTGAAAAGAACACACATGCAATGACACTGGTGGATCCATGTGTGGTCTCTAAAGAGAACACACATTTCAATGACACTAGTGGATCCATATGTGGTATGTGAAAAGAATACACATGCAATGACTCTGGTTGTTGTTACTAAAAAGAACACACATGCAATGACACTGGTGGATCCATAGGTGGTATGTGAAAAGAACACACATTTCAATGACTCTGGTTGTTGTTACTAAAAAGAACACACATGCAATGACACTGGTGGGTCCATAGGTGGATTGTGAAAAGAGCACACATGCAATGACACTGGTGGATCCATATGTGGTATGTGAAAAGAACACACATGCAATGTCTCCAGTTGTTGTTAGTGAAAGGAAAATACATGTAATGACATTATTAATAACTACTTATGAGACCTTTTTTGGTACATATCCGTTATCTCAAGTTTTTGATCAAACGAATCCATTGACACAAACTGTTCATGGGCGAAAAGTGAGTTGTTTAGGTCCTGGAGGGTTGACTGGGAGAACTGCAAGTTTTCGGAGCCGAGATATTCATCCGAGTCACTATGGGCGTATTTGTCCAATTGACACGTCCGAAGGAATCAATGTTGGACTTACTGGATCCTTAGCAATTCATGCGAGAATTGATCACTTGTGGGGATCCATAGAGAGTCCGTTTTATGAAATATCTGCTGAGAAAGAAAAAAAAAAGACATCAAATAGCTTCGATTTGCATTATCCGTAGGACACCTTATATGTATCAAAATCGATATCAAAATCAAAAAGATGAAAGATGTACAATCCAATTTCTCGATTCAATAGAAGCAACCGATTTTTATCTTCCGTTTGAACTCATTTCCATAATTCTTCTAGTTTCTTTAATAGGTGCAATTACTATGGCTCGGCAATAAGAAAATTTGGAAATAGTAAAAATTCTAAGAATTGCAAATCTAAAATAAATAACTAAAGAATCAAAATTTTGATTTAGTAAAACCGATCTACTGCCAACAAATACCTTCTTTCTTTTCTTCACAAAAATTGCAAAAATGTCTCCTTTTAATTGGCGACTGTCAAATAGATCAGAAAATGTTACGAGATTTAGATTAATTGAATTCAGTATAAGTTCAAGACATATTAGAGCTCTAACCATGTTTCGGCTTGTGATCAATTTGATTTGCCAGCTACTTGTTTCATGGCTTTAATTTGAGCCGCGGATCCTACTCTGGAAACAGAAATACCCACATTAATAGCAGGTCGAATTCCGGCATTGAATAGATCTGCAGATAAGAATATTTGTCCATCTGTAATAGAGATTACATTAGTAGGAATATAGGCAGAAACGTCTCCAGATTGAGTCTCGACTATTGGTAAAGCGGTCATACTTCCTTCGCCTAAAAGAGAATTTAATTTAGCGGCTCTTTCTAAAAGGCGTGAATGCAAATAAAGATCTTGCTTTTCATGGTTCTCATCTCTGCAACTCGCGATTTTCGCGCTTGGTTAAAGAAAGGGCAGCAGCCAGTCAGAACCTTCTTCCCTACTCCAAATAGAAACCAAATCCGAATGAACCTAATTCTGGTGGATCCATGTGTGGTCTCTTAAGAGAACACACATTTCAATGACACTGGTGGATCCATATGTGGTATGTGAAAAGAATACACATGCAATGACTCTGGTTGTTTTTACAAAAAAGAACACACATGCAATGACACTGGTGGATCCATAGGTGGTATGTGAAAAGAACACACATTTCAATGACTCTGGTTGTTACTAAAAAGAACACACATGCAATGACACTGGTGGATCCATAGGTGGTATGTGAAAAGAACACACATTTCAATGACTCTGGTTGTTGTTACTAAAAAGAACACACATGCAATAACACTGGTGGATCCATATGTGGATTGTGAAAAGAGCACACATGCAATGACACTGGTGGATCCATATGTGGTATGTGAAAAGATCACACATGCTATGACTCTAGTTGTTGTTAGTGAAAAGAACACACATGCAATGGCACTGGTGGATCATGTGTGGTCTCTGAAGAGAACACACATTTCAATGACACTGGTGGATCCATATGTGGTATGTGAAAAGAACACACATGCAATGACTCTGGTTGTTGTTACTAAAGAGAACACACATGCAATGACACTGGTGGATCCATAGGTGGTATGTGAAAAGAACACACATCTCAATGACTCTGGTTGTTGTTACTAAAAAGAACACACAAGCAATGACACTGGTGGATCCATAGGTGGATTGTGAAAAGAGCACACATGCAATGACACTGGTGGATCCATATGTGGTATGTGAAAAGAACACACATGCAATGACTCCAGTTGTTGTTAGTGAAAAGAACATACATGCAATGACACTAGTGGATCCATGTGTGGTCTCTGAAGAGAACACACATTTCAATGACACTGGTGGATCCATATGTGGTATGTGAAAAGAACACACATGCAATGACTCTGGTTGTTTTTACTAAAAAGAACACACATGCAATGACACTGGTGGATGCATAGGTGGTATGTGAAAAGAACACACATTTCAATGACTCTGGTTGTTGTTACTAAAAGAAACACACATGCAATGACACTGGTGGATCCATAGGTGGATTGTGAAAAGAGCACACATGCAATGACACTGGTGAATCCATAGTGGTATGTGAAAAGAACACACATGCAATGACACTGGTGGATCCATGTGTGGTCTCTAAAGAGAACACACATTTCAATGACACTAGTGGATCCATATGTGGTATGTGAAAAGAACAGTCATGAAATGACTCAGTTGTTGTTACTAAAAAGAACACACATGCAATGGCACTGGTGGATCCATAGGTGGTATGTGAAAAAAACACATTTCAATGACTCTAGTTGTTGTTACTAAAAATAACACACATGCAATGACACTGGTGGATCCATAGGTGGATTGTGAAAAGAGCACACATGCAATGACACTGGTGGATCCATATGTGGTATGTGAAAAGAACACACATGCAATGACTCCAGGTGTTGTTAGTGAAAAGAACATACATGCAATGACACTGGTGGTTCCATGTGTGGTCTCTGAAGAGAACACACATTTCAATGACACTGGTGGATCCATATGTGGTATGTGAAAAGAACACACATGCAATGACTCCAGTTGTTGTTACAAAAAGAACGCACGTGCAATAACACTGGTGGATCCATTGGTGGTATGTGAAAAGAACACACATTTCAATGACTCTGGTTGTTGTTACTAAAAGAACACACATGCAATGATACTAGTGGATCCATAGGTGGATTGTGAAAAGAGCACACATGCAATGACACTGGTGGATCCATATGTGGTATGTGAAAAGAACACACATGCAATGACTCCAGCTGTTGTTAGTGAAAAGAACATACATGCAATGACGCTAGTGGATCCATATGTGGTATGTGAAAAGAACACACATGCAATGACTCTGGTTGTTGTTAGTGAAAAGAACACACATGCAATGACACTGGTGGATCCATGTGTGGTCTCTAAAAAGAACACACATGCAATGACACGGGTGGATCCATATGTGGATTGTGAAAAGAGCACACATTTCAATGACACTGGTGGATCCATATGTGGTATGTGAAAAGAACACACATGCAATGACTCTGGTTGTTGTTAGTGAAAAGAACATACATGCAATGACACTAGTGGATCCATATGTGGTATGTGAAAAGAACACACTTGCAATGACTCTGGTTGTTGTTAGTAAAAAGAACACACATGCAATGACACTGGTGGATCCATGTGTGGTCTCTGAAGCGAACACACATGCAATGACTCTTGTTGTTGTTAGTAAAAAGAACACACATGCAATGACACTGGTGGATCCTTGTGTGGATTGTGAAGAGAACACACATGCAATGACACTGGTCGATCCATATGTGGTATGTGAGAATAACAGTCATGAAATGACTCCAGTTGTTGTTAGTAAAAAGAACACACATGCAATGACACTGGTGGATCCATAGGTGGATTGTGAAAAGAGCACATATGCAATGACACTGGTGGATCCATATGTGGTATGTGAAAAGAACACACATGCAATGACTCCAGTTGTTGTTAGTGAAAAGAACATACATGTAATTACACTGGTGGATCCATGTGTGGTCTCTAAAGAGAACACACATTTGAATGACACTGGTGGATCCATATATGGTATTTGAAAAGAACACACATGCAATGACTCTGGTTCTTGTTAGTAAAAAGAACACACATGCAATGACACTTGTGGATCCATAGGTGGTATGTGAAAAGAACACACATTTTAATGACTCTGGTTGTTTTTACTAAAAAGAACACACATGCAATAACACTGGTGGATCCATAGGTGGATTGTGAAAAGAGCACACATGCAATGACAATGGTGGATCCATATGTGGTATGTGAAAACAACACACATGCAATGACTCCAGTTGTGGTTAGTGAAAAGAACATACATGCAATGACACTTGTGGATCCATGTGTGGTCTCTGAAGAGAACATACATTTCAATGACACTGGTGGATCCATATGTGGTATGTGAATAGAACACACATGCAATGACTCTGGTTGTTGTTACTAAAAAGAACACGAATGCAATGACACTGGTGGATCCATAGGTGGTATGTGAAAAGAACACACATTTCAATGACTCTGGTTGTTGTTACTAAAAAGAACACACGTGCAATGACACTATTAGATCCATAGGTGGATTGTGAAAAGATCACACATGCAATGACACTGGTGGATCCATATGTGGTATGTGAAAAGAACACACATGCAATGACTCCAGTTGTTGTTAGTGAAAAGAAAGTACATGCAATGACACTGGTGGATCCATGTGTGGTCTCTGAAGAGAACACACATTTCAATGACACTGGTGGATCCATATGTGGTATATGAAAAGAACACACATGCAATGACTCTGGTTGTTGTTACTAAAAAGAACACACATGCAATGACACTGGTGCATCCATAGGTGGTATGTGAAAATAACACACATTTCAATGACTCTGGTTGTTGTTACTAAAAAGATCACACATGCAATGACACTGTTGGATCCATAGGTGGTATGTGAAAAGAACACACATTTCAATGACTCTGGTTGTTGTTACTAAAAAGAACACACATGTAATGACACTGGTGGATCAATATGTGGATTGTGAAAGGAGCACAAAAGCAATGACACTGGTGGATCTATATGTGGTATGTGAAAAGAACACACATGCAATGACTCTGCTTGTTGTTAGTGAAAAGAACACACATGCAATGACACTGGTGGATCCATGTGTGGTCTCTAAAGAGAACACACATTTCAATGACACTTGTGGATCCATATGTGGTATGTGAAAAGAACACACATCCAATGGCTCTGGTTGTTGTTACTAAAAAGAACACACATGAAATGACACTGGTGGATCCATAGGTGGTATGTGAAAAGAACACACATTTCAATGACTTTGGTTGTTGTTACTAAAAAGAACACACATGCAATGACACTGGTGGATCCATAGGTGGATTGTGATAAGAGCACACATGCAATGACACTGGTGGATCCATATGTGGTATGTGAAAAGAACACACATGCAATGACTCCAGTTGTTGTTAGTGAAAAGAACATACATGCAATGACACTGGTGGATCCATGTGTGGTATCTGAAGAGAGAACACATTTCAATGACACTGGTGGATCCATATGTGGTATGTGAAAAGAACACACATGCAATGACTCTGGTTGTTGTTACTAAAAAGAACACACATGCAATGACACTGGTGGATCCATAGGTGGTATGTGAAAAGAACACACATTTCAATGACTCTAGTTGTTGTTACTAAAAAGAACACACATGCAATGACACTGGTGGATCCATATGTGGTATGTGAAAAGAACACACATGCAATGTCTCCAGTTGTTGTTAGTGAAAGGAAAATACATGTAATGACACTGGTGGATCCATGTGTGGTCTCTTAAGAGAACACACATTTCAATGACACTGGTGGATCCATATGTGGTATGTGAAAAGAATACACATGCAATGACTCTGGTTGTTTTTACTAAAAAGAACACACATGCAATGACACTGGTGGATCCATAGGTGGTATGTGAAAAGAACACACATTTCAATGACTCTGGTTGTTACTAAAAAGAGCACACATGCAATGACACTGGTGGATCCATAGGTGGTATGTGGAAAGAACACACATTTCAATGACTCTGGTTGTTGTTACTAAAAAGAACAGACATGCAATAACACTGGTGGATCCATATGTGGATGGTGAAAAGAGCACACATGCAATGGCACTGGTGGATCCATATGTGGTATGTGAAAAGATCACACATGCAATGACTCTGGTTGTTGTTAGTGAAAAGAACACACATGCAATGGCACTGGTGGATCATGTGTGGTCTCTGAAGAGAACACACATTTCAATGACACTGGTGGATCCATATGTGGTATGTGAAAAGAACACACATGCAATGACTTTGGTTGTTGTTACTAAAGAGAACACACATGCAATGACACTGGTGGATCCATAGGTGGTATGTGAAAAGAACACACATCTCAATAACTCTGGTTGTTGTTACTAAAAAGAACACACAAGCAATGACACTGGTGGATCCATAGGTGGATTGTGAAAAGAGCACACATGCAATGACACTGGTGGATCCATATGTGGTATGTGAAAAGAACACACATGCAATGACTCTCGTTGTTGTTAGTGAAAAGAACATACATGCAATGACACTAGTGGATCCATGTGTGGTCTCTAAAGAGAACACACATTTCAATGACACTGGTGGATCCATATGTGGTATGTGAAAATAACACACATGCAATGACTCTGGTTGTTTTTACTAAAAAGAACACACATGCAATGACACTGGTGGATGCATAGGTGGTATGTGAAAAGAACACACATTTCAATGACTCTGGTTGTTGTTACTAAAAGAAACACACATGCAATGACACTGGTGGATCCATAGGTGGATTGTGAAAAGAGCACACATGCAATGACACTGGTGAATCCATAGTGGTATGTGAAAAGAACACACATGCAATGACACTGGTGGATCCATGTGTGGTCTCTAAAGAGAACACACATTTCAATGACACTAGTGGATCCATATGTGGTATGTGAAAAGAATACACATGCAATGACTCTGGTTGTTTTTACAAAAAAGAACACACATGCAATGACACTGGTGGATCCATAGGTGGTATGTGAAAAGAACACACATTTCAATGACTCTGGTTGTTACTAAAAAGAGCACACATGCAATGACACTGGTGGATCCATAGGTGGTATGTGGAAAGAACACACATTTCAATGACTCTGGTTGTTGTTACTAAAAAGAACAGACATGCAATAACACTGGTGGATCCATATGTGGATGGTGAAAAGAGCACACATGCAATGACACTGGTGGATCCATATGTGGTATGTGAAAAGATCACACATGCAATGACTCTGGTTGTTGTTAGTGAAAAGAACACACATGCAATGGCACTGGTGGATCATGTGTGGTCTCTGAAGAGAACACACATTTCAATGACACTGGTGGATCCATATGTGGTATGTGAAAAGAACACACATGCAATGACTTTGGTTGTTGTTACTAAAGAGAACACACATGCAATGACACTGGTGGATCCATAGGTGGTATGTGAAAAGAACACACATCTCAATAACTCTGGTTGTTGTTACTAAAAAGAACACACAAGCAATGACACTGGTGGATCCATAGGTGGATTGTGAAAAGAGCACACATGCAATGACACTGGTGGATCCATATGTGGTATGTGAAAAGAACACACATGCAATGACTCTCGTTGTTGTTAGTGAAAAGAACATACATGCAATGACACTAGTGGATCCATGTGTGGTCTCTAAAGAGAACACACATTTCAATGACACTGGTGGATCCATATGTGGTATGTGAAAATAACACACATGCAATGACTCTGGTTGTTTTTACTAAAAAGAACACACATGCAATGACACTGGTGGATGCATAGGTGGTATGTGAAAAGAACACACATTTCAATGACTCTGGTTGTTGTTACTAAAAGAAACACACATGCAATGACACTGGTGGATCCATAGGTGGATTGTGAAAAGAGCACACATGCAATGACACTGGTGAATCCATAGTGGTATGTGAAAAGAACACACATGCAATGACACTGGTGGATCCATGTGTGGTCTCTAAAGAGAACACACATTTCAATGACACTAGTGGATCCATATGTGGTATGTGAAAAGAATACACATGCAATGACTCTGGTTGTTGTTACTAAAAAGAACACACATGCAATGACACTGGTGGATCCATAGGTGGTATGTGAAAAGAACACACATTTCAATGACTCTGGTTGTTGTTACTAAAAAGAACACACATGCAATGACACTGGTGGGTCCATAGGTGGATTGTGAAAAGAGCACACATGCAATGACACTGGTGGATCCATATGTGGTATGTGAAAAGAACACACATGCAATGTCTCCAGTTGTTGTTAGTGAAAGGAAAATACATGTAATGACACTGGTGGATCCATGTGTGGTCTCTTAAGAGAACACACATTTCAATGACACTGGTGGATCCATATGTGGTATGTGAAAAGAATACACATGCAACGACTCTGGTTGTTTTTACAAAAAAGAACACACATGCAATGACACTGGTGGATCCATTGGTGGTATGTGAAAAGAACACACATTTCAATGACTCTGGTTGTTACTAAAAAGAACACACATGCAATGACACTGGTGGATCCATAGGTGGTATGTGAAAAGAACACACATTTCAATGACTCTGGTTGTTGTTACTAAAAAGAACACACATGCAATAACACTGGTGGATCCATATGTGGATTGTGAAAAGAGCACACATGCAATGACACTGGTGGATCCATATGTGGTATGTGAAAAGATCACACATGCTATGACTCTAGTTGTTGTTAGTGAAAAGAACACACATGCAATGGCACTGGTGGATCATGTGTGGTCTCTGAAGAGAACACACATTTCAATGACACTGGTGGATCCATATGTGGTATGTGAAAAGAACACACATGCAATGACTCTGGTTGTTGTTACTAAAGAGAACGCACATGCAATGACACTGGTGGATCCATAGGTGGTATGTGAAAAGAACACACATCTCAATGACTCTGGTTGTTGTTACTAAAAAGAACACACAAGCAATGACACTGGTGGATCCATAGGTGGATTGTGAAAAGAGCACACATGCAATGACACTGGTGGATCCATATGTGGTATGTGAAAAGAACACACATGCAATGACTCCAGTTGTTGTTAGTGAAAAGAACATACATGCAATGACACTAGTGGATCCATGTGTGGTCTCTGAAGAGAACACACATTTCAATGACACTGGTGGATCCATATGTGGTATGTGAAAAGAACACACATGCAATGACTCTGGTTGTTTTTACTAAAAAGAACACACATGCAATGACACTGGTGGATGCATAGGTGGTATGTGAAAAGAACACACATTTCAATGACTCTGGTTGTTGTTACTAAAAGAAACACACATGCAATGACACTGGTGGATCCATAGGTGGATTGTGAAAAGAGCACACATGCAATGACACTGGTGAATCCATAGTGGTATGTGAAAAGAACACACATGCAATGACACTGGTGGATCCATGTGTGGTCTCTAAAGAGAACACACATTTCAATGACACTAGTGGATCCATATGTGGTATGTGAAAAGAATACACATGCAATGACTCTGGTTGTTGTTACTAAAAAGAACACACATGCAATGACACTGGTGGATCCATAGGTGGTATGTGAAAAGAACACACATTTCAATGACTCTGGTTGTTGTTACTAAAAAGAACACACATGCAATGACACTGGTGGGTCCATAGGTGGATTGTGAAAAGAGCACACATGCAATGACACTGGTGGATCCATATGTGGTATGTGAAAAGAACACACATGCAATGTCTCCAGTTGTTGTTAGTGAAAGGAAAATACATGTAATGACACTGGTGGATCCATGTGTGGTCTCTTAAGAGAACACACATTTCAATGACACTGGTGGATCCATATGTGGTATGTGAAAAGAATACACATGCAACGACTCTGGTTGTTTTTACAAAAAAGAACACACATGCAATGACACTGGTGGATCCATTGGTGGTATGTGAAAAGAACACACATTTCAATGACTCTGGTTGTTACTAAAAAGAACACACATGCAATGACACTGGTGGATCCATAGGTGGTATGTGAAAAGAACACACATTTCAATGACTCTGGTTGTTGTTACTAAAAAGAACACACATGCAATAACACTGGTGGATCCATATGTGGATTGTGAAAAGAGCACACATGCAATGACACTGGTGGATCCATATGTGGTATGTGAAAAGATCACACATGCTATGACTCTAGTTGTTGTTAGTGAAAAGAACACACATGCAATGGCACTGGTGGATCATGTGTGGTCTCTGAAGAGAACACACATTTCAATGACACTGGTGGATCCATATGTGGTATGTGAAAAGAACACACATGCAATGACTCTGGTTGTTGTTACTAAAGAGAACGCACATGCAATGACACTGGTGGATCCATAGGTGGTATGTGAAAAGAACACACATCTCAATGACTCTGGTTGTTGTTACTAAAAAGAACACACAAGCAATGACACTGGTGGATCCATAGGTGGATTGTGAAAAGAGCACACATGCAATGACACTGGTGGATCCATATGTGGTATGTGAAAAGAACACACATGCAATGACTCCAGTTGTTGTTAGTGAAAAGAACATACATGCAATGACACTAGTGGATCCATGTGTGGTCTCTGAAGAGAACACACATTTCAATGACACTGGTGGATCCATATGTGGTATGTGAAAAGAACACACATGCAATGACTCTGGTTGTTTTTACTAAAAAGAACACACATGCAATGACACTGGTGGATGCATAGGTGGTATGTGAAAAGAACACACATTTCAATGACTCTGGTTGTTGTTACTAAAAGAAACACACATGCAATGACACTGGTGGATCCATAGGTGGATTGTGAAAAGAGCACACATGCAATGACACTGGTGAATCCATAGTGGTATGTGAAAAGAACACACATGCAATGACACTGGTGGATCCATGTGTGGTCTCTAAAGAGAACACACATTTCAATGACACTAGTGGATCCATATGTGGTATGTGAAAAGAATAGTCATGAAATGACTCAGTTGTTGTTACTAAAAAGAACACACATGCAATGGCACTGCTGGATCCATGTGTGGTCTCTGAAGAGAACACACATGCAATGACTCTGGTTGTTGCTAGTAAAATGAGCACACATTTGAATGGTACTGGTGGATCCATAGGCGGATTGTGAAAAGATATTTTCCCTCTCTCTCGGTCACAAATCTCACAAAAGCCCAAACATGTGGAGATCCCAAACTTGTGCTCACTCTAGGTGCTATGCCCTGATTGGCTGACACAGATGTCACGCGGATCGTCTCCACCAACCGTTGATCCCATGTGATCCAACGGGCAAGATAACCCCTCCCTTCTCCACTTTTTTTATGCATGGTCAATCTGTGCCACCTCTCTATCCATGCCACCGATACTTTACCTCCATAAACAAGTGAAAATGCATCTATGTAACTAAAATAAATAAAATAAATGATCATATTTCGAAGAAGCCATCGTCTTCGTCTTCTGGTTCGTCCTCGTCTTCGTCAACGCCATGGTCCCTGCCATCACCGCCGTCGGTGTCCTCCTCTGACGACTCGACACCGCCCCCTTCCTCGAATAAGCACGCTATCTCTTTGTCGGAGTCCTCCTCCTCCTCTTTGTAGTCCCATGGGTCCATGTCACTCTCCTCCGCTTCTGCCTCCAACTAATCGATGAACGCCTCCTCGTTGGGCGAGTCGGACTCGTCCAAATAGCTATCTCCTCTCTTCTTCCTAGTCTTCTTCTCGTTCCTGTTCTTGTCCGTACTCGCCGGTGCAACACGCGCCCCCGTCCTGGCTGCTGCTTTGCGCTCGTCCGATGCTGCAGGTACCCCATGCTCCTCCTGTGCGGCCGGTATGAGCTTCGACGTCGCGGTGTCCTCGAGTGCCAATGTTGATGGATCCTGGCACGGTCGGACACGACGTGCTGCCTCAGCAGGCGACTTGCGACGCGGACGATGCAGCGAAGAGCCGGGGACGCAGGACGGTCAGTGGACGGCATGGACCTGCCATTGCCACGGCAAGCGGGCATCGTGCTCGAGGTAGTTGCTCCGAATGGTCGATGGCGGGTACATAGAGTGGGGTGCCGATCTGATCAAGGACGAGCAGTGGTTTTGTGCGTCGTGTCCACGCATGCATTTGTCGATTATCAAAAAAAAGAAGTAATATCTCGCGTACTGAAAATAATTTGATCAAAACAAAAGTGGCACAGCGTATTCTAGACTCCTAAATATCCCGTGCGTGCCTGTCATGTGGAGTTCGACGGAGTTGGACATGCCGACGTGATCGTGCAGCAGTTCCGCGCGTCATTGCCCCATCAACACGTGACACACGCACGCGGGATGTGCGCGCCGATTCCCGTGACGACCACCCGGCTCGCACTCCTCTTATTATATACTGGATTTTGGGCGCCGCTGAAGACCATTGAAGTGTCCATCGCAATAAAGACAAGTCCCATCGATTCCCTACCCCTGCCTCCCTGGCTTCTTTGAGAAGGTAGACCGTACACGGTGGTCTTGTATAATAGTACTAGTACTACTAGACCACGGCATGTACTCTTTACTCTTCTCCCACACTAATAATCACTATCTCCTTCCTCCTGCCGCAGCCACACTCACCCTGCAAGCCATGGCTCCACTGAGGAGGGGGAGAGGCCGGTTGCCGATCCTCGCGGAGAAAAGGGAGAGAAATCGCCACGAGGCACATCTTGCTCTACTAGCCACTCAAGCCCACCTTCTCATCGTGGCCCAGTCTCCCCCGACAATGGCGTCGAATGTTCTAGCACGCGAGGGCTCCTCCCGGTACGGTCTCCTACTTCTTCTCCATCTCCCTCTCCATCATGATCTTAATTAGCTTCTTCTTGTTTTTCTTCTTCTTTTGGCTCTTCCTCTTCTACGTATTATAGGTCGGCCGTGGATCCCGAATCCACCACGACGGAGGCGTTGTAGGACCCGTTCAGCCCCGTTCCATGTCTCAGCGAGGTAGCAAATCTCCAGGCTGTTATTTCTCCGAGTTATGATGTGGATTTCTTAGATGCTGTCCGTCCCGCATTGGTTTTTCTTCTTCTTTTGCGAGTTGTATTAGTTTTCATGAATATGACTGGATCTCTTGGTATTTCCTTAATACCGCTATTCATAGATTCACTATGGATTTTTTGTGATTAGGATTAGTTTATCGTGGTCATGAATAGATCTCCAGGTCCAGTTTTTAACACTACGGCCAATAGATTCAACGGGGATTTTTTTGATCTGTATTAGTATTCACCTGGGACTAGGGTGTAATTGTAGAATTCCTATTTCAATTAACATGAACGATGAAGCGATCGAAGGCCGAGTACCGTGACAAGGTGGCCGCGATCAGTTCCAAGATTGCCAACCAACATGAGCTTGCATGTTCCCTCACCCAAGCTAATGAGAGCCTACGCAAGCAATTATCTGTGCAGAAGGAGATCTCGCTAGATTTTGCACGTGACATCGTTAGGCTGCAGAAAGTGCTCGATCGTAACTTGAACAGGAAAGAACAGGCCATCAAGATAATCAACGAGCTCACGGAGGAGAAGAAGAATCTCGTGGAAAGGTGCATTCTCCTGCAGGACGAAGTCAGCGAGGCACTCAGAGGACGCGTTGAGGAAACCAAGGCTACCATCCGAGCCTACCATGACAGGAACCGTTGCCTGGATGTAGTCAAGGAGATGAAGGCATACATGAGCAGAGGGACCACTGTACTCGAGGGTGTTCGGAAAGAGAACGAGTAGCTAAGGGCATGTCTGGAGGCGTATCGGAGCAATGCCCAAGTCTGATTCCTGTTAGCGGGGACACGAATATCAGTTCGTCCTCCTTTCCTTTTGTAATGTTTAGGGTTCAGGGAGCAGTGCCCATGTCTGCTTCCCATTATAGGGTGCAATAAGAATCCTAGGGCAACTCCTTATCTATCTGGACATGTGTTGGTGTTCATGTTCATGAATGGACACCATCTTCAATTTCCATTATGTATCTGGACATGGGTTTCTGCATTATGAGTTTGCCACTCTCCCACTACTATTTGGTGATATTGGGAAAAACCCACATCACACTAAACTGCTAATAAATCTTATTTTTCTTCGAAATTGAAATTATGACAGTGCCACTAGTCGATTCATAAAATGTTGATTAGTCCTAGATTGCTTCTTCCTTGAAATTATGACAGTGCCACTAGTCGATTCAGTTAATTATGGAAACTAACCAGCTTGTCCTGGTGAACTGAACAAACCATACTATATATTTTTATTGCAGGGAAAGAGGCGAACGATCGACCAGGACCTGGCGACCTGGCTAAATGATAAGATAGCAATCCAAAGGGAGAAGCAGAATTCCCAGAAACTGGCCTTTGACCAACTGCGCGCTGAAGTCGCGGTCCTTTCTGACAAGTGCCGGAAACTGAAGGAGTTAAACACCGACTAGGCGAAGCTACATAGTGAAGGTTGCGCCTCGGATAGGAAGCAGACGGAGGTCATGAAGGAAAATCGTATGGCTACGGACAAAATTCTCCAATCCGTGACGAAGCGCTGGAACCTACAGCTGAAGCATGACATAGTACTGAAGGAGCTGGCCAATCACAGGGAGGAAAACAGGCAGCTCTAGGCCAGGCTCGCTTGAACACAACATATGTCTATTTTGTACTGAACTTCCTGGTTTATCCTCTGTAGTGGTGATTTTGTAAGCGTGAACTTAACTCTATGCACGATATGTGTGTTCGTCTGAAATTAGTTTGCTCGAGGATTGAGTTTGGCTTAGTTCGGAAAGCGCAACTGCAAGTCTTACAATTAACTAGTTTTAGGCATTGGTACAACATAAATTATTCAGCTCGAATTTCCTTTATCCTCTATAGTCTATCCTTGTTCACCCTCGCGCGCCTTCTTCAGTTCCTTCAACAGATCCGCAATGTAGTCCTCTAGCTTCTTCTTGTCTTCCCTGAGTTGATCCCTCTCCTTTTCTGCATTATGAATCAGCAACCTGTGACTATCCTGAAGCTTCTTTGCAGTTCCAACAACCAAGCTCCCATCGATTTCGTCAGTTAGCTCTGACTGAAAATTCTCGATTTCTTGTTCCAGCTCCTTATTTCGTACCGACAACTTGTAATTTTTTTCAGCTGCATCACTTACATCAGTAAATCTCCCCGACCTTTCCAACTCATACATCTCCCATAACTGTGCCAAACATTTATTAAGTGCATCTGGCCACTCAAGATCCACCCATTCTACTGCTTTACACACCGGGCCAACCTAAAAACACACACTATAGTGTTATGAACATGCACGATACATTTTACTTCATGTCACAGTTGCACATAATGTAAACAAACCTGATTTGTACAGCCCAAAAACCTTCTCCCAGTGTTACTGCCTTCGAATGCAACATATCTCCTCAGTTTTAGCCCATGGTCACATGGCACTTCTCCATCGAGATCTAGGCCCTCCCATTCGGAGTCGTAGATCGTCCTTGGTACCTATAGGTAAACACAAAGCTGAAATCGAACACAATTGCATGCACATATGGAGCTCAGATCG